>CM046046.1:51385628-51471571 GCA_025215565.1 Flaveria ramosissima
CATTTCATGCCATAAGGGTTTAATCAATGGTCCACATTTGGTTAAAGAGATTTTTACAATAACCATGGGTTCTCAATAGAACTTCACCCTATATATATATATATATATATATATATATATATATATATATATATATATATATATATATATATATAATATATATATATAGGGGAGGGATCAAATGAGAACTCCATTTTTTGTGAAAACTCTAGGAACCAATGTGAACCACTAGTTTTCAATGGCAAAATTGTAATTAACAACAACATAATCAAAAAAATCATAAAATAAAAATAATAACAAAATAAAAAAAGTAAAAACACAGAAGTGTTTCTCTCGTTTCCCTCTACCATTAAAAAAAATAAAAATAATTATAAAAAATAAAAAAAAAATCTCGTTTTTTTTACGAACGTCATTTTACACATATGTAATTCTTGGAATTACACATGTGTAAAACACAATTTACACATATGTAATGACTAATTTACACATGTGTAAATAATGGGTGGACGAATTTTTTTAAAAAAATATATCAATATGGTAGGCGTTGAAAAGATAAAAAAATAATGAAATTAACGATGAAATTTTTATGAAAAAATAATGTCATGAAAAAAAGTTATGAACGTTTTAAAAAATACGTGGAAGTGGCATGTGACTTGCATGTGATTAAAATGTGTGGTTGTTTATTGGTTTCTAGAGTTCTCACTAAAAGGGTGGTTCTCAAGATAACCCTACCCTATATAGATATATACATATATATATATACACATATATATATAGATATATATATATATATATCTATATATATATATATAGATATATATATATATATATATATATAGATATAGACATACATATATGTAATATATATATATAGATATCTATAAATACACATATATATATATATACATATATATGTATATATCATATATATATACATATATATATATACATATATATATACATATATATATATATGTATATATCGATCTATATATATATATATATATATATATCTATATATATATATATATATATATATATATATATATATATATATATATAGAATGACATTCAATTGAGAACCATAAATCTTTAAAGAACCAGAAAGAACCACTTAAATTCTTATACTATTTATTATTAAATATATATATATATATATATATATATATATATATATATATATATATATATGTGTGTGTGTGAGAGTTCAAATGAGAACTCACTTTTTTGTGAGAACTTTAGGAACCAATCTCAGCCACTAGTTTTTAATAGCAAAATGGTAATTAACAAACACATAAAAAAATTATAAAAGGAAAAATAATATTAAAATAAAAAAATAAAAACACTAAAATATTTCCCTAGTTTCCCTCTTTCATAAAAAAATTATAAAAAATTAAAAAATTCTCGTTTTTTTACGAAATTCGTTTTATACAAGTGTAATACCGGATGAGTTGTGTGTTGTCACCGGATGAGTTTTGAGGCTCACTTTGTTGACAACTTGTTGAAGCTCCATTGGTTCCTGAGATAGTTATGCTATCAGATCTGCCAAGTGGGAGCTTGATTTTTAGCAACTCTTGGAGAAGTTGGAAGAGGTCTGGGTAACTCAAACAGTTGGTCATCACCAGAATCACTTTGAGTACCTGTTCCAGCTGAAACATTCTCAAAAGAGGGTTTAGAAAAGTTTGGAAACAATTCTAAGTCAAAAATATGATCAGGGCCATTCCCCCTAACACAACAAGTGTGCTCATTAACAACAATGTTGGATGATTCCTTAAATTGTTGATTTTTAATGTTATAGATTCTATAGGCAACAGAGGTAGAGGAATATCCAGCAAAGATAGCATCATCTGACTTTTCAGCAAATTTTGCCAAATTGTCCTTTGTGTTAAGTATGGTACACCTGCTGCCAAAGGACCTAAGAAAACCAATGAATGGTGGCCTCTTGTTCCATAACTCATAAGGGGTTTTTTCCATGTGGTTTAACTACAAGAACTGTGTTCTGCACATAGCATCCGGTGCTGACTGCCTCTGCCCAGAATGTTAGAGGCAGCTTTGAGTCAGCTGACATTGTTCGAGTAGCCTCAATAAGTGTCCTATTTCTCCTCTCAGCAACACCATTTTGTTGAGGAGTTCTAGGAGCACTATATTGTCTAGCAATCCCTTTTCAGTTATAAAATATGTCAAGAACTTGATTCTTAAACTCAGTCCCTTGATCACTTTTAATTATCTTAACCTTGTGATCAATTTGATTCTCTATTTTAAGAATAAAAGATTTTAAAGTTCCAGTAGTTTCATCTTTAGTTCTTAAAAAGAATAACCATGTAAATCTAGTAAAATCATCAACAATCACACGGCAGTATGATTTCCTTCCAATGCTCATTATACTTGTGGGACCAAATAGATCCATGTGCAATAAATGTAATGGTGTGGTGATAGAGTTAACTTCTTTGGATTTGTGAGATGTTCTATCTTTCTTTCCTTTCAGACATGCAACATAGTTGTCTCTACAGAAAAATTCCTTTTTAGGCACTCCATGTACCAAATTATTTTTAACCAATTTATTCATGGTTTTAAAATTTACATGACACATACGTTTATGCCTTAGAGTTAACTCATCACCATCAGCTTTGGAAAGAAAGCATGATACTTCACCCAATGGGGAAGCATTGTTCATATCCAGCTTGTACATATCCCCTTTTCTGGGAGATCTAAAAAGCACCAATTCCTGAGGAATTGTCATCCCAAGTTTGAGGATAATGCACTCATGTTCTGTGAAAAGCATTTGGTGCTTTTGATCACAGAATTAAGAAACACTTAAAAGGTTATGTTCAAGCTATTTGATAAAGTTTACTTTATCAACTAATAACTTGCCATTGGATACACTTTCTCTGCCTGAAATGTATCCTCTAGTCTCACCTCCAAATTGAACATGACATCCATCAAAATGTTGAAATTGTTGAAGAAGATATTTGTTCCCGGTCATGTGCCTGGAGCATCCACTGTCTACAATCCACACATTGTTATTCTTATCATGTGGATGTCCCTGCACATAAGGTGAAGAGTTAGTTATGATTAGAAACCCAAGCCTTGTTGGTCTTGGGCTTTTCAAAAGAGGATGACACAATTGAACCAAAAGATATGGGAGAGGTTTCAATAGATGTCTGCGAAGAAGAGGTTTGGGTTGCAACATCTTCTTTGATCTTCCATTCCATCCCTTGGTTGATCAGTGTGGATGAGCTTGTTAAAGCTTGAGCAGCATGGCATTCTTCCGAAGCTTCTCTTTTCTCGTAAGAAGCCTTCACCACCTTTTCTTCTGAAGCAGTCTTCTTCTCGGAAGGTTTCAGAGGAACATTCTTGTTCTTTTGAATTTTCTTTGGCTTAACTTCCGCAGCTATTTTCCCTTCGGAAGAATGAGTTTCTTCCAAAAGCAACTTTGCTTCAGAAACAAGCTTTCCTTTCCTCATCACTTCAACCATGTGATAAGGTCCAAATGTGAAACCCTTCTTGACTCCTTCTTTCTTAACATTATTTGCATAATGTGTGCTTGCAAGATTGTAATAACAATCTTTAGCCATATGGTTTTGCAGACCACACATTATGCATGCAATGTTAATATTTGGGGAATTTGAAGACTGTTGTTTCTTGCTCTTATTGTCTTCATCAACAGTCATTCCCTTTAACTTCTTATCCTTTAGCAGGACAGGAGTGCTAGTACTATACTTCTTTCCAGGATCAGAGTTTCCAAGCATCTAGAATCTAGCTGAAATAAACACACCCTTTTGTTTTGGGTCTATCTTTAGTTTGGATTTAACCACTTTCTTAGTAGTTTTTCTGGCTGTCTTAGCCCTGTTTCTTCTGGCTTTGGTAGTTAGGGGTTGATCATCACTGGTGGAAGTGGGTTGATTTACCTAGTTCTTCCCTATGATGGTTTCCATAGTTGTATCATCCTTCAACTCATGGGGTGGTGGGTCAACAGTTGGAACCTCTTGCTCTTTAGTCCCACATCTTGGTTGTCTAATAGCATGCTTCCCTGCTTGAGCCTCAACTATTACTAGCTGGGCTTGAGCCTTAATCAATTTGGAGATTAAATCTTTCATTTGAGTCTTATAATTGGTATGTTCATGTTTTAAAGAGGACACAATTTTCTCTAACTCTTCAATTTTCTTTTGATAGTCAGATTCAGCCCTTTTATAATAAGATTTTAGGATATTCAAAGACTCAATATCATATTTAATTTCCACAATATAGTCCTGATACAATTTAACTTTAGCAATGCAAGCTGGAGTACAGAGGTGTTCAAATACCTTGTTGTCGTCGGTTCCAGCCATTAATGCTTGAGCAGGGGTTACATCCTGTACCATGAAGCTCTAGTCAACTTCTTGAGCCACAACAACTGTGTGTTGTTCAGTTGACTTCCCAGTGGCTTTAGGTGTAGTGGGATGTGTGGAGGTTTGATTGGTTCCCAGGTTGGATTTGGGAGCCTTGCATTCCCTGGAAAAGTATCCTAGTTGGTTACAGTTGTAACACTTGGCTTTTGTCTTGTCAAACCCAAACTTGTTGTTAGTTGGGTTTTGAGGAAATTGCCTTCCAGTTCTTTTGAAGAACTTCTTCGCTTTGTAAGTTAACAGAGCCATTTGTTGGACTATGTCCATGTAATCCACATCATCTGGGCTATAACATTCTAGATCCTCAAAACAAAATTGAAAATCACTAGAATGTCCATTTCCTGAGACAAAAGCACAGCTAAGCCTGTTGAGACCTTGGAGTCTCAGGTACTGCTGAGGTTGAGGGGTTCTTGAGCCTTCAACAACCATTAAAGCGTTGCTAGCAGGAAGGCTTGAGGATCTGCTCACCTGGTGGCCTCTCTTGTTTTCCATCTCTACACGGTATCCATCAAGGATGCCATATAGTTCAGTCATGTGAGGGAGTTCAGGTTTTTGTCCTCTTGATAGAGACACAGTAGAACGTCCACTCATTTGGGAGTGCACTCGTGAATTTTCTTGAGAGATCTCTTAACTCAAGAGTTATTCTGACATACTGAAGGGAGGAAATTGTTGGATCTTGTATGCCCAAGACACATACAAGATTGATGTGGTTAGTACGCTATGATACAAGTCGGGTCATACCTAATAACAATCCAAACAAACACCAATAAATATTTATTTGTTGATGAGATCATACAAATAAATATTGAGACCTATTTAGAAAATGGGTTTTCTAAAACATTGCTTTTGTAATAGAACAATATTATATGGATAATTTGTTCATGAGAAATTATTTGTTTTATTATTTAAGTTGGTTAAATAATAACAAATAAAAGTGTTTTAATGTTATAAAATTAAAATAGGTTTTAATTTTATAAACTAAGGGTTAAAACAGTGCAATTTATAAAAGTTTAAAAATGGGGGGAACCCATTTTAAACCTAGTTTCGGCCGCCCCCATGTGGGGTTTGAGAAGTCTTTTGTCTTGGGTTCTACAAGACCTTCTCTATTCTTGCACTCTTCCATCAATTCTACACACTCTCTCACACACAAAGTAGCAAAGAACTCTCTCCAAACAAGCTGAAATTTTCGGATACAAGGCAAGAACAAGCTGAAAATTTCAGATTCTTGAAGGTGCATAGGTAGAGAGTATTTTGGTGTTGAGCTCCCTAACTAGCTAGGTGTTTGGAAGAGCTTGTGGGTATTACAACTTGAGGCTTTCTCTCTTGGGGGCTGGACATTCAAGAACATCATTATCTTCATCTCATCCATCTACAACATCTTGTGCTTGAAAGGTTGTTTTCAATGAACACCCTATGGTTGTTATTTTGGTTTTGATAGCATACTATTTCACATATATATGATTCATGTTCTTGGGTTTTGTTTATGGTTTAAAATGGTAAAAATTTCAGATTGTTAACCTCACTTTAAACCCTATTTTCCTCTGCGTTTTTATAGTTTGAATGGTTAAACTAGCTTTGATTTACATGTTATAAAACCCATCAATGGCATCTAGAGCCGGATATGTGGAATATGTGCTTCAAAAGTTCTTGAAAAGTTAGTTTCATGGACTTTTTCAACCCATTAGGGGCTGTTTTGTTGTGGATGTATGAATCCCTTATGTTTCAAGGTTTAATCTTACATGCTTTAGTATAAACCTTGAAAGATCAAGATCAAGTGGTTGATTGTGTTGTTTGGACAAAACCCTAAAGTTTTGGTTCATGTTGGCCAGAACTTTAAGGTTATTAAAAGGGGTTCATTGTTGTTCTTGGATGTTGAATATGTTTCATATTCTGGTGCATAACATAGCCTTGACCTTATGTGTTTTGGATTTGGTTGATTGTGGTTTGTCATGTTGGTTTTGATTCTTGTAAGGGTTGTAATATTTGTGTTTGTATTTTGGGTTGTAATTTATTTATTCATTTGGTTATGTAATAAATAGATTAGGTGCATTTCTTTTATTAGAAAAATTGTGTTAGCATATGATTTTGTAAAAGAAGATGCACAAGATGAAGACCCAAAGAAGGACACTTGAAGCATTTGGATGTGGATTCAAGTGGAAGTTCATGGACACATTTTGATGTGTCATTTTAACCCTTAGGAAAGACCTTATGACAACACTTGTGATGGCAAACAAGTGTTGTCAACTTAGTGGCTATGGTTATGCACTTATGTTTGTAAGATTATGCTTGTTTGGTTGTTTGTTGTATGGTTATTGTTTGATATTTGGATATGCATAACAAACTCATTAACAAACTTAACAAGCTAAAAATTGATGGTTCTTTATCATTAAGTGATTAATAAAAGGTTATTAAAAGGATTAATGATTTTAATAAAAGGGGTTTTATTAATAAGTGAACCATATGATATCTTGTATTTGAAAGCATGCAAATATAAGATACATAGAGTTTTCTAAACTAAGATTATGAAAACTTAAAATTTCTTTTATAAACAAGTTTAACACCGTCCTTTTGCACAACACTTGAGTCACTTGAAAACTCTTAATGGGATAAAGGTCACCTAACCATTTTGAGAGAACTTCTGATTTGAGATGGGGATACCATATTTGTGGGATAAAGGTTACCTAACCACTTATGTTGGCAAACTCACATGTGTGTGCAAGTAGGGTAACTTGATTTGCAAACCATGTTAAATGGATCACCTACAATATGGTTTACAAAGGTGTTGATGGGATAAACATACCGACAATACATATGATGTTTTAAAGTCAATCCCATACCTCTAGAAGTTGCAAAGGGTTGCAATTGTCAAAACGTTGACTACCTTGTTAATTTAAATAATGGGATGAAGGTCACCTAACCACTATTTAAATAACGTTGGATTCTAGAATTTTAAAATTATGTAAGACACTTAAAAGGGGCTTTAATTATTAAAATATGACAATATCGAAAATACTAAAATTGAACTTTGTTAAATTTTGTAGATGGCCACCAACAACAATGAAAATAATGATAACCCGTCCGCTCACTCACTATCTCTAAGAACCATTCTCCAAAAGGAGCGTCTAAATCATAATAACTTTATTGATTGGTTTCGAAACTTGAGAATTGTTCTCAAGCAAGAGAAACGATCGTACATTTTAGACGATCCGATTCCCGATCAACCTAATGAGGAGGATAAGGAGGCCTTTAATATTTAGGTGAAATACACTGAGGACTCGGTCCAAGTATCTTGCCTTATGTTGGCAAGTATGACTCCGGATCTCCAAAAGGAGTATGAACATCATGGAGCATACGACATGATAACCCAGTTAAAGGAAATGTTCCAACAACAAGCAAGGGTAGGGCGCTTCGAAACGGTTCGAGCACTCCATGCGTGTCGTATGGATGACACCCAATCTGTTTCATCTTATGTACTTAAGATGAAAAGACACATTGACCGCCTCGAAAGGCTAAATTGTCCCGTCTCGAAGGAGTTGGCTACGGATTTGATCCTCAACTCTTTGTCAAAAAGGTTTGACAACTTTGTCATGAACTATAGCATGAACGGGTGGGACAAGAACATAAGTGAGCTTCACTCTATGCTCAAAACTGCCGAGGCGGCCATGGATAAAAAGGTTTTACCCGTTCTTACCATCAATGAAGGTGGGAACAAGAAGAGGCCTCACCCCGCACCCAAGGCAAGTGTTACCAAGGGTAAGGGGCACGTTAGGGGAAAGGGAAAGGGAGTGGTAAGAGCGCCACCACCAAAACCAACGAAGAAGAAGCAAAAGGTTGCTTCGAATGACCCATGCTTTAAGTGTGGGGAGATTGGACATTGGGCAAGAAATCGCCCCGTCCATCTCAAAGAGTTGCAAGCTAAGAGGGATGTCGGGCAAACTTTAGGTACAATTTACATGATTCATAATGATCTAAATTTAATATCCTCTAACACATGGGTATTGGATACCGGATGTGCAACTCACATTTGCAACTTATTACAGGGGTTCAAAAGAAGTAAGGACTTCAAGAAAGGGGATGTTAGCCTCTACATGGGGAATGTGGCAAAAGTTCAAGTTGAAGGCCGAGGGGACTACATCTTGAAGCTTCCAGATGGTTTGGAAGCAATTTTGAACAATATTTTGTATGCTCCTAGTTTGACTAGGAACATTATTTCTTTTCCCCAATTAAGACAATATGGTTATGTTTTAACATTTATTGAAAATGAAATTCATGTTTCTTTAAATGGCATATTTTGTTTTAAAGTTATTCCTATTAATGGTATTTATGAATTGGTTTGTGAAAACACATTATATGATAACTCATTGTACCAAACCACCACTAAGAAACTCAAATTGGATTTGAGTGATACCTATCTTTGGTATTGCCGTCTTGGTCATATAAACAAGAAGCGCATACAAATACTTCAAAAGAATGGTCTTTTAAAAGCAAGTGAATATGATTCATTTGATGTATGTGAATCTTGTTTACGAGGTAAAATTACTAAGGCACCTTTTAATGGCAAATCCGAAAGGGCAAAAGATTTATTAGGCATCATACATTCGGATGTATGTGGTCCTTTTAAACCAATGACTAGGTACCATGAAAGATACTTCATTACCTTTTCCGACGACTATAGTCGATATGGTTATGTGTACTTATTCAGACACAAAGATGAAGCTTTTGAAATATTCAAAATCTTCCAAAATGAAGTAGAAAATCAACTCAACAAGAAAATAAAAATTCTCCACACCAATAGAGGAGGTGAATACCTAAGTGATGCTTTCAGAGATCATCTTAGAAGTTGTGGTATTGTCTCATAACTATCTCCACCGGGAACACCACAACACAATGGTGTGTCTGAGAGGAGAAATCGAACACTATTGGATATGGTTCGATCTATGATGGCTAGAAGCTCATTGCCTCTATCATTTTGGGGTTTCGCTTTGCTCTCTACGGCCCGTATCTTGAAAATGGCCCCAACCAAGAAAGTGGAAACGACACCTTTTAAAATATGACATGGAAGGGTTCCATCACTATCATATTTAAAGGTATGGGGTTGTGAGGCTTATGTTAAGACTCCCACCGCAAACAAATTAGAAAGTCATTCTACTAAGTGTATCTTCATTGGATATCCTAGAGATTCTATGGGATATTATTTCTATGATCCATTGGAACAAAAGGAGTTTGTTACCAAGAAGGCTGAGTTCTTAGAAGCTAAGTTCCTTACGGAAGGAACTAGCAGTAGAACTATGGATCTTGAGGAGGATCAAGAACCACAAACCGATACATGTTTGGTTGACACTAGCACTCAACATGAGGATGTTGAGAATGATCAAATGGTTGATCAATATACACAAAACGTTCGCAGATCTGGTAGAACTAGTAATCCACCTGAAAGATATGGATTTTTCGTAGATAAATGCTATGTGGTAGATTCCGATGAACCAACCACCTATCGTGATACAATGTCCAATTTGGATTGTGACAAATGGCTTGAAGCCATGAACGTTGAGATGCAATCCATGTATGACAACCAAGTATGGGACTTGGTTGAACCACCTCTTAACTCCAAGATAGTTGGAAGTAAGTGGGTTTTCAAGAAGAAAACTGATATGCATGGAAACTTGGATACTTATAAAGATAGACTTGTAGCAAAAGGTTTCACTCAAACTCAAGGGGTTGATTATGATGAGACTTTCTCACCGATTGCAATGCTAAAGTCTATTAGGATATTATTTGTCATAGCTGCTCATTATGATTATGAGATTTGGCAAATGGATGTCAAAACTGCTTTTCTAAATGGATATCTTGAGGAAGATGTCTATATGGTTCAGCCAGAAGGTTTTGTCGATCAAAAACATCCTAACAAAGTATGCAAGTTAACGAAATCAATTTATGGATTGAAGCAAGCATCAAGAAGTTGGAATCACCGTTTTGATGAAGAAGTAATCAAATTTGGGTTCATCAAAAACGCTGATGAAGCATGTGTATATAAGAAAGCTAGTGGGAGCATCATCACTTTCCTAGTATTGTATGTCGATGACATTTTACTATTTAGAAATGACATTCCAACCTTGTAGGGTGTAAAAGCCTGGCTTGGAAGCTGTTTCTCCATTAAGGATCTTGGTGAAGCCGCCTATATTTTGGGAATAAAGATCTATAGGGATAGATCAAGGCGGTTGATAGGTTTAAATCAAAGTGCATACATTGACAAGATCTTGAAAAGGTTCAAGATGGAAAACTCTAAGAAAGGTACCGTACCTATTCAAAAAGGAACGATATTGAGCAAGACTCAATGTTCATGCTCAAAGGATGAGCAAGACAAAATGAAGAGAATCATGTATGCGTCTGCTATAGGATCCATCATGTATGCAATCATATGCACTAGGCCGGACGTGTCATGCGCTTTGAGCATGACAAGCCGATACCAACAAAATCCTGGAAACAGTCATTGGATGGTTGTTAAGAACATACTTAAGTACCTAAGGAGGACCAAAGATATGTTCCTAATCTATGGATCTGGTGAGGAGGAACTCGTAGTAAAGGGTTACACGGATGCGAGTTTCCAAACTGATCGGGATGATTCACGATCACAATCGCGGTACATTTTCATCTTGAATGGAGGAGCAATCTCTTGGAAGAGCTCTAAGCAAGATATTGTGGCATTCTCAACTACAGAGTCAGAATACATAGCCGCTGCATTAGCAGCTCAGGAAGCTGCATGGTTAAAGAAATTCATTGCCGATCTAGGGGTGGTCCCTTCCATTCAGGAACCCCTAGAAATTCTTTGTGATAACAAGGGTGCAATTGCTCAAATCAGGGAACCCCGTGCACATCAAAAGACTAGGCACATTGAACGGAGATTCAACTACATAAGGGATGAAGTTGAAAAGGGAAAGATATGTATTCGTAAAGTTCACATGGATCAAAACATTGCGGATCCACTCACGAAGCTTCTTGAAAAGGCAAAGCATGAAAGTCATACTTGTGCCATGGGACTTCAATATTCTAGTGACTGGATATGATCTTTAATTTCTGTATTTAGATATTGTAACCCTTTATTACTTGAATGAATTATTTGGTTATAATGGTTCAACTAATATTCCTATTTTGCATGTTTAAAATCCATGAGTAAATCGTTTACTCAAAACATCCGTAGTCGTTCATACTTGTGGGAACAAGTATGAAGGTAAGACTATTATGAACTTGAATTGGTAGATATTAATATGGATCAATATAGAGCAAAGGGTTGCTGCCAAAGTTCATAGATATTTGTGTGATACAAATATTGGACTGACCTGCATCTCAAATATTACTACATGGAATCTTCCTGATTGATCATAAGTAATTTTGAGTAAAGGCGAATATCATTTGGTATCATCTGACCTGAGATACATATTGGGTCTTAATATTTACCAAATGTTATACTTTGACTAAGTTCTTCGCTGTTCTGAAACATGACAGTACATAAGTCTGAGTTCAGGTATGATATAAGGTAATTATGAGAGACGTATGTAGTTAAGATGGGATTTGTCCCTCTTATTCGTTGGGAGTAAGATGTCTAAGGCCTGATAAAGTTAAATCAATGAAGACTGATCACTCTGTGTCTCTGGGATTTAACATGACATCTGTGACAAAAGGATAAATGATTGATTCACCTAAAAAATTTCGAGTAAGGTACTTGAAGGGGATGATGTTATTGAATGGCACTTTTTCATACGTATTAAGGGTTGTAAACCGTTGTTAGGCGGTATTTACTACTTGCATCAATCTTCTATGAATCTTGTGCAAGTGGGAGATTGTTGGATCTTCTATGCCCAAGACACATACAAGATTGATGTGGTTAGTACGTTATGATCCAAGTCGGGTCATACCCAATAACAAGCCAAACAAACACCAATAAATATTTATTTGTTGATGAGATCATACAAATAAATATTGACACCTATTTAGAAAATGGGTTTTCTAAAACATTGCTTTTGTGATAGAACAACATTATATGGATAATTTGTTCATGAGAAATTATTTGTTTTATTATTTAAGTTGGTTAAATAATAACAAATAAAAGTGTGTTAATGTTATAAAATTACAATAGGTTTTAATTTTATAAACTAAGGGTTAAAAGAGTGCAATTGTATAAAAGTTTAAAAGTGGGGGGAACCCATTTTAAACCTAGTTTTGGCCGCCCCCATGTGGGGTTAGAGAAGTCTTTTGTCTTGGGTTCTACAAGACCTTCTCTATTCTTGCACTCTTCCATCAATTCTACACACTCTCTCACACACAAAGTAGCAAAGAACTCTCTCCAAACAAGCTGAAACTTCAGATACAAGGCAAGAACAAGCTGAAAATTTCGGATTCTTGAAGGTGCATAGGTAGAGAGTATTTTGGTGTTGAGCTGCCTAACTAGCTAGGTGTTTGGAAGAGCTTGTGGGTATTACAACTTGAGGCTTTCTCTCTTGGGGGCTGGACATTCAAGAACATCATCATCTTCATCTCATCCATATCAACATCTTATGCTTGAAAGGTTGTTTCAATGAACACCCTATGGTTGTTATTTTGGTTTTGATAGCATACTATTTCACATATATATATGATCCATGTTCTTGGGTTTTGTTTATGGTTTAAAATGGTAAAAATTTCAGATTGTTAACCTCACTTTAAACCCTATTTTCCGCTGTGTTTTTATAGTTTAAATGGTTAAACTAGCTTTGATTTACATGTTACAAAAGCCATCAGAAATAAGATCCATATACCTGAAGTACTGCTGGCTAAGGGTCTCACCAACAATATAAGTGAAATTCTCAAATTGTTGCTTCAGTGAATCTTTCTTGGAGTCATTTGAGCTGGAGTACATCTAGGTCAAAGCATCAAACAGTTCTTTGGCTGACTTACAATGCTCAAAACCCACCATGATGGAGTTGGGTATAGCAGTCATCAGAACTGTCATAGCCTTGCTATCAATGTCCAGCCATTTGTGGTCTTCATCAGAATAATCTTCCATCGCTTTCTCTATCATAGCACCATTTCCACCCGGTGCTGCAACCTTTAGCTTATAAGGGCCATTGGTGATAGACTTCCATATTTTGTTGTCTTGTTATCTGATGAAGCCTTCAATGCGTCTGCTCCATGATCTGAATTTTTCAGGGGTGATGATAGGTGCTTTGGTCCCCATCTTACATTCAGATTTTTGGTTGAGGGCCATTTTGAGTGAAGTGAGTATATGAGTGAAAAAAAGGTTGATTTGGATGGTAAGATCTCACAATCAAGAACCTAAGAAGCTCTGATACCAATTGCAGGATCGGGTTTGTTCACTCAACACGATTATGTTCTCTCAAACTCACTAAGTCTACTTGAATAGATGATGGTGTAGAATCCTCTAAGAGTTGATAATTATATACTAAGTATAAATACACAAAACACAAGAGAATGATTTTTCAAGATACTTGTATATATTACTTCTCAACTCAAAGTGTTACAAGACTCTTACAAGCATGATACATGAGTTACAATGAGAAACTATATATACTACTATCTAACAGCCGGATATACTTTGATACTAGCTGGAACTTACAACTAGACAAATACTACATTACTAGATGTAAGGTGTCTTAGATAAAATACTATCTAAGATTTGGTAGTCATGACATGTCCATGACTTACCTTTTGTCACCAACGAAAGTTGGTAACTGTACTAACTGATAAGAAATGAACAGAGGAATAAAGTATGGTCAACTACATGGGCATGGGAAAAGCACCATACAGTATCTCAGAGATTTGCGACGGAGTGTCAGAGGGACCATACTTATGTCCACTGGTTCATAGTAGGTTCTTTCAAAGGTTAATTGGCTTCGGAATAACAAGTTCTTCCAAAGCCACTTATACTTCGGAGGATGCTACTTCTTCCGAGGCTTGAGACATTCTTCAGGCCTTCATGCTTCATAAGTCATTGTCATGAATTCTTCTAAGTGTTGAACTTCGGAAGAAGGAAGACTTTGTCTTCAAAAGTTGGAGTTCCTCTTCGGAAGCTCTTTCAGACTTGACCATCGGAAGCTCAGCATTTGCCTTCGGAAGTTCTTCATCAGTTGCACCAAAATTGTCCAAGTGTTTGTTTTGGTTGCACCAGCCTTACTTGATCCAACATACACCCTGCATCAGAATTATTCTAAGTGTAAAATCTTCTGAAGCCAAGACCAACATCTTCCGAAGCCAAAAGTGAAGTCTTCCAAAGCTTTAAAGACAAAGTCTTCTGAATCCAAGAAGTGAAGACTGATTTCTTCCGAACACTTTTAACACATGCTTTATCTGATGTACTCTTCCATAAAGCTGGACCACTTTCCGCTGCAACTCTGTTTAGTCACCAACTTACATGAGTTGGTGAAAAGGTCCATGCTTTTGGTAATTGTACATTGAGGTCTTGAGTCTTTTGCTTTCTACTTTATGTACTTTTATCCTTTTTGTAATATATTAGGATGTGAGCTATGGCATGTCATAGTCACTAGTCAAAAGGCAATCTGCCTTTTGACTCTACATTTGATTTTGTTGTTGTCTAGATCAAATG
The DNA here is from genome assembly GCA_025215565.1 of Flaveria ramosissima. Classification (NCBI taxonomy): domain Eukaryota; kingdom Viridiplantae; phylum Streptophyta; class Magnoliopsida; order Asterales; family Asteraceae; genus Flaveria; species Flaveria ramosissima. Next base: position 51,400,611 of record CM046046.1, read on the forward strand.
TTTCCAGCTGGCCTTTCTAAGTATGACCGGCTGTAGGATGTAGTATAAAGTATCTCAGGTCCTTACATATTTATGTATGCTTTGTAACACTTATAAAGAACTTGAGAGCACTATACAACATTTTTGAAAAACCAATACTTGTGTTGTTTGTTCTTGTTCTGTCTTATACTTGCTTGTGTTCTTAGTATCAAACCTTATTGTGTTACCAGTTCCCTATTAGATCTGTTAAGTGTTCTATAATGTTGTGTTGTAAGTGAATATCCCTCAAACGCTCCTGCACGTCTCCATCACACCACCACCATCCTCATCACACACATGTGTGTATATAACCACTACGAACTCTGCTTGAGCAACCATCACTAGTTATTACCGCCACTCCACCACCACCTCCACCATCTATGTATCGTCCTCATATCTATAGCATCTCTTTGTGGTTTTAGCCCCTATTTTGTATCTCATTCATATCTTTAAACCTAGCTTTTTTAGGTGATGGGGATGGAGGTGGTTCAGATCTGAACCGACAATGGAGGTGACTTCGATCTGATTCAACGATGGAGATGTTTAAGGTCTGTAGCAATTTTAGGTGGTTTGGATCTGAGCCGGTGATGGGTGGAGCTAAAATCACAGTCATAAAATTACACTTCCAGATCTTACTCGAAGATTTCTTTACAATTGCAATGGTGTGGTGGGTTGTTAAGCGAGGGTGGCGGTGGTGCGGTGGTTGCAATTATGGTGGTGTGAGGCCGCTGACGATGTTGCGGTGGTTGTTGTGTTAGTGTATGGGGTCGCCTGTGATTTGGATGAGTTAGAGTGCCAACAGTGGTGTGGTGTTTTAATAAATAATGGTGGCGGTGGTACAGTGGCCGCCATGACGGTGATGCGAGGCTAGTATGATTTTGATGAGTTAGGGTGTGGGCGTTGGTATTGCAATGGTGGAACAACGATGGAGGGGTTGAGTAGGGTGAGGTGGGGTAGGGTAGGGTTTGGTATTAAATATAGTAGTTGAGAAGATATTTTTTGTATATGTTTTCTATATTTATATATCATTGTAAATCTAAGCGTAATTAAGTTATTTTACACCCACTTAACAGAAAATTTGGATGGGGATTAGTGTCCAGTACTTAATTGTTACAAATTGAAAACCATATAGTTGAATTGGGCGTTTTTAAACTATTGAATAAAAATGATTATAACCACCAAACCATAAGGACTAAAAGAGTAATTTACTCTATATAATATGTTTGTGTGAGAGAGAGTGAATTATATTTTTGGTCCTTGATGTTATTAAAAATAACCATTTCAATCCATGCGCTGATATGGTCTAACTATACTTATTAAATATAATTAATTCTTATGCTTTTGAGTAACTTTTGAGTGGTTTTGGATTATTTTACTTATATTTGGTTCACATTCGCATTTTATAGATTTTAATTTTAAGAGACCATCAAATGATATGATTGTAATTTGTGAAATGTTAAACTTATTTATTGATTTTTACTGCTTTCAAAATTAATTATATAGTATTGTTAAAGTCTTTTATTTAACTAATAAACATAAAGTAGATTGAATATTTAGATGACGTCGGTGAAAACAACTTTAATTAAATGTGTTTTAAATTCTTTTGAGTCTTATTGTTTTTATTAGTATAGCACAGAGAATTGAAGGCCCGTGAAAATCAATTGCCAACATTGTGAATTGTGAAGCTAATGAATATATATGTTGCATATTTTTTAATCCAGGCCCACGTAGATAAGAAGTATCACCGCCTCAATCATGAAAAAAAAGGAAAGGGCGCACAAAAACCTATGGGAATTAATCTGAAGTGGAAAAGAAAACGGCAGAAGGAAAAAACGGACGGAAGAAAAGAAAAGGAAAATAAAAAAACATGGAATTATTTTCATTTAACTTTGGGAGTTTTGAGTATGATCGGAGAGCAATCTTAAAATGGAGAACAAGATCGGAGAACAACGATTGAAGCATTCAAGCATTAAAGATCATCTGGTTTTAATTTCTTTTTGTTTCGTTCTTTAATTTAATCGATTCTCTCGTTTATGTTACTAAAGTTTGCATTTTTATTATTATTCATCATGTTTTTGAACGTTATGAGTTGTTGGACCCTGAAAGTGCCAATTCAAGTGGTGGGTTGATGGTTGTTCTGTTAAAACTCCCTAAGTCCAAGAACCAATGCGGATGAAGAATCTGCATAAAGAATAGAAGACAAGTGTCGGCTACCCGCATTTGTATATGCGGATGACCACAGAACAAATGCTGACAAGTGTTTGTTCTTCCGCATTAACAAATGCGGATAGCCGAAACAAATGCTGACAAGTACTTTGTACATCCGCATTTACTAATGCGGATGCTCAGCACCAAATGCGCATAAGTGTTTGTTCATCCGCATTTGTCAATGCTGATGACCAAACACTAATGCTGAAGAAGAAAAGGAAATATTGATGAAGATCACAACATCCGCATTAGTTAATTCGGATGAACAAAAGAAATGCTGATGAAGACTTTTGTACTTAGACTAGTTCTCTGATGTATAGGTCAGGGGTAGTTTAGTCTTTTTGTAAAATGCATCTTGTCAGCCTATAAATAGAATAGAAATCCTCGTATGTGAGGTGACTGTTGATAGACATTTAGACAATCAGAATATTTTGTTTAGTCTTATGTTTACAAGGTGTATTGTTACTGTTTAATGCTAAAAACCCTAGCATTCATTGTAATCGATCACCTTCATTAATACAAAGAGCATTTATGAGTATTTCTTGCATTCAATGTTCATTGATTGTTTGATTCCGCCTTACAATCATTGACTCAATCATCATATTCAGTCCTTGTTGATTCACATCAACAGAGAATTTCATTCTCACACACAGTCAATTGGTATCAGAGCTTTGGCTCTCGGTTCTTCTTTAGATCTGCCCAGATCTAAGCTGAACTCGATTGGTTTGGTGATTGAGTTGCTGATAGAGTGTTCGACTACCTCTAACTCAGTATACAAACTGAAAAGCTGCTGAAATACTCCGACAGTCACTGTTCAGCCGTACTCATCCTCAAGAACAATTCTGTGAATAGTTGCTCAACCTTAAATATCATAATAGAAACACAAAACATCAGCAGATCTGGTTACATAAGCCTGTTTTGGACTATTTGGACTAGTTGAACTTAACAATGAATCTGATCTTTATTCAAACAAGTTAAAAACAGCTTATTAAAATGGATTCACATAATTTCTCTGAACTTGGTCATACTCCTAAACCTCCTATGCTTAAACACAAATCTGAGTTTAAGCAATGGAAAATCAGATTCATGAATTATATTACAGGTGTAGATCCGGACTATTGGATTTCAATATGTAAAGGGCCGCACATTCCTGTGACACTTTCTGCTGACCAGGCTGCACTATACAAAACCTCAAGAATACCTATTGAGGATCTCACACTTGATGATGATGACTACAAGAAGATAAAAATTGATCTCAAAGCATATTCCATTCTCACTCAAGCATTGAAAATGGATGTGCTAAAAAGGCTTGAGAAGTATGGAACAGCTAAAGCTGTCTGGGATGCACTGCTGATAATGTGTGAAGGCAGCAGTGAAGTAGCTAAAATTAACAAGGATAAGCTTGTTAATCAATATGAAACCTTTTATCACTCCAAGGGGGAGTCATCTCTAAACAACTGCATAGATTTGTGCAGCTTGTGAATGATTTAGAGATTATGGGGGTGACATACAAAGTCAAAGAACTAAACAAAAAGATGCTTCACAGCCTTCCAGAAAGTTAGAAACAAAATATTACTATGCTGAAAAACACTCTTGATCTAGAGAGTACCACCTTGGACATAATGATTGCCAAAATAGAAGCTCTTGAACTTGATGAAAGGAGCAGGAACCTTGGTGGACCTCGAGTTATTGAAGCTTATAAATTTCTATCAGACACTCACTCTGTGGAAAATGCATTCATCACTGAGGATGATGATTTTCTCTTCTCAAAAGATCAAGTGAAGACAACCGGTTTCATTGCAGCTCCAACAACAAACAAGCCATCAACATCATCTCAACCAACAGGGTTTACTGCCACACCTACAGGTATGTCTGAAGATCAAAGGTTTGAAGAGCAAAAGGCTACTTACAATGCCTTTGTTGCAAGCTTTGAAGCCTACTTGGAGGAAGACTCACTTCTGCTCACCTCATCCAAGAAGATCTAGAAGAGATGGATCCAGATGATGTGGAAGAAATGGATCTTCAGTGGCAAATGGCCATGATAGCCATGAGAGCCAAGAAGTTTTTCAGAAAAGAAAGAAAGCTTAGTTTGAATGAAAACACAAAACTTGGATATGACAAATCCAAGGTCAAGTGCTTCAACTGTGGTATGACTGGCCACTTCTCTAGAGAATGCAATGCTCTTAGAAGAAACAACAACAGTTTCCAAAGGAATTCTCAGGGCCAATCATCTTCACAACCAAGCTCAAGATATCAATCCAACAATCATCAACAGCAGTATCATCACGAACAACAACATCAACAACCATATCAAAGTCAGCCACAGCTGACTAATTAAGCTCATGGAAGCAGTCAGCCCACTTCAAATGCTCTTGTCATCAGACAAGATGGAGTTTGTGATTGGAGTTTGTATGTAGAGGAATTAAAGCCTTAATTCTAGAATCATGCACTCATGGCTCACATTAATGATGGCCCAACTCCTATGCCATCTGAGGTAAAATCCAACCTTTGTAGTGATAAATGCATTACTGAACTGCAAGGTTATCGTGAGCATAATCATAAATTGGCTGCTAAAATAAAAGAAGAAAAGGTCAAGTTAGAGATGCTTAAAAGAGAAATTAAAGGCTTTGAAATTAAAATCAAATCACTCATCTCTGACATTGAAAAATTGCATGGTGAAAAGTATACTCTTGCAGCTGAGAATGAGTAGCTAACTGAAAAGTTAGCTCAATCAAAAGCTGAGCAATCAATTACGGAAGTGAAACTTGAAAAGTTTCAAATGTCTTCAATCAAGCTGCAAGAGATGCTAGATTCACAAAAAGATCCCAAGGATATGACTGGGTGTAAGGCCCCGTTCCCGGGACGCCTACAGTTGGTCATTCATCGCACGTAAAACATAATATTACATTTCACTTTTATAAAACGTTGTAGCGGAAACATTAAAAACAACATTTTCATTTCATCAAAATACTTTTGCAAAATAATACAACCGTTCCTTTTACAATATCATTTTACATTTTATTACAAAAGCATGATGAATATTGGATGCCATCCAAAATACGCTGAGTAGCCGCCCCGTGCCATCCTCAGCAACATACCTGCCAACTGGAAACACATCAAAGTCAGCGTTGCTGAGTGAGTTCTAGTTTTAAATAAAACTTACTTTTCTTTCGTAAAACCGTTCTTTACTTACTTTATAAAAACATTTGTTACGTACACGCGTTCACACATCATACGTACACATAGATATTATAATTATTATCTTCCATTACATTCGTTACAATTATCATTCATCATACATTATTATCTTTCACTTCTTTCTAGATCCTGTCAGGCTTTACCCTCTTCATGGCACTCAGCCACGATTACTAAGGTCGAATGACAAGGACCCGTTCATACCGTTCCAGATCCGGTCAGACTTTACCCTCTTCGTGGCACTCAGCCACGATTACTGAGGTCGAATGACAAAGATCCCGTTTAGTACATTATTAAGATATTTCGTTAACGTTCATTTCATACGTTCGTTCTTTCCATCATTACCTTTCTCATTCATCAACTCACGCCATACTCCCGACTCATGTCCGAAGACTGATACTGTACCGGGGCCTGCAAACAAACCCCCGACTCATGTCCGAAGACTGACACAGTATCGGAGTACGCGATTCGTTTCTCGTCATCTCAATTCCGTCTCACGCAATACTCCCGACTCATGTCCGAAGACTGATACTGTGCCGGGGCCTGTACACAAACCCCCGACTCATGTCCGAAGACTGACACAGCACCGGAGTACGCGATCCTCTTCTCATTCATCTGGATCCTGTCTCATGCAATACCCCCGACTCATGTCCGAAGACTGATACTGTGCCGGGGCCTGTACACAAACCCCCGACTCATGTCCGAAGACTGACACAGTACCAGAGTACGCGACAAGGACCTCTTTCGAGTCTGTTGCGACACAGAGTCGCTCACCTCATACATATGCTTGCAAGCCTTACATTCGCTCATTCATTCATTTATGCATGCATTCATTCATTACGTTCCTCTTTTCATTATCTTCCACTTTACGTTACATAATACTTTCGTTTCATTCATTAACGTTCAACGCAAAGCCATGGAAAGATAAACATACATAATAAGGAACATAAACATAAACATACACACATCACCATACAGGACATCATCATACATACGCATCAATCATACATCACATCACACACATCATACATACATAACATGCATCACGCATAAACATGCAACATCATCATCATTATGCCCTACATGTTCTCTAAGGCCTCAATCATCACCTTACATGAACTTACGGGAACCTTTACGTCAAAACTTACATCTGTACTTTCTCCCGAAAGTCAGAAGTTAAACTACACTTCTCCTCGGGTGCAACAGCCCTATTTGGGCGTATGGACACTCTCCAGTCGCATGGCCTTCATGCGACTGGCCCTTCATTTGGGTGACTGACCCTTCATTCGGGTGACTAGACCTTCATTCGGGTGACTGGCCCTTCATTCGGGTGACTGGCCCTTCATTCGGGTGACTGGACCTTTATTCGGGTGACTGGACCTTCATTCGGGTGACTGGACCTTCATTCGGGTGACTGGCCCTTCATTCGGGTGACTGGCCCTTCATTCGGGTGACTGGACCTTCATTCGGGTGACTGGACCTTCATTCGGGTGACTGGCCCTTCATTCGGGTGACTGGACCTTCATTCGGGTGACTGGACCTTCATTCGGGTGACTGGACCTTCATTCTCCCTCCAGTCGGCCGAATGGCCTTCATTCTCCCTCCAGTCGGCCGAATGGCCTTCATTCTCCCTCCAGTCGGCCGAATGGCCTTCATTCTCCCTCCAGTCGGCCGAATGGCCTTCATTCTCCCTCCAGTCGGTCGCCTAGCCCTAGCTGATGCAGAATGCAGTTCATCCCGACTGCAGCCGAGGGTTTTCGGCCTCCAAACTCATCTAAACCCATTTTGAGCCCAAATCAACCATCCTAAACCTTAGGGATGCATACCACAACACCATTCAAGCACACACAAGCTCACAATCAAGACTCAAACGCATCATACACACACATACTCATACACAAACGGGTCAAGCATACACACACACGAAAACCCGATTTCTGATGTGTTCCAGTCCTAAAATCGTTTGAAAACAAGTAAAAGAGGGGTCCTAGAACTCACACAAACGTTCCCGTCGAGTAGAGCTTCGATTTGACCCGCTACACGACGATTTCCACGCTCGAATTCACCCGAGCCAAGCTTTTCTCCTCTTTTTCTCCTTCTCTTCTCCTCTCCTCTCTTCTTGGCTGAAAAATGGCAAAAATGGGGTGTCTCCCCCCTTTTATACTCCCATTCATCAAAGTTTCTCTCGTTGGCGAGTTTGGTCCCTCGACTTTGGACTTTATTTCTTTTTTTCTTCTTTCGTCGGCTTCAAAGAAAATTTCTGGGCGTTACACTGGGATTGGGTATAATTCTTGTCCCCCACCTTACAATGACAACTACACTGTCATGCCTGAATCTGTCACACTTAAAAAGCAAAATGAACCTAACACTATTAAACCAAAATCAATAGTAAACAAGTCACATATCCCCAAAATAAACCAGATGTTTATATTGAAACAAATGAGGAGAAAATTAAATTAGGTCATCCAATTAAAATCAAGGAGTGTTCAGACAAGACAGTAAATGTCATCAAACCAAAAAGCCCAATCAAAGCCATTGTCCCATTTGTGAAATTTATTCCTGCAATTTCAAAAGAAAAGAAGAAAACTAAGGCATCAGTGAAACCTTCTGCTGAAAGCAGTTCTGATTGTGAGATCAAATCTCCAAAAAATTCAACCAAATCAGACAAAGTTTCACTGCCAAAGAAAAACAAAATTTTACTGGTATCAAAAACAAAAATCAAGTCAGATCCTCAATCTTCAAAATCAAAGCAAGGAGTTGGTTTTGACATTTGTAATAAAGAACATGTAAATCAATTAGAAAGGGAGGTAATCAGAAAAAGGGTAAGGAAGCAGAAACAATCTAGAAAGGACAAACCTAGTAATGTTATGAAACAAACTACTAAAAAGGCTGATCTTGCTTCCTCACCAAAATCAAAGGTTGAGACTTAGTTGAAAACAGGTAAATCTACCGAGGCCTCAACATCAAGAGACAAACACATGTAATGTGACGTGTGTGAAATGTCTAATCACAGTACAGATGAGTGCTATTTTAATCAATACTGCTCAATCTGTGACATGAACAATCATTCCACCAAAAACTACTATTTTGAATAAATACTGTTCAGTCTGTGATATGACCAACCACAATACATCTGATTGTTTCTTCAAGCAAAAGGATTGAGAATTCCCCAAAACAAGCCCATCTCACCAATATCATCTGTGAAACCCAAAATCAGAAGTCATTTTCAATAATCAATCTAGGACTTCTAGTTTTGATAATAACATGGGTAACATAAAAGAGTTGAAGAAAATTCAAAGAAACAAATATCACAACATCAAACAAACACATGATCTTCATAAATCAAAAATGATGTTTGATAATCAAAAACGGGTCAGATTTCTTCAAAGAAACAGGGACCAAAGGTTTCAATATTCTTCTGACTCTTCAGCTAAAATTGATGAGATGAAACATGCAAGATATCATCAAAAATCTCCCAGAACACCACTCTCTAAGTCATAGTTTAGAGGAAAGTACCAAGAAGCTACTATCATGGATAGGAACGGGAAACCAAGACCATTATAGCTTGGGTTCCATATTCTAATTAGTTCTTTTGTGCTTGCAGGGTCATCCATACAGGTCCAATAGCTTATGGTACGTGGACAGTGGATGCTCCCAACACATGACTGGAGATCGTTCCCTCCTTCATGACTTCAAGCATATACAAGGAACTACTATGGCATTTGGAGGAGATTCACAAGGTGGCAGAATCACTGGAGAAGGATCTGTGACAAATGGAATGCTGAGCTTTGATAGAGTGAACTACTGTGAACAACTGAATTTCAATCTTCTCAGCGTATCTCAGATTTGTGACAAGAAATATTCAACTCACTTTACTGACACTCATTGCTACATTCTGAAACCAGGATTCCAAATTCCTAAAGAATGGGTTGTCTTGAAGACCCCGGGGAAGAATAACACCTATGTCTTAAACCTAAATTCTCCTACACCAAAAGAAGAAACATGTCTTCTGTCAAAAGCATCTTTTGATGAGTCACAGCTTTGGCACAGACGTTTGGGACACACCAATTTCAAAAACATGAACATATTGGTCAAGGGAAACCATGTCATCGGTTTACCCAAAAAAGAATTTTACTTTATTGATCACTGTTCAGCTTGTCTCAAAGGGAAACAACATAAGTCTTCCCACAAGCAAAAACTGGTGAACACGAACAATTCTCCATTGAAGCTACTTCATATGGATCTTTTTGGACCAACTCATGTTATGAGTATTGGAAAGAAACAGTATTGTTTGGTGATCATTGATGACTTTTCCAGATTTACATGGGTTTTCTTCTTACTTAATAAAAACAAAGCGTCCCAATTAATAAAAGATTTTATCACAAAAGTTGAAAACCAACTTGATCATAAGGTCAAAACAATCAGAAGTGATAACGGGACAGAATTTAATAATGAAGATATGAGTTCATTTTGTGCACCAAAGGCATTGCTCATCAATTCAGTGCAGCTAGAACTCCTCAACAAAATGGGGTAGCTGAAAGGAGAAATAGAACACTGATTAAAGCAGCAAGAACAATGCTAGCCGATGCTAAACTGCCAATTACCTTTTGGGCAGAAGCAGTTAACACATCGTGCTTTGTGCAAAATAGAACTCTGATTGTAAAAGAAAGCAAAAAGGCTCCTTATGAACTTCTCTTTCATAGAAAACCATTCATTGGATTTTTCAAGTCATTTGTTAGTCCTGTCTTAATATTAAACACCCGAGACTATTTGGGAAAATTTTCATCTAAGTCTAATGAAGGATTCTTTGTAGGTTATTCTTCTGTTTCAAAGGCTTACAGTGTTTAATCCTAGATTAAACATTATTGATGAATCAACAAATGTTCAACAAGGAACATTCTTTTCCCAAATCAACAAATGGTCCCGGCTGGTTGTTTGATATTGACTCATATACAAAATCTTATGATCAATTTCACTTGTCTGATGCAGGAAACCTACATTCAGCAGAACCTTATTTAGGAGTAGAAAGAAGAGATGACTTTCCAATGGTTCCTCCAACCTCTTCTGAGCACCTGAATGAAGATGTTCCCTTACAAGCTGATCCTGTCAGACAACCATCTCAAAATCAAAGTGTTTCAACTGAAGCTGGTCCTAGCTTGTTACCATCTCCTTCAGAAGACCCATCAACTGAAGTCAGAAATCAAGATCAAGCTACACCTCTAATTGAAACTGAAAGAACCTCAAATGATGGAAGTAATCAAAGTGCTGCTAATGTTGAAGCAGTCACTGGAACAGATTCTGATTATTTCCATAACTCTCCAACAGTACAAGATGAAGGTGCCTCTCACCAAGATGATCTGAATGTCTCCAATCTTGATGTAACCATTGTTGGTGACTCAATTCCAACCACCAGAATACACAAGAATCATCCAGTAGATAGCATCATTGGTGAACTCAATGAAAGGGTGACAAGAAGCAAGTCAAGTTTGCAAACATCTGTTTGTTCTCTTGCTTTCTGTGTCAAACAGTACCCAAAAATATCAAAGAGGCTCTTCAAGACAATAGTTGGATTGAAGCAATGCAGGAAGAATTGCTGCAATTCAAGAAGCAAGAAGCATGGCAACTGGTAGATCTACCTGAAGGACAATACCCTATCTGTACCAGATGGCTGTACAGAAACAAAACTGATGATAGAGGGATTGTCATCAGAAACAAAGCAAGATTTTGGCTCAGGGGTATACACAAGAAGAAGGAATTGATTATGATGAAGTGTTTGCTTTCGTTGCCAGATTAGAAGCAATAAGAATCTTTCTTGCATACTCAGCATCCATGAAGTTTACTGTTTATCAAATGGATGTGAAGTGTGCTTTCCTGTATGGAAAGTTTGCTGAAGAAGTCTATGTGAGTCAACCACCAGGCTTTGAAGATCCTAATTTTCCACACAATGTGTACAAACTTGACAAAGCCTTGTATGGTCATCACCAAGCCCTAAGAAAGTGGTATGAGACTCTATCATATTTTCTTCTTGAACATGGATACAAAAGAGGAAAGATTGATCAGACTCTCTTCAGAAAAAGAAGAGGAAAAGACATGTTGCTAGTCCAGATCTACGTGGATGATATCATTTTTGGCTCAACAAACAAGCAACTCTGTAAAGATTTTGAAGACCTTATGCATTCAAAATTCTAAATGAGTGCAATGGGGGAACTCACATTCTTTCTAGGAGTGCAAGTCCAACAGACAGCAGATGAAATCTTCATTAACCAATCAAAATATGTGGAAACAATGTTGAAGAAATTCCACCTTGCTGACTATCAGTCTATCAGAACACCTGTTGATACTAAAGTAAAGATTGGTCCAGATCCAGAAGGCAAATCACTGGATCAGACTCACTATCGATCTATGATCGGTTCACTTATGTATCTAACAGCCAGTAGGCCTGACATTATGTTTGGTGTTTGTGTGTGTGCCAGATATCAAGCAGATCCCAAGGAATCTCATGTGAATGCTGTCAAAAGAATATTCAGATATCTTAAGGGAAAGCCTGCTCTTGGATTATGGTATCGAAAGGAAGGAGACTTCAATCTCTATGCTTACACTGACAGTGATTATGGGGGATGCAACTTCAATAGGAAGTCCACTTCTGGCGATTGTCAATTTCTTGGTCCCAGACTGGTCTCCTGGCAGTGCAAGAAACAGACAAACGTATCTGTTTCAACAGCAGAAGCTAAGTATATAGCAGCATCAGCATGTTGCTCTCAAGTTCTCTGGATTCAAAACCAGATGCTTGATTATGGTTTTAACTTCTTGCACACTCCAATTCACATTGACAACACAACAGCTGTTTTTATCACAAATAATCTAGTTCAGCACTCAAAAACAAAACATATTAAAATTAGATCACTTTTTGAGAGATTGTGCTGAAAAAGGGTTAATCAAATTGATTCAAGTTCCCACTGACAACCAATTGGCTGATTTATTTACCAAGGCATTTGAACCTAGTAGGTTTGAATTCCTAGTTCAATCAATTGGCATGATTAACCTTGAATAAAATTCAAAACATCAAAAACAATTCAAAAATTTAGAAAATTACAAAAAGAAGTCAATTTTGATGAAGAAAATGACATATACTTTGGGAAATGATATAATTACAGTCGTTATATCATTCACTGTGCTTAATTCAAAATTTGAAAGACTGACATGACTTACCTGATATGTGGGTAGGCTCAACTTGGAAAGGAAGATTGTGAAACACTCATCTCAGAGTACGAGTACGTATTGGCTTATCCAAGTGTATGTGTGTGTAGTAACCTAAACACACCAGGTAATGATACTCTATGAATCTCTTTCACCTACATCAGTTTCTTCTCTGTTTTGCTAAGCAAAGAACTGAAGAAACAAGCACATAGTGCTGATGTAATAATCCAAAAGATTCCCAATGAGGAACACATCCAAATTAGATGAATCAACAAAAGAATACATTCCTTGTGAATGAACAAAAAGAATCCCATCATGGATCACCTTCCAAAGTGAAGTGAAAAAGAATCTCAATGTAGATCAAATCATGAAAAGGATCAAAGTAAAAGAATCCCAATGTGGATCAGTGAAAATGAGATCTCATACCTTAAGTGACCTGGTCAAGCAAGTTATAAAAAAGTTCTACCATGCATTACATGAGGATGGTTGATCATACCATGCTTTTATGTGTGAGGTACATGTTGAATAATTAAATAAACCAAAACATAATAAATATCACATGCATTAAAATATTAACCAGGTATGAGTTTAAGAGGACAAACATACCTTCAATCAATAAGATCATAAACATGTCTATTTTACTAACAAAAGAGTGCACATGTGTAATGTAAGATTGATATGATCCCAACAAAAGGTATCTTCCTCTTCATGTTTAAATCAGAAAACAACAACATCAAATATATTTCATGTTCAAAGTTTTAAATCTTTAAAGTTTCTATCTAGTTTTGGATATAAACTTTAGGGGGAGTAATTTAAAATTTGGATCAGTTTGTATAGATATTTACTTTCTTAAAACTTATAAAACAAATCAAAAAGAAACTGTCTGTGTTGGTGCAGAAATTATACTATAGTATCTCAGCTTATGTAGATTCTTGGAAGCATAAGAAGTCCAAGATCAGTCAAACAATAGAAAACTTGTATCATATCTGATATACAAGTCAATCCAAGCAAGAATTAACAACCCCAACAACAGCCAAAAACTTCATAAGAGACAAGTCAATCAAAGACAGTTCTTCATAACAAGAAAGTAATCAGAAAAAAAACAAAAATAATTTTACTCTGCAGAAACATTAATTTTTTATTAAGTTCAAAAGTTAATGCGGGTAAGTGCATTGGTTAATGCGGGTGAAGGTAACCCATGCATATAACTAATGCGGGTAACAGTTTATGTCATTTAAAACAAAGTGAAACTAATGCGGACAAGTTAACTCTACCGCATTTGTTTCAAAGAAGTATACATAAAAAGTTTGAAGTGTTAAAAACCTATGCGGACAAAAGTGTTCAACCGCATTTGTATATGTGGTAAACTTTTGTACTGCCGCATTTCTTTTTACTCATCCGCATTTCCTGGTGTGGTTGACATCAAACTTTTTATGTGTATCAAAATGAATAAACAATGTGCTTAATCTCTTCTGTCATGATGAAAGTCAAGAAATGCGGACAACTTATTGTTTTGTCACATTTGTTGAAGTAAATGTGGACAAAGGAATTTTGCTCTACCACATTTGTTACAGTGAACAAATGTTGACCATATTTGTTCAACCGCATTTGCTACAGTGAACAAATGCTATTAAGTTTTTACTCTTCCGCATTTGTAACAGTACACAAGTGCTGATGAACAAAACTCTTCCACATTTGCTACAGTGAATTTAAAAATGTCCTGAAACTTGCAACTTTTTTAAAAGACATTAATTGACTATTTAAAACCATTTCAAAAGGTCATTTTATACTTTTTTAATTTGAGAGACTTCATAGTGCAATGAGCGAATTTTCACTGTTCTTCAACAATCATCATCACCATCACCAAAACCAGTGTTCTACTTTCATTCACCCTGATTAGTCCTCATTTTCGATTCTCAACAACTGTAGTATCGAACAAAAGGTGATAATGTTTGAAGTTTATGACCTAAAATTTCGGACCTTCGAACTCATGATGAACTTAGAACCCTAGGTCAAGAAAGAAAACCCAAAATCAAACTAAGATTAAGAAACGATGAATATTTTCGACTGCAATGAACCTGTTAACTATGAAGATAACAACAAACAAGTGATTTTCATAACCTTGTTCATCCGATGAACAGAGCAGAACAAAAATTTTAAAAAGTTGAAATCAAAACTTGATTCTAAGAGTTAAAAAAGTTTAAAAACAGAAAAGATGATCACTACAAACATGAAAAACAAAATAATAATGATTATTCATGATAACATCAAGTATAGGCATGATACCTATGGAACAATACCTATTCAATTTTGACCATCAAAAGTCAAACTGAAAAAAATTTACTTGATGTATGCTTTACAATCTGATGATTATTATCAAAACTTCTAATTCATATGCCTCTAATGCAGGGTACATTGCAAATCTCACTTGGAGTAAACTTCATAATGTCAGTGGATATCTCGACCCTGATGTACCCGAGGTAGAAGCTCTCAAAGACATGATCAGATTCATATCCACTACCAGAGTTGCTCATGCAATTACAGTCAGACCAATCATTTATGAGAGATTCATAAGGTCATTTTGGAGCATTGCTGAGGTGACAGAGATAGATGGTGTAAGGACTCTGTCTGGGAGAATCTCTGATGATCATACATTGGCCATTACTGAAAAAACTGTGAGACAGTGTCTGCAGTTTGGTGATGATGCCAACACTCCCTTAGAATTTGAAGATGATGATATTACTACTTTCTTTGCCAACATTGGATATGAGGGAGGTTATGAAGGCAAGCAGATTGTGAAGGGGTTAGTTGACTTACAATGGAGGTTTCTCATTCATCTCTACCAACATTGTCTATCAAAGAGGAAGACTGGATAGAATGACATTCCAGTGACTACCTCATCTGCTATATGTGCTCTGTGCACTAATAGGCCATTTAACATGTCTGCTTATGTGTTCAATGGTCTGGTATCAAACATTCAGAAAGGAAGAAGACACATGTTGCTTATGTATCCAAGGTTTTTACAATGCCTCAACAATGAAGTTTTCCCTGATATTGTGCCTGAAGGACTTGTGATGGATATTCCTCATTATAATGCCAAGTCCTACAAGTACATTAAGAAGAGAGACCCTAGGAACTTCTATAGTGGAACATTCTTTCCCTTGTTGCCCTGGATGCTGCAGTAGATAAATCCAGATGAACAAGTAGAAGAACAAGAGGCTCCTGTTAATGAGCCTGATCAAGAAGAAGAACAAGCTGCTCATGATCAACAACCTGTTGATGAGCATGCTGTTGAAAGGGATGAAGGTCAGAGGCCAGTTTCACCCCAGGTTGATATAGGGGGTGATCTTCACACTGGGCCTTCTGTCCATGAAGCTGATATAGCCTCACCTTTTATGCCCACACCAATACCATCACCATAAAGATCACCAATCCCATCACCTCAAACACAACCCATCATCTCTCCATGTGACATCCGTCACCAAAAGATCCGTCAATTAACGTTGGTTTCCGTTAACTTTCTTTGATCATTCATTCCTCGTCTTTATTAACTCCTTGTGTGGATATCATACTTGCTTTATCATCCTTATGCTTGTGCTTTCATTGTGATCGTATGCTATCCTTAAAACTTTTTTTTAAAAAAAAACTTTCATCATCGTTATCGCTTAATAAAACCATTTTTAAGTTACAAATATCATTAAATATATTTTTATCATTAATATAACTAACCTAATAAAGTCGTTTTCAACCGAAACTAATTTGGAAACTCGGGGGTTAAGTGCAGGGACTAAAATTGACATTTTGCAAACTTGGGCTGGGTATTTAAACCTATTTTCCCAGCCCTAGCCCCCATTCACTTCATCTTCTTCTTCATTCTTCTTCTACACCCTTCTTCCTCCTCCTTGCACCAAAACCGCCCCGTTTGGTCTCGTTTTCACCGTCTAGACTTCATCTACAACCGAGTCTACTCCATTCTTGCAGGTAGACAACCTTGGTTGTCCCTTTTCTTGCTTATTCACGGCTGTCCAAACTAGGGTTTCGGGTGTTCGGGTTCAACCCGAACACATGAGGTTGTGTGGGTGCGTGTGATGTCTTTCTGCGTGTCCTTCTTGTTTGTGTATGTTTGTAGTGTGTTTCTGGAAGTCCTTGTTGTGTAAAACCCGTGCATGGAGTAGCCGAAGGCTGCTCTGCACTTCAGCAGTCGCGATTCTGCTGTTTAGGCGACTGGGTCTATCATGTGATTGAGTCGTGCCACTGGGTGAGTCGTGCGACTGAGCCATGCGTCTGAGTCAATCAAGCTACTGAGTTGTGTGACTGTGTGTGTCGTGCGACTGAGTCGTGCGACTGTGTGTATGTGTGCGATTGAGTCATGCGAGCGAATGAATGTGTGCGATTGAGTCATGCGAGCGAATGAATGTGTGCGATTGAGTCAGGCGACCGAATGAATGTGTGCGATTGTGCGTGTATCGCATGACTGAAGGCCAATCGCACGAATGAAAGTTTAGTCGTACAAATGAAGCTGATTCGTACGAATGAAGGTTGATTCGTGCGTATGGAGGTTGAGTCGTGCGATTGAGTGCTGTGTGGTACGACTGAATACCAGTCGTATGAATGAAGGTTCAATCGTACGAATGAAGCTGATTCGTACGAATGAGGGTTGATTCGTGCGAATGGAGTGTTGAGTCGTGCGTCTGGTCCTGTCGTGCGACTGAAGTTGTTGTGTGTGAATTCCTTCTTGTGTGTGGTGTGTGTATGTCGTGTGATGTTAAGGTGACATCGACACGGTTGCCATTACTAATGACAATGTTAAAGTCAACGCTATCAAACTTACTAATGTTATTCCAAATTAAATTAACTTAACATTTTACAAGTATCAATAAACGATTTGTAACTACTAATATTTACCAAATACTTCTTCAATAACAATGAAACTCTTACACAAGTATCATCAGCAATGACGACGATGTCTAGTACTTGGATCTACATAGGATCTAATACGTGTGTCTGTTTGTGTGTGTTACACGCGACCCAACCGATACAACCCGAACCGACCGAACGTTACTATTTGCTTTATACATATCATTAATGCTTAACAATAACTGTCAATAGGTGTTTGACCGTTCATTGCATACAACATTTGGATACTTTGATCATTCATACTTACCACCTAACAAGTGAGTTTTGTGGCCTCTTTTTATGCTTACAACATTTCAATCATTTACAAACTTGGGGGAAAAGTATGCTCACCCATTTTCAATGCTGTACAATTTACATACAATTTACATACTTGGAATCAACGTGTTACTGTTTTGCAAGTACTTATCTGATACATACTTGAGTTTGTTGTGTGGTATTTTCTTTGCAACTATTTAATTCCATTGTGGGAACCGACGGATAGGTATTGGTAGTACTACTAGGTTGACACCCCCACCCTTGTTTGTTGGTATACTAGTTAGTACCAGCAGTGGCCAGGAACGGGCCCTTGGGTGAATATATTCCGACAAGATCTTTGTGTACGTCGTTAGGTTTGGTTGCAAAGCTCATTGTCATGTGATTTTACTTACTTATAACTGTATACACGATATTCCACATCATTTACTATACAGCATCAATTACTTATTTACTATTTAAACCTGCGAGCTCACCAACAATTTTGTTGACCATTTTGAGCATATCTTTTCAGGTGATCATGCTAATTGAGGATCTAGGTGTGTTGCCTTAGTGGAGACCCTAGGATGCATTTTTGAGACTAAACATATTTGACAAACAATCATTTTGATACAATGTTGTAGTCTGATTAAACAAGCTTATTCTTTGGATACTTGTTCTCGGGTTGTGAGAATTTACATTACAATTGTTACTACTTGACTATGTGAATCATTTAACATGTTTATGTTTATGGCTATGCTGTCGTGAATATTGACTAAACACGACACAAGTCTCCATTTGTGTCGGGTGTCGTCATGACACGCCTTATCATTATTTATTATTATTGCATCTCTACCGCTTACCATGTGTTATGACGATCCCGATCTCGTTACATCCCCGTGTTTCCGCTTTTAGCGGGGGTGTGACAGATTGATATCAGAGCCATTGGTTATAGAGAATTAGGCAATACGCTTGACCTAGACTATAACCTAGGAACCTTCATGTAGATTTGCATGCTAGGATCTGTGTGCATATTATATCTCATGTATGTGTTCCTCTTTACTTGATTCGTTTATCTATCTGTTTTGTGATCTTCTCACCCTGTGAGAGAGCCCTTGTGCTCACTCTTTATGGGATGCTTCTATTGAATCTTCCGTTCCCTCTGTGCGCCGAGTTAATTTATCAAATCCGGGTATTAAACCCAAAGAGATCTTCATAGATCATGCTATTGCGCTTGACCTCGAACATTGAGATTGACCCTGAGGAGGTTATGTCTGAAACCTCGAAAGAGGAGGAGATAGACAACCTCCGCTAGACTAAACGTGATTGTATTCATGAATTTACAATTGCATTGATGGACTATTATTGGAACATTACCAATTCATGGTGTGAGAACTATACGACTTGCATGTGATGTGTGGTGACTATAAGTGTGATATTAACTTGGAATGCTGGACTTTGATGAACGATGTGGACAATATAATTTGAAATGGTTAAAGCTTATGTGTTTACTACTTTTATGATTAGAAATTGCCGCCTCGAAGAGTTACCCGCAGCAACATTGGCGGGAGTGAAGCCCCGAGAGGCAGAGGCAGATGCAGAACACAAAGAACAAATGATGGACCTGCCAGTAATAATCAGGGAACAGGAGACTCTGATATGGCAGCTCTGATCGCTCAACAACTGGCCGCACTGATTCCGACTATCGTGGCCCAAGTGAGCGATGCTCTTCAGCAACACCACCCCCACGGGGTTGGTGGCAATGATAACGAGGATGGTGGAGAAAGAGGTCAAGGTGGGATTGAAACTGAAGTAGGTGATTAGAACCCGAATGGGAACGAAAGTAATCAGGAAACCGGGAATGGTGGAACAACCGGTAATGAGACTGGGGTTGTTAATGCCAGAAGGGGATGTTCGTACAAGGAGTTTGTGGCCTGCAAACCGAAAGAATTTGATGGGAAGGGTGGAGCGATAGCCCTGACCAGGTGGCTTGAGAAAAAGGAGGCAGTGATTGACATCAGTGAATGCCTCGACAGCCAGAAAATCAAGTATGCCACATGTTCACTGCAGGGCAAGGCCCTAACCTGGTGGAACACCCAGGTTCAAGCTAGAGGAAGAGAATCAGCGATGCAGATGCCATGGGATGAATTCAAGGCACTGATCACGGAGGAATACTGCCCCCTCAACGAGATGCAGAAACTGGAGCATGAATTCTGGAATCATGCTATGGTGGGGGCTGGGCACGCAGCTTACACTGACCGTTTTCATGAGTTGGCAAGATTGGTTCCACATTTGGTCACTCCGGAATCAAAGAGGATCGAGAGGTATATTTGGGGACTTGCGCCTCAAATCCGAGCAATGGTAACAGCAGCTGCTCCTCCTACGATTCAGAGCGCAATTCTGAAGGCTGGCGCTCTAACTGATGAGATGGTGAGAACAGGGGTTTTGGGTAGAGGAGCAGAGAAAAGGAAAGATGTTGGGGAAACGAGCCGGTCGAGTGCCGGGAAGTTTGACAAAAGGGCCAAGACAACCAGAAATTTTGTGGCCGTGACTCAGGGCAAAAGAGAGTATGTCGGGCCGCACCCCAATATGATAGGTGCAACTATCATCATCCCCCAGGAATGCAGTGCCGGGTATGCGCGAACTGTAGACGCCCGGGGCATCTAGCGAGAGACTGCAGAATAGCGCCGAATTTGGTGGCACCGGTCAACGCGGTTAACCCCGCCGAGAATGCCAGGGTCTGTTATGAGTGTGGAGGCCCTGATCACTACAGAAACATGTGCCCCAGACTGAATCGGGCACCGGGTCAACAAGGGAACAACCAGCAGCAGGTGATGGCCATAGCTGGAAATCAAGGCCCGGCGAATCAGGGAAACACAGCTCGGGAACGTGCATTTGTCATTGGAGCCAACGATGCCAGTCAGGACCCGAATGTTGTCACGGGTACGCACTTACTCAATCATCACTTCGCATCTATATTATTTGATACTGGAGCAGACAATAGCTTTATATCTTCTGAGTTTGTGCAATTGCTTGATTTGAGTCCTAGTAGGCTAGAAACTAGTTACTCTGTAGAAATAGCCAATGGTAGAGTTGTACAGGACGATGAGATTGTTAGGAAGTGCTCGATAATGTTGGAGAACCATGCCTTCGATATAGATTTGATACCCTTTGAGTTAGGAAGTTTCGACGTGATTGTGGGTATGGATTGGTTGTCGAAGCACGGAGCTGAGATCGTCTGTCGGGACAAAGTAGTAGGAATCCCTATGTCAAACGGGGAGGTGCTCAGGATTCAAGGAGAACGACCGGGAAGGAACTTAAAGCTTATCTCCTGCATGAAAGCACGCCGAAGTTTACGAAAGCAGTGCTACGCTTTTCTGGCTCATGTGGTAGAAAAGATGACGAAGAGAGGAAATTAGTAGATATTGCAGTGGTACGGGACTACCCAGATGTATTTCCTGATGACTTGTTAGGTTTGCCTCCTCCACGACAGGTGGAATTTCGCATAGAGTTGGTTCCTGGAGCCACACCGGTAGCAAAGACGCCATATCGGTTAGCACCATCAGAAATGCAAGAGCTATCTAGTCAGTTGCAAGAACTACTGGAGAAGGGTTTTATTCGACCGAGTCACTCACCGTGGGGAGCACCGGTATTATTTGTCAAAAAGAAGGATGGGTCGTTTCGAATGTGCATCGATTACTGTGAGTTGAACAAGTTAACCGTGAAGAATCGGTATCCTCTCCCCAGGATCGACGATCTGTTTGATCAGCTGCAAGGAGCTTCATATTTCTCAAAGATCGACCTTCGTTCTGGATATCATCAGCTAAGGGTTTTCGAGGATGACATACCGAAAACAGCGTTTAGAACTCGTTATGGGCACTATGAGTTCTTGGTCATGCCGTTCGGGCTGACTAACGCACCAGCTGTGTTTATGGATCTAATGAATCGGGTGTGCAAACCTTACTTGGATAAATTTGTGATCGTATTCATAGACGATATACTTATCTACTCCCGATCGAAAGAGGATCACGAAGAACACCTTCGGGCAATAATGGAACTGCTACAGGAAGAGAAACTTTTTGCCAAATTCTCAAAGTGTGAATTCTGGTTGCGAGAAGTGAAGTTTTTGGGTCATGTGGTTAACGAGGATGGGATTCATGTAGATCCCGACAAGATCGAAGCGGTGAAGAAATGGGATGCACCCCAGACACCATCAGAGATACGGCAATTCTTAGGATTGGCCGGTTACTATCGTCGCTTCATCGCAAATTTTTCAAAGATTGCTCAACCATTAACACTGCTCACTCAGAAAGACAAGAAGTTTGATTGGGGACATGCACAAGAACAAGCGTTCCAAACGTTGAAAGAGAAGTTGTGCAACGCGCCTATATTGTCCCTCCCAGACGGAACTGATGATTTGTGTTAGGACCTGGTATTTGAACGAAATACCTAGTGATTAGCGTGTTAAACCAACTCAAATAGTGCGGAATCCTATTTGATTGGCGATCCAATCAGTGAGAACACACGATGAATCAATCAAGAATTGAAATCAACGTCAGAAATCGATTAGGAATCGATCTGATGTGTTTCTGTGAACTTGGAGAACGATTTGGGAGGCTTCTGGACGGCTAGGGTACGTCTGGAATCGTAATGGGATGAATGCTTACGTTTTTCCACGAATTGGGTCTATTTATAGGTTAGTATTGTTCAATCGTGCGACTGGGCCATAAGTATGGTTCAGTCGTGCGATTGAACCATGCGGTTGATTCATCCGCACGACTGAGTGTTCAGTCGTGCGATTGAGTCAATCTTATGTGTCAATCATACGACTGATCCAGTCTCCTGGTTCAGTCGTGCGATTGAGTCAATCGTATGAAGTTATTCATGCGTGTGGTCCATTCGCATGGGCCATTCGCATGAGAACTTCATTAAGTTAAGTTTGAATGTTTTAATTAATATAACATAATGTGCAATCATTCAAACAATCATAAACCCAATCAATTCAATCACGACTCATTAATGAAATATTAAACATCACAAGTAACAACCAATTCATATCATTTCATTAATCGATACTATTACATCATAATCAGACAGACAAGATTTATTACATTACAACTCATGATCTAGGGACATACATGCATCAACAAACTCCCCCTTGGACCTAGATCTATCTAATCTCTTGTCTTCTGCATCACCTCCTTATACTTCTTGTACTTCTCCTCTTTAGTGACTCCTGCGTGTATCTCAAACGCAAAGCAAAGTCGTATAACGTTTTGGAACTGGAGGGCTTGTACAATGTCTTGTGTGTCATAGAACAGTGGCCACTTGTATAATGTATAGACATCATTAGCAGACAAGTTGGTTAGCCACATCGGGTCGAATACCCTGATAGTATCCATTTGGCCCTCTTTATTCAGAACTATGACAGCTTCAGCGGTTCTCCAATCATAGTACCACCATTTGAAGTGTGGAGTGAAGTCCTGTGGCATTTCCCTGAGAGGGATTCTCGACATAGTGCGCGGAGGACTCCACTTCAGCACAATCTTGGGCTTGCCAGTAATGGCATCAACCTCAGACCTTCTTATATACCTCGTAGGCTGTTGTGGTCTGAAGTTAACCCATCTGGTGTGGTACTCCTTCTTCAGGGCAGCCTCGAACCAGCCTGACATCTTTCTTGGGTCAGCATACAGCAGCTTTAGCTTAGCCAGCTGGTTGAGCTCAAAACCAGGTAGAGTCTTCAGATCATGTGGGAACCTGAAGTACTCTATGCCCTGCTCCCTCTTAACTGCATACGCGTTAAGGTCATCAAAATAAGCCCATGCAATAATCCTGCCTGACACCTTATGGTGTTTCTTGACTCTGTAGAGCTTGGTGTAGGCATCTTTCTTTGGTGCAGCACGCTGGGCTCTTACTTCTTCAAAACAGGCAGCCCACTCAGCCTTGCGAATGTCTACGTCATCATTGGAGGCTTGGGCTGTTCCTTCAGTCTTTTCGGTTTCCTGCTCCATCTTGTCTAGTACCTCAAACGTATCACTGACTAGGGATTCACCCAGATTGGGGACCACATTACCCTCGGTGTCAGCATACTGAGGGTACTCTTCTGCAGTAATATCTTCAACCTCAACTTCATCAACGTCATTTAGTTCTTCATCACTGGTTGAATCAACTGTTGGAGCATCCTTGACTATTTCATCAGGATTGAGTCTGAACATCTCTGCCAGTTGCTCATCAGATAGGTCATGAATTATTCCCCTTCTTCAGGGGTATAACTCACAGACCTTCTTACAATCCCTTGCAGATCAAGAATCATGGTTAATTGAGTCTTGACCATTTGAAGGGGAGCAAAGTCAAACTCATCCCTTTGAAAGTTTGGATCTGTTTGATATAAACATTCAACACATAACCATTAGTAAGTAATCAAACAGAATTATATCAACTTATATATAAACATTCAACACACTTGTTTTTCATTACATGATTCAAATACAAAATAAATAAATACATAAGACATCTAATCTGTACTTTTGTCTTGAATCATGGGCGTGTCGCTCGGAGGAGCAGAAGTGGTGGATGACTGGTCCTGTCGATGCTTAGATCTTCGCTCTTGACCAGAAGCAGAGGCCGATGCAGCCGCATCCCCTCCTTCTGCTTCGTCATCATCATCTCTACCTTCTGTCCTGTCTTCCTCAGTCTCTTCCTCATCATCATCATCTTCCTCATCATCATCATCATCTTCATCATCACCATCTCCATCATCCCCGTCACCCTCCTTTAGCTTCAGGGGCTCATCCTTCGACCCCTTTAACCTCAGCATAATCGTCTTGTTGGTCGTCTCCAACTCCTCTATACGTTTGACGGACTGGGCCTGCTGGTCCTGGAGTTGGGACCTCGACTCTCTGTGCATCGATTAGCTGGTTCTGCTGGTCTATCACCCGAGCCTGCTCTGCCATCTGCTGAGACTGGGCAGCAGTCAGGTCGGTCAGCTGGCGGATCTGCGCCGCCTTCTCCTCATCTGCAGCAAGCAGGCGCATCACCATACGGTTAAGCGCTGACAGCTGCTCCTCTACCCCGATGTGAGGTAGAGTAGATCCATAAGCATGTGGTGGCTGGGCTGAGGGTCCAGCATGATGTGAGTGTGGTGGTGAGTGGCAGTGGTGAATATGGGTCGGTAGGCTGGTGCTGGTGATGTAGGTGTGAATGGTCTGGTGGTGGATGGGAAGGATACAGTGGTGGTAGGTAAGGTGGTGGATGTGGTAGTGGAAGTAGTGGATGTGGTGGCTGTGGTGATGGGTGGTATGTCAGTAGTGGTGGTGGTAGTGGTGGTGGAAGTAGTGGCAGCAGTGGTAACGAAGGTCAGGCGACGCTTCTTCTTCTTCAATCCATGGGGTTGAGCCATCCGCTTCCTCCTAGTCCCGGTGGAAGTGGATGCTCCCCCTGCAGCTCTGCCCACTGAACCCGGAACATAGTTCGGGTCAGTCTCTCTCTCTCTGAGGAGTCCCGAGGGTGTTCACCAACCACCCTAAGCCCGTGGTCTGTGGGAACAACTTTGCTTCCCACAGTCCTAGTGAGGGGCTCCTCATCTGACTCCTCCTCCTCTTGATCACCAGCTACAAACTCCTGATGGAAACCGGCCATCTCAGCGACCTCTCCGGCAGTGGCTGACCCCGGGGGAATAACGTCTGAATCAGTGCCTCTAGATGGAGCAGGCATATCATCCCCGGCGTCGCCGCTATCATCATCATCAGAGTCAGTATCTGGTATAGCAATATGCTCGACATCCGAATCACTGTCATCGTGGCGCCACTTTCTCTTGGCTGGCGCCACATAATCAGCACGGGCCAGATGCCCAAACAACCTCCTGACAGGGGCTTCACCTGCTTCCCCCTGTATACCTTCATCCGGCCTAGCGTAGTGTCATCCATGACCTCTAGCACACAACATCATCCTCCTTCTCCTTTGGCAGGGAGGGAAGCTTCTTTCTGATCATAATCTGTATAATCTGGGGTACATACAGAAGCCTTCCTTCCCTTTCCCCTCGATGTTCTCCACCAGGTAGGTGAATATCATCTTGGAGAAGCTGAACGGGTGGTTCAGCACCAACGCACATACGCGTTCTGGATCTGGTCGGAAAGCTCATCAAACCTCCCTTCCTGGAAGCTATACACTTTAGCAGCACGTGCGCAAGATACTTAACTGGGGACAGAGGTTACTCTTGTTGAGTACCCCAGCATTGATGTCCCCAGAGTACTTGGCTCTCATAAACATCCTCTGACAGTGAGGGGGTGTAGACGAGTAGGACAATCAGCATCATCCCCTAACTGTAGAACAATCCTCAATCCTCCTCTGATACGGTGATAGCCTCACCAAAGATCGTACTCCTGATGCAATGAGGCTCAGAGGATCTATCAACAGTCGCGCCTTCCCAGAAGGCCTGCTGCACTGATCTATACGGCGTGCATGGTGTAGAGATAGCATGAGCGATCCTGGATCTCAACAGAAACGTAATAATGCCTGAGAAGTCAGCTGCGTTCCTGGATGTCAAATCCAGATGAGCACATATGTTGTGCTTGGTGCTCATGTTCCATCGACTCGCCATCTGTAACACATAACAATATAAACATTAGTTCCCTTTGGCTAAGAGTATAATGAAACACTTAGACTTTGAATAAATGTCTCTCTGTCATGCGATTGAGGTTGTGCGACTGAAGACAGTCGTGCGACTGAACGTGCGATTGAGGTTCAGACGTGCGAATGACCTCATGCGCACGACTGAGTGTGCGACTGGACTCATGCGCATGTACTCTTATGCGGTTACACCAGTCGTGCGACTGAGTCTCATTCGCATGGTTCAGTCGTGCGGTTAAGTGAATCGCTCCCTTCAGTCGTGCGACTGAAGTTCATCCGCTGACCAGTCGTATGACTCCTGTCGTTCAGTTCAATCAAATTTCTTTTTCACAAACTTTTGAGTTTTAACTCAATTAACCGTTTATTAGACTCGCATTCATTCGTGTAACACCTAACATCTTTAATTTCATTATTTTGAGTTTTAGTTAGGTTTTTGTCCACAGGTCATTGTTTTCACAGGTCGATTACCCAATTAGGAGTCAATTGAACGATGTGTTTGATGAATTCTTTTCGCAAATTACCTGTAGAATCGAAGTAAATGATCAGTATCAGAAACGAAGGTTTTAAAGGAGATCAAATGAAATTTGGCAGAGTAACGGTAGTCGTGCGATTTAGGGTTTCTTTGAGGGTGATGAGTCTCTGCGACCGACTCCTCCTCTATTTATACTAACCCTAGATCCAATCGTGCGACTGAGTTCATACGCACCTTTCAGTCGTGCGAGTGGGACTCAGTCGTGCGATTGGGTCAGTCGCCCTTCTCCAGTCGTCCGACTGAAGTTCAGTCGTGCGACTGACTCACTCGTTCGCACTTAAGCCTCCGACTGGACTAATCGTATGGGCCATTCGGTTTGATGGTCCATACTCATAGTTCATTCGTGCGAATGGACTTCATTCGTATGGTTAGTCCATACGTATGGTCCATTCGTGCGAATGGGTCATACTTAGTTAATTTTCTGCCATTTTTACCAATTTACATTTAAACCCCTTTTAACTTTATGAAATTAACGTTATGAGCCTTTGATCATCTCAGACATGATCATTTTATCTGGAAAACATTTTGATCACCTCAGACGTGATTTTTTTAAAACTTTTGTCACCTCAGACGTGACCCTTTTAAACACTTTGTCACCTCAGACGTGACTATTTTTAACCTTTCAAAGCACATATGGTCATCTCAGACATGACCCTTTTAGTGAGTTGATTCCTTCTGATTTTCCTGATGTAGCCCGACACTTGACTAAAATTAAAATTAAAACGACTAACTAATTTAAGACTTTAAACTAATTACATAAACAGACATATTTTTGGCTTTTTGTGAGAGATAAATCCAGAGATTGATATCTACGGGATTTGGTTCGGGAGTAGATAGCTTCAACTTAGATTGATCATATCTGGACCAATTCAATTTTGGAATCATACAGGCAAGTCAAATCATTTGGGACTAGTTATTAAAACTTTTGATGCTCAAATTCTCGGTGTTCATCCAGAGTCGTTAGCAACTTAAGGAAATCATACTGAAACTCTTAGATTTTCACATTGATTTGAACCTTTGAGAATGTAGCCACAATGATTGTCAGTATGTTTGTCCACTTAAATCCATACACAGACTTTTGACACAGACTGGTGACTTATTTAGGTTTAATTATTTCAACTAACATTTGTGGATCCCACACTTATATGGTAATCAACATTCCTCAGGAGCTTTTGAGCGGTCTACGGGTATTATTACAAGAAGAGACTATTCTTAGAGCTTTCAAAGAGAAGCCTGTCCTCAGGTCAGTGCCATCGCACAGCAGAGAGGCGGCAAACAACAATGAATTCTAGAATATCTAGGTTATGCTTATCCTCAGGTCAGTGCCATCGCACAGCAGAGAGGCACACAACCTATCTCCTTGTTAGAGCAGCTTATTTTATTTTACACAAAATGCACCAACAACATAAGTCATTAGCTTTATTGCATTTGTCTTTCATTTTTTTTTTGCTTTGCTCTAATTATGGTCATCCGCACACATTTGTGGCGTTTAATTGCTCATTACCCCTTATTGGAATATTGTTGATTGTGTTAACCAGTGATAAGATGGAAGCCCACAGTCAGTTGAACAACTTAGTTTGATCTTGAGATCACCAATCAGGTCTAATTGTCTATTGTGTTGAATCTACCAACATATCATTTGTGGTCTAGCAGCCTCTAAGTCTACTTTCTTTGTGTCACCTTAGGAGTTGCCAGTTTTCTATCATCTTTCCTTTTTATATTGCTTAGACTACACAGACTTATACTTTGAACTTTTGCATCTTTCAAAACTTAAATTTTTAAAGTCCCTCTTGATTTGTTCCTGTGTACTATCATTTTCCAAAGGTATTGAATCGGTATCACAGACACAATCTACCTTATTTCAGCTAGTTACTACTCCTTCTCCCTCATTTTTTTTTTTAATGTTAACTTGCTGACATATTCTCCCCCTAAAATACTAAAATCATTTCTGGTTTAATTATTTTAGGATTTTAATAAACAGCAAAATAACATGAGTTTAAATAAAATAAAATAAATAGACAAATAAAATAAATAAAATAAACTTTAACTAAACTACATCGGACTACACATTATCATCATCAGGAATTACCTCACTTTTCTTTTTAACGCCGTTGACCTCTAGCAAATATTGAAAACGTGGTTTATCAAAGGCTTTAGTATAGAGGTCAGCGCGTTGAAAATCAGTATTAATTTTAACCACATCAATTAAGTTCTTTTCAAAGCAATCTCTTATGAAATGGTATTTAATACCGATGTGTTTGGTCTTAGGATGTTGAACCGGATTTTTAGTTACTACTGCAATTGCAGCAGAGTTATCAACAAAAATAGGAGTAGATGAGAATTTTAAACCGTAATCCCGCATTTGCTGTTGAATCCAGATGATTTTGAACAGCAACTTGCAGCAGCAACATATTCGGCTTCACAGGTTGACAATGCAACCGATGTCTGCTTCTTACACTGCCAGGTAACTAATCTTCTCCCAAAGAATTGACACCCCGCTGATGTAGACTTGTAGTTCATCTTGCAGCCCCCGTAATCCGAGTCACTATACGCGGTAAGCTCAAAGTCATCATCATGAGGATACCACAATCCAAGTGTGGGTGTACCCTTCAGATAACGAAAAATCCTCTTGACCCCGATCAGATGGTTGACCTTTGGTTTAGCCTGATATCTAGAACATAGACATGTAGCATACATAATATCAGGTCTTGAGGCAGTGAGATACATGAGGGATCCAATCATTCCTCGGTACATAGTGGCATCTACTAGATCTCCATTCTCATCAGGTGCTATATCATGATTCGTAGCAAGTGGAGTCCCAGCAGCAGAAGCATTCTCCATGTCAAAGCGACTGAGAATGTCTCCTACATACTTGGTCTGATGTAGAAAGATTCCATTAGGTGTTTGATCCACCTGTAACCCGAGAAAGAACTTCATCTCCCCCATAGCACTCATCTCAAACTCTTTCTTCATCACTGCTTCAAACTCTTTAACTAACTCTTCGTTCTTTGACCCGAAGATTATGTCATCAACATATATCTGTACAAGCAGTAGGTCGCCATCCTTTTCTTTAATAAACAGTGTACAGTCAATGACTCCCCTGCGAAAGCCGTGTTTCACAAGATGAGTCGAGAGTTTCTCATACCAAGCTCGAGGAGCTTGATGAAGCCCATATAAAGCTTTGTCGAGCTTGTAAACTCTATCCCGATGATAAGGATCTTCAAATCCCTCGGGTTGACTTACATAGACTGTTTCCCTGATTTCCCCATGAAGGAATGCACTCTTCACATCTAATTGGTAGACTTTAATCTTCATGTACGATGCATAGGCAAGGAAGATACGAATAGCTTCCATCCTTGCCACGGGTGCAAACACCTCATTATAGTCAATCCCCTCGACTTGGCGAAAACCTTGAACCACCAGTCGAGCTTTGTTCCTGATAATGACTCCTTGGTCATCCTTCTTGCATTTTAGTACCCATTTGGTGCCAATGACTTTAGCACCTTTAGGTCTATCAACCAGAGTCCATACACCTAACTTCTTAAACTGCAGAAGTTCTTCTTGCATGGCACTCACCCACGCCTCATCATTTAGTGCCTCACTGACATATTTTGGCTCAACCTGCGAGACAAAACATCGATAAGCACCATCATGAATGTAACCTTTCTCCATAACCGAGGCGTAATCAGCTGAGTGATGACGTTTAGTCGTGATCTGAGTAGTAGGAAACAGCCACCTCAGAACCGAGATTATGAACATTTTGTTCTGCATCTGAGGTAGTTGGAGTTTGAGGTTCCGAAGTCGAAGGAGCATCACTCGTAGATGCTTGTGGACTTTCAGGAACTGGAACCTGTTCCTCCTGACTGTTCTGGTCATCTGCTTCAGTTTCATCTTCAGAGGAGGAGTCACTGTCATCGACTACTCCCCCTGACTGAGTAGATGATTCTCCCTGTGTGCTAGATGGTGTATTCAGAATATCATACATCATCCTAGTAGCTAACTCATCATCCGAGGGAGAGAGAGGAATGTTGAAGGACTTGAAGAATCCATCATAATCGAAGAAGTATGCAGGTCCTTTGCCTGTAGGTGGTGTGGTATATCTCTGAACGTCGACATTACACCACACTTCTACAAGACCCGTTGAGTTATTGTAAACTCGCTTGTTCGGTATGTTGTATCCTAGAAAGATTCCTTCATCTGCCTTCTCGCTGAATTTTCCTTCTTGTGTCTTCTTCAGAAGTGTACACGGCGCGCCAAAAGGTTCAAGATACTCCAAATTCGGTTTGCGTCTTTGTAGTAGCTCATAACATGTCTTTCCGTGGCGCTTGACTATTAGGACTCGATTCAGTGTATAACATGCATTTGCTACTGCCTCATTCCAGAATTGGATAGGCAGTTTCGAGTCAGCCAGCATAGTCCGTGCAGTCTCTATCAAGCTTCTGTTCTTTCTCTCAGCAACACCATTCATCTGAGGCGTGTAGGCAGAAGTGAATTGATGAACAATTCCCTTTTCCTTGCAGTATGCCTCCATCCATTGATTCTTGAATTCTGTCCCGTTGTCTGAGCGTACTTGTCTAACTTTAGCTTGTAGAGAGATTCCAGTGTGGTTACTAATTCCTTGAATGACTCAAATGTTTCTGATTTGGATTTCAGAAACATTACCCAAGTGAACCTTGAGTAGTCATCAGTGACCACAAAACAGTACAAATCGCCTGCAATGCTCCTTGTACTGACTGGACCAAACAGATCCATGTGAAGAAGTTCAAGAGGAAGTTCTATTGAATGAACTTTCTTTTCCTTATGAGACTTCTTTGTCTGTTTGCCTTTCTTGCAAGCTACACAAAAGTCAGGAAGTTGGAAGTTCTTGACATTTACTCCTCTCACTAAATCCTTCTGAATCAAATGATTCATCTTCCTTTGACTAATGTGTCCCATTCTCCTATGCCAGGAGATTGAGTCCTTC
The DNA here is from genome assembly GCA_025215565.1 of Flaveria ramosissima. NCBI lineage: Eukaryota > Viridiplantae > Streptophyta > Magnoliopsida > Asterales > Asteraceae > Flaveria > Flaveria ramosissima. The sequence goes on from CM046046.1 coordinate 51,432,500, forward strand.
TCAGTAGCTTTAGATAGAAAGCACTGAACCTCATGATCCGTTGTAGCAGCTGTTGACAGATCCAAGACATAAAGGTCTTTATATCTTGAAGCAGTCATCAGAACTTGGTCCTCTGGGATCATGTAGTCTTTCTTCAGCACGTAACACTTCTTGTTGTCGAAGATGACTTTAAATCCTTTATCGCAGATTTGGGAAACAGAAAGTAAGTTATTCTGAAGTTGAAGTGTTGACGTAGTTCACCTTATCAAACTTAACTTTCTGATTTCCCACTTCTCCCTGTGCTGTGTATATCCTCCCTTGTTTCCTGCAAAGGAAACATGCCCTCCTTTTATTTGTTTGACGTTTGATAAAAGGGCTCTATTTCCTGTCATGTGCCTGGATGCTCCGCTGTCTATAATCCACGTGTTAGTCTCAGCGCTATATCGAACACCCTGCACATACAAAGTAAATGTATTAGTTTAGGTTAGGAACCCAAGCCTTTACTGTCTTGGGTTTCCCAGAGGCATCACACATCATAAACTCTACCCATTGACCCTTAGAGGGTGAGGGTAGCTCAGTTCCTTCTTGTCATCAGTATCAGACACGCAGGATGACTTCTCTTTCCATAAGCCAGATTTGTGCAATGCCTGTTTATGATAAACAGTCGTCTGGCTTACAGGTTGGACTTTAGGTTCACTAGATCTTCTAGGTGGAGTTAGAGAACTCCTCTTAGAAGACCTAGGTCTAGAGTCCTGAAGATCAATCTTCTTCCTAGGTGTCTGATAGAAAGGACAATAGGAAGCAATGTGTCCACATTCTCCACAGTTGTAGCATGACTTATCAACTTATAAGTAGACTTTCTTTGTGGAGAAGTGCGTGACACTCTAGTAACATCAATCACTTTAGGTTTTGACTCTTGTATGTTTGATGTTTTCTAGGTTTAACAAAATTAACTGTTTTTACCTGTTTAACATGTTCTCTTTTTGGTTAACTGGTTTTTGACTTGAAGCATGCGAAAAATTAACTTTGAAGTCCTTTTAGGTTCTGATTTGACTCTGTTTGACCCTGACTTTAAGTTAACTTTTTCAAATTCATTTTCCAGATTAACACAAGGCAATTTACCCTTTGCCTTTGAAGTGGCCTCCTTTTGTTTCTGTCCAGATTCAGTAGATGAGCATGATGTGTCTGGATCAGTAACAAGAGGAGTAGTCACCACATGATCCTTGATGGGGTTGTTGTTTTTACTGGTCTAGACTTGGTGTTCATCAAGGTCTCAGGTGGAGGTGGAACCACTTTGTAACCTAACCCTCCCCGTTATTCCTTTCTCTCACTAAGTGTTGAACTATGTGTGAAGAACTAGTCCAACTGTGCAGTTTCTGTTTTAAGGAGTTAACTTCTACTTCTAGAACTGCCTTTTGCTTCTTAGTGTCCTCTAGGGAGTTTAGATAGTACCTAATGTCATTTTCTTGGTTAAAGGCAACTACTTCGGTTTCCCTAAGCTGTTTAGTCAATAGGTCTATCTTTTCTTTATAACTATGCTCATTTTGTTTTAGAACTCTATTAGCCTCAGTGCACAGTTGTAAATCTTTTACTAAGTTATCATTGTGATCTAATAACCTAGCAATTTTCATCAATGCTATTTCTAAACATATCACAATCAGAACAAGCATGATTATTAAACATTTGGTCAGTTGTACTTACCTGTGTTGGTTCAGAAGAGTTAGCCATCAACGCAGCATCAGACGTCTTTGGTTCTGGTGATTCTGACTTTTCTGTCTCTGACGTGGAAGTCTCCTCCTTTGGTTTGTAACTGACCTCAGCTGCAGTTGTTTCTTCATTATGTGACATCGCTATTTCAACTGCTAGATCACCTTCACTCGCAGAATCATCATCAATATCATCAACACTGGCAATGTTAGATTCTCCTGGTGTGACAAACCTAAAACTCCAATCCTGTCCTTCATCATCATGAGCAGTCAAGGCTTTTGGGTCCTTGTTTGATGAAGTAGAACTGGAAGCTTGCTTGTCTTGGCGAGTAAAGGATGAGAACGGGTTCCCATTACCCGTCTTCTTTGGCTTGACACATTCTCTCTTGAAGTGCCCCTTCTCTCCACAGTTGAAGCAGGTCATTTGCTCTTGTCAAAGCCAAATGTGGTATCCTTAGTAGCTATCAAGTTCTGTCCTGTTTCTTAACAAACTTCTTCGCCCTTCGGACAGCGCTAGCTAAGGCCCACATAATATCCATCCTCTCAAGCTCCATTTCATCCACCTGCTCGTAGTCCTCATCTGCCAGATGGCAGTTTCCAATCTTCCCAGCAACAAGTCCATCATATGAATGAACCACTGCTGCTAAAAGATCCATATGCTCTCGAGCTACTTCTACGGTCACATTACCGAGGTTCTCGGTCTTCAATTTGGTAGCACTTGCTTCTGATCCAATATAATGGGTACATGACGACCCTGACGTGTCTGATCCAGAAGGAGAAGCATGTGAAGGACCTGACGAGCTAGACACAAATGCAGTCTGGAGAGGCGCTCCAGATGTCTTAGCTTGAGGCGTGGCGTTGTATAAAGCTGGATTTTGTGTGTACGCAGACTTCTGAGCTCTATACTTCATCCTAAGAGCTTCTTCACGCAACTTGAGAATGAAGTCATTTATATCCAACTTTATAAGCATTTCATTCTGTCTAAGGTTAGACACGAATGAAGCCCACTTATCAGGCAATCCGTCTGCGAAGTTGCTTACTTTCTCTTCCATAGTCGTTTCAAACTCCATGTGTATGCAATTCGCTCATCAAGTGGTAGAATCTGTCTATGACTTCATCTAAACTCTCATTACCAATTGATGAGAAGTTATCGAATTCCTTCTTTAACTCCTTTGCATTGATTGCCTTCAATGACGCATTCCCATCATATCTCTTCTCTAGCTCATCCCACAGTTTCTTGGACTGTTTGTTTTCTGAATACTGGTGGAATATATCTTTGGGGATAGACTGAGTGATCAATGCATAAACCCTTTTCTCTGCATTGTACTTTACTTTCTGTGCGTCTGTCATCCCACTTAACGTTAATTTAACTCCATCAGCTCCCACCGGTGTACTGTAACCGACCTCATAGCTTCCCACAGATTAGGATCTACTCCATTGAGATAGATCTCAAAACGTTGTTTCCAGTGGGGAAACTCATCTAAAGTCAAGAGCTTTGGTGGTTTATTGTGATTACCCACCTCACTCTCAAGCAACAGCAGGTTCTGAATCCTCGAGTCCTTCCCAGCAGTAAAGGCTGACATCTGATCTTCCATGGCTAATAAACTTAGAATCTAATCAAACAAACTTTAACTGATGCGACTGAAGGATGCGAATGGTCTAATCGTGCGTATGAACTCTGCGATTGGTTCAACCGTGCGACTGAACTGGGCGATTGGTTCAGTCGTGCGAATGAAGCTTGTGCGTATGAGTTATGCGAACGAACGGTTCAGTCGGCCGAATGAGGGTGCGACTAGGTCCAATCGTGCGAATGAGCAATGCGAATGGAGTCCAGTCGTGCGAATGGGTCACTCGTGCGACTGAAGCTGCTGTTTTGCGAAAATTTCTAGGTTTGACGGGTTTCAGCCGTAAAAATTCGAAATTTCACAAGTCCTAATCGACTAAGTCCGAAGAAACTGAACTTCGATGAGCAGGGAACGTCCAAGATCACTTTTGATGCCAAAGATTGCGTTTTTCGTGCAAAAACACAAACTTTTATGCAATCTTGATTGAATCAACACGTAATCAAGAGCCAAAGCTCTGATACCACTTGTTAGGACCTGGTATTTGAACGAAATACCTAGTGATTAGCGTGTTAAACCAACTCAAATAGTGCGGAATCCTATTTGATTGGCGATCCAATCAGTGAGAACACACGATGAATCAATCAAGAATTGAAATCAACGTCAGAAATCGATTAGGAATCGATCTGATGTGTTCTGTGAACTTGGAGAACGATTTGGGAGGCTTCTGGACGGCTAGGGTACGTCTGGAATCGTAATGGGATGAATGCTTACGTTTTTCCACGAATTGGGTCTATTTATAGGTTAGTATTGTTCAATCGTGCGACTGGGCCATAAGTATGGTTCAGTCGTGCGATTGAACCATGCGGTTGATTCATCCGCACGACTGAGTGTTCAGTCGTGCGATTGAGTCAATCTTATGTGTCAATCATACGACTGATCCAGTCTCCTGTTTCAGTCGTGCGATTGTGTCAATCGTATGAAGTTATTCATGCGTGTGGTCCATTCGCATGGGCCATTCGCATGAGAACTTCATTAAGTTAAGTTTGAATGTTTTAATTAATATAACATAATGTGCACTCATTCAAACAATCATAAACCCAATCAATTCAATCACGACTCATTAATGAAATATTAAACATCACAAGTAACAAACAATTCATATCATTTCATTAATCGATACTATTACATCATAATCAGACAGACAAGATTTATTACATAACAACTCATGATCTAGGGACATACATGCATCAACAATTTGTGGTATACTGTGATGCTTTACATCAAGGATTAGGATGTGTGCTAATGCAGAAGGATAAGGTGATTGCCTACGCTTCGCGACAACTTAAGATGCACGAAAAGAACTATACAACTCATGATCTTGAGTTGGGCACTGTAGTATTTGCACTCAAGATTTGGAGGCATTACCTGTATGGAATCAAATGCATCATCTTCACAGATCATAAGAGCCTCCAACATATCCTGGATCAGAAGGAACTTAATATGCGTCAGCGACGTTGGGTAGAGCTTCTTAGTGACTACGATTGTGAAATCCGGTATCATCCGGGGAAAGCTAATGTGGTGGCTGATGCTTTAAGCCGCAAAGAACGCGTGAAACCTCTACGTGCTCGAGCGTTGGGATTGACTATTCAACCGAATTTGAAAGCCCAGATCCAAATTGCACAAAGTGAGGCATTGAAAGAAGAAAACCTTGCGGGAGAAGAATTCCGAGGGTTGGATAAACAGATGAGTTGCAAGGATGATGGCATACAGTACTTCATGGATCGTATATGGGTACCTTGATGGGGAGGTGTACGTACCTTGGTCATGGATGAAGCACACAAGACGCGATATTCTATTCATCCTGGTGCAGACAAGATGTACCACGATCTCAAAGATCTGTACTGGTGGCCAGGCATGAAGAAAGACATTGCTATGTACGTCAGCAGATGCTTGACAAGCTCGAATGTTAAAGCTGAACATCAGAAACCATCGGGATTATTACAGCAACCTGAGATTCCCGAGTGGAAATGGGAGAATATAGCTATGGATTTTATTACCAAACTCCCTAGAACAAGCAGCGGGTATGACTCGATATGGGTCGTAGTGGATCGGATGACGAAGTCAGCTCATTTATTGCCGATCCGAGAAGACTACAAAATGGATAAGTTAGCAAGATTGTACATCAAGGAGGTCATGATGCGCACGGGGTGCCGGTGTCAATTATATCCGACCGTGACAGCCGATTTACTTCACGATTTTGGCAGACGCTACAGAAAGCGATGGGCACTCGATTAGATATGAGTACCGCCTATCATCCTCAGACAGATGGCCAAAGTGAGTGAACTATACAAACGCTAGAAGACATGCTGAGGGCGTGTGTAATCGACTTTGGTGGTAGTTGGGACGCTCATCTACCGCTGATTGAGTTCTCTTACAACAACAGCTACCATACAAGCATTGAATGTGCTCCATTCGAAGCATTGTATGGAAGAAAATGTAGATCACCCGTTTGTTGGGCCGAGATTGGTGAAAGTCAGCTAACAGGCCCAGAGATCATTCAAGAAACAACTGACAAGATCTTTCAAATCAAAGACCGACTAAAAGCTGCCAGAGATCGCCAAAAGAGCTATGCCGACAACCGTCGGAAGCCTCTAGAATTCAACATTGGGGATCGGGTTTTACTTAAAGTCTCTCCTTGGAAAGGAATCGTTCGATTTGGAAAGAAAGGGAAGTTAGCCCCAAGGTATGTAGGACCATTCGAGATTACAGAAAGAATCGGTCCAGTGGCTTACCGATTAAGGTTACCACAAGAACTCAGCGGCGTACATGATACTTTCCACGTGTCGAACCTCAAGAAGTGTTTGGCTGACGAATCCCTTCACGTACCAATTGAGGAAATCAAGATTGACGAAAAGCTTCATTTTGTTGAGGAACCCATTGAGATCATGGATCGAAAGGTCAAGCAATTGAAGCGCAGCAGAATACCAATTGTCCGTGTAAGATGGAATTCAAAACGAGGGCCAGAGTTTACATGGGAACGAGAAGATCAGATGAAACTCAAATATCCACATCTATTCGAGGATGACACTCTTGGACCTAACTCCAGCTGAATTTCGGGACGAAACTCTCTCAACTGGGGGATACTGTGACATCCGTCACCAAAAGGTCCGTCAATTAACGTGGGTTTCCGTTAACTTTCTTTGATCATTCATTCCTCGTCTTTATTAACTCCTTGTGTGGATATCATACTTGCTTTATCATCCTTATGCTTGTGCTTTCATTGTGATCGTATGCTATCCTTAAAACTTTTTTTAAAAAAACTTTCATCATCGTTATCGCTAAATAAATCATTTTATTATAATATTATCGTCATTCATAAAACCATTTTTAAGTTACAAATATCATTAAATATATTTTTATCATTAATATAACTAACCTAATAAAGTCGTTTTCAACCGAAACTAATTTGGGAAACTCGGGGGTTAAGTGCAGGGACTAAAATTGACATTTTGCAAACTTGGGCTGGGTACTTAAACCCATTTTCCCAGCCCTAGCCCCCATTCACTTCATCTTCTTCTTCATTCTTCTTCTACACCCTTCTTCCTCCTCCTTGCACCAAACCGCCCCGTTTGGTCTCGTTTTCACCGTCTAGACTTCATCTACAACCGAGTCTACTCCATTCTTGCAGGTAGACAACCTTGATTGTCCCTTTTCTTGCTTATTCACGGTTGTCCAAACTAGGGTTTCGGGTGTTCGGGTTCAACCCGAACACATGAGGTCGTGTGGGTGCGTGTGATGCCTTTCGGCGTGTCCTTCTTGTGTGTGTATGTTTGTAGTGTGTTTCTGGAAGTCCTTGTTGTGTAAAACCCGTGCACGGAGCAGCCGAAGGCTGCTCTGCACTTCAGCAGTCGCGATTCTGCTGTTCAGGCGACTGGGTCTGTCATGCGATTGAGTCGTGCGACTGGGTGAGTCGTGCGACTGAGCCATGCGTCTGAGTCAATCGTGCGACTGAGTTGTGCGACTGGGTGTGTCTTGCGACTGAGTCGTGCGACTGTGTGTATGTGTGCGAATGAGTCATGTGAGCGAATGAATGTGTGCGATTGAGTCAGGCGACCGAATGAATGTGTGCGATTGAGTCAGGCGACCGAATGAATGTGTGCGATTGTGCGTGTATCGCACGACTGAAGGCCAATCGCACGAATGAAGGTTCAGTCGTACGAATGAAGCTGATTCGTACGAATGAAGGTTGATTCGTGCGTATGGAGGTTGAGTCGTGCGATTGAGTGTTGTGTGGTACGACTCAATACCAGTCGTACGAATGAAGGTTCAATCGTACGAATGAAGCTGATTCGTACGAATGAGGGTTGATTCGTGCGAATGGAGTGTTGAGTCGTGCGTCTGGTCCTGTCGTGCGACTGAAGTTGTTGTGTGTGAATTCCTTCTTGTGTGTGGTGTGTGTATGTCGTGTGATGTTAAGGTGACATCGACACGGTTATCATTACTAATGACAATGTTAAAGTCAACGCTATCAAACTTACTAATGTTATTCCAAATTAAATTAACTTAACATTTTACAAGTATCAATAAACGATTTGTAACTACTAATATTTACCAAATACTTCTTCAATAACAATGAAACTCTTACACAAGTATCATCAGCAATGGCGACGATGTCTAGTACTTGGATCTACATAGGATCTAATACGTGTGTTTGTTTGTGTGTGTTACACGCGACCCAACCAATACAACCCGAACTGACCGAACGTTACTATTTACTTTATACATATCATTAATGCTTAACAATAACTGTCAATTAGTGTTTGACCGTTCATTGCATACAACATTTGGATACTTTGATCATTCATACTTACCACCTAACAAGTGAGTTTCGTGGCCCCTTTTTATGCTTACAACATTTCAATCATTTACAAACTTGGGGGAAAAGTATGCTCACCCATTTTCAATGCTGTACAATTTACATACAATTTACATACTTGGAATCAACGTGTTACTGTTTTGCAAGTACTTATCTGATACATGCTTGAGTTTGCTGTGTGGTACTTTCTTTGCAACTATTTAATTCCAGTGTGGGAACCGACGGATAGGTATTGGTAGTACTACTAGGTTGACACCCCCACCCTTGTTTGTTGGTATACTAGTTAGTACCAGCAGTGGCCAGGAACGGGCCCTTGGGTGAATATATTCCGACAAGATCTTTGTGTACGTCGTTAGGTTTGGTTGCAAAGCTCATTGTCATGTGATTTTACTTACTTATAACTATACACGATATTCCACATGATTTACTATACAGCATCAATTACTTATTTACTATTTAAACCTGCGAGCTCACCAACAATTTTGTTGACCATTTTGAGCATATCTTTTCAGGTGATCATGCTAATTGAGGATCTAGGTGTGCTGCCTTAGTGGAGACCCTAGGATGCATTTTTGAGACTAAACATATTTAACAAACAATCATTTTGATACAATGTTGTAGTCTGATTAAACAAGCTTATTCTTTTGATACTTGTTCCCGGGTTGTGGGAATTTACATTACAATTGTTACTACTTGACTATGTGAATCATTTAACATGTTTATGTTTATGGCTATGCTGTCGTGAATATTGACTAAACACGACACAAGTCTCCATTTGTGTCGGGTGTCGTCATGACACGCCTTATCATTATTTATTATTATTGCATCTCTACCGTTTACCATGTGTTATGACGATCCCGATCTCGTTACATCCCCGTGTTTCCGCTTTTAGCAGGGGTGTGACACTCCACATATATCACCCATACACTCACCCTATATTTCACCAATCCATCATTCACCTACATCTCTTGTTCAATCATCCCCTGCTACTACTGAGCCTGTTGAGCATGTTGATTCTGTCAGCTCTTCAGAGAAATCCAAATCATCATCTGATGAGGAGGATCATCAAAGACAGATGCCCGTTAGGCAAGTTACTTCTGAGGTTGTTCCATCTGAAAGTGTTGCTGAATCAGAGGTAAACATGCCTGATGAGAAAGATGAGATGATCTCAGAACTGTTACAGAAAGTAGCAAAGATGGAGAAACTGCTGAATAGAAGATCTGGTGTCATTCATGACAAACTTCTGGAATTGGATGAAAAGGAAAAGGAGTTAAAAGATTTGAAAGAGAAATATGAGATTGAGAAGAAAGAGAAAGAAAAGGAGATAGAAATTCTAAAAGCTGCTCTTCAGCATTCCAGGGATGAAGTAAGTGGTCATGTTGACACTTTGGCCATCCAAACAATTGCTATGGAAGAACATGAAGGGCTGATTGAAGAGCAAGCTAATATAATCATAGACCTGCAAAAACAGATAGAATCTCTAAACAAGAGAGTCTCTGAATTAGAGCTGTTAGTCATGATTAAACAAGAAGCGGAAAAGGAGAAAGATGATAAGGGAAATAAAAGAGAAGAGAAAGTGATACAAATGATAGTGATGAAGGTTCATCAGGGGAGAGTGATGATAACTCCCCTCCTGCTAAAAGGATGAAATTCACCGAGTCTAGAAAAGAGACTGAAACCAGTGGATCAAAACATGATGAATCTAGCTTGGAAATGGTGGTCTATACAAGTAAACAAGAAGAAACTCACACTGAAGAGTCTGAATTCAGTGATATGATTAAAGCTCTTGACATCTTTACTGCAGAAGAGTTCATTATAGATGATGAGTTTTGGGACTTCATTGTTGATCAGAGGCAAGTTGCTGAACCAATAGTAGTCATTCCTCAATCTCCTGTCCCAGTTGAAAAGGAATTGAGTCTGCAAATTGTGCATGTTGTATCCTTATCAAATGAACAAAAGGAGCTGATAAGAGAAGAACAACAACAAAGAGAAGAATCAGCTGCTGCACTTGATGAAACAGAAAAGAAAGAGGCTGAGAAGTTGCCAAAAGAAGCTGAAAAGGCTGAAACCTCATCTGGTCAAAGAATTCAAACTTACTCCAGAAAGAGGAAATATTTATCTGAAAAGGCAAAGGGCAAGAGACCAATAGTAGAAGAAGAACCAATCAAGAAAAAGCAAAAAGATGATCCCCGTAGCCTTGCAGCCATTGCTGAATTCTTGGATGAACATGAAAAAGCTGAAGCCCAATTGAAAAAGAAGGCTAAATTCATTGATCTGGAAGAAGGAGAGATAGAGGGTGGCTATGTGGTTGATGAACCAATAGCTAGTGAAAGCCCTGTGAAGAAGGAGTCATCAGTGCAGGAGATGGTAGAGAAAGCCAAATCTGATGATCTGATAGTGAATGCCATGTTTTTTATTAACCAAGGGTATGACCTTGATAAGGTATTCGGGTTGACTTATGAGGGAATGAAAGCAGATGAAGAAAAGCTAAATAAACTGTTGGACCCTACACATGAGACTGAGTATGAGAAGACTCTTTCACTCAAAGCACCAGTGTTCAAATTCTCTTCAAAGGCCAAGCAGACTGCAACTCCTCAACCACTGTATCCTGATCCCTACAGTATGACTGACAGGGAAATGAAGGACTATCTGTCTGATCAAGGATTCACTAAGAGAAAACTGGGCAACATGAAGACAAATTCCCTAAGGGCTGCTATCCTTAGGTTGATCAATGAAAAGAAAGAAAGGCTGAAGAAACTGGAAGAAGAAATAACCAGCAAAAAGCCAAGAACCAGAGTTTCAGCACAAGACATGCAGCTCACCCATAGAGATCATGACTCTTTGGCACCTGTTTCGCATAGATATCCTGAGTGGTTTGCTGAGCCTTCACAGTTAAAACTTCAAGAAGGGCTCTGCAGAGATTATTAGAGGTGTGTCTACTCCCAGGGCAAGACTGATCAGAAGATAATTGCCTGGAAGTATGACAGTGACTGTAATATGTTTATGGTCAAAAGGATCTCAGGGTTAGTCCAATTCTTCACATAGTACTCTGCTCTGGTGAACTCCCTGGAGATCCATGATCTAAAAGAACTAGCCAATCTAGAATTGATTAAGCATAAGGTTATGTTCAGGGGTTATGAGTTTGAAGATATATTGAGGATGTTTAAAAGAACAAACAACTTCAAATCTCTCAAGGCTATCTGCATAAGGAAAGATAGATCCTTTGTTAACCCTCTTGAGAAGAAAAAGACAAAACCAGCTGAAGAAGTGGTATTCCCTGAGCTCAAGGTGAAGCCAACTGAATCATTAAAGAGAAAGATGGTAGCTGGAACTCATTCCTCCAAACCAATCTCAAATGTCTATTATGATGAAAAGACATATGAGTTGGTGATTGAAAGAAGATAGGGAGGAAAAGAAGGTGCTGAGATCAGATTATTTAGTGCATATGAAGTGAGATTGCTAGATGAATCTTACATCCACTACATATACACAAGGCACTTCAGAGAGATAAACAATAAGCTGGGAGAAGCAGACATGCACTTCTTCTTAAAGTGCATAAGGATTCTGAAGATGGCATTTGATAGAATCATTGCCAAGAGAGAGCAGAGGAGGAAGAAGAAGACTCCTTTGCAATTGGGAAATATTGTGAAGCTAGAGGTAGATGTGGACGGATATCTTCTGATTCATAGAGATGCACTGTCAACTGTGTCCATCTGGGAGCCTATCTCATTGAGAAAGCTGCCCATTGAAGCCATTCACACTATGAGCCAAATGAAGATTCATGTGCTGAATAGAGAAAAGATGTCTGAAGCCAATGACTTTGTCAACATGATAAAGGCCATTTTGGATCCATCACTTACAGAACCACTAGTCTCCTCTCCAACTGCACAAGACCCCGCATAATCTTCACAACCTCATACACCATCAAACCCTTGAAGTACATAGGTTGTATAATCCTTAGGGGGAATATTGTTGGACCCTGAAAGGATCATACATGCCAATTCAAGTGGTGGCTTGATGGTTGTTCTGCTGAAACTCCCTAAGTCTAAGAACCAATGCGGATAAAGAATCTGCATAAAAAATAGAAGACAAGTGTCGGCTACCCGCATTTGTATATGCAGATGACCACAGAACAAATGCTGACAAGTGTTTGTTCTTCCGCATTAACAAATGCGCATAGCCGAAACAAATGCTAAAAAGTACTTTGTACATCTGCATTTACTAATGCGGATGTTCAGCAACAAATGCGCATAAGTGTTTGTTCATCCGTATTTGTCAATGTTGATGACCAAACACTAATGCTGAAAAAGAAAAAGAAATACTGATAAAGATCACAACATCTGCATTAGTTAATGCGGATGAACAAAAGAAATGTTGATGAAGACTTTTGTACTTAGGCTAGTTCTCTGATGTATTTGACGCTGGGTTTTATTGGTCGACGATCTTTAAGGACGCGCATGAGTTTGTGAGGAGTTATGACGCGTGTTAGAGAGTAGGAAATATTTCATCCCGGAATGAGATGCCACAAACTGCCATTCAGGCATGTGAGATTTTTGATTTGTGGGGCATCGATTTCATGGGCCCGTTTCTGCCATCATGTGGGAACAAGTACATCCTAGTCGTAGACTATGTTTCCAATTGGGTGGAGGCTCGAGCCTTGCCCACGCTTTGGTACCCCCAAAGCCCTAATTAGTGATCGAGGGGCCCACTTCTGCAATGTGCAGATGGAGAAAGCCTTGCAACGCTATGAGGTCATCCATCGACTTGTAACGGCTTATCATCCATAGACTAGTGGGCAAGTTGAGGAAGTAATCGGGGTATCAAACGAATTCTAGAGAAAACAGTCGGATCAAATCATAAGGATTGGTCCGATAAGTTAGATGATGCACTCTGGGCTTTCTGTACGGCATATCAATTGGTTCTACACTGTTTCGGATGATTTATGAGAAAGTGTGTCATCTACCGGTGGAGTTAGAGCATCGCGCATATTAGGCATTGAGGATAGTGAATTTAGATATGTCCGCGGCTGGGCAGAATCGATTTCACCAGTTGCATGAGTTGGAGGAATTGAGAGATCATGTGTACGCACATTCGACGCGGTACAAGGAACGTACGAAAGAATTAAATGATCGCCACCTGAAAGGTAATAAAGAATTCAAGTGTAGGGATCAGGTGTTGTACAATTCACGATTGAAATTATTTCCGAGAAAATTAAAGTCCCGATGGTCAGGACCATACACAAGTACAAGAACTATCTACGGATGAACAAAGTGTACTTCCGTAGATGTTCTCCGGAGCACAACAAAAGAAAAAGCAAGGGATATGCATATGTAGATCTCCTGCGGAAGACATATTCGGAAGACAAGTAGAAGAATGTCTGCTGTTGTTGATGAACTTGAAGATCAAAGATCCAATTCTCTATGAAGTCGATCTCTGAAGTGATGTCATCAAGTCAACATCTACGAAAGACTGATATCATTTAAGAATGTGTCAATCACATCATATTAGAATTTCACTGATGTAACTTTCTTACCATGCTAAGAAAGTTACTTTTACCCTTATAAAAAGTGAATCCCTCTACCTATAAATATAAGGCATGGGTGCACTCTCCAAACACACAGAAACAATACATCATTTCCTATTACACCAAAACATCAATCAAAATAGCAAAATAGCAAAAACAAATAAGAACATCATCTAGCAATTAGCTCATCATCAAAATCCAAAATACAAATCATAACAGATTTAGTATTTAATTAAAATCATTTGAAGCAATTGTGTTTATCTTATTACTTAATTTTTATTTCGATTTCTCGTGTTTGTTCTTCATTGTTCATCTTTGCAAATTACAATATTATAAAAAATTAAGTAAACAACAAGTTGTGGTAATCCGCGATCACTATTTATTATATCTAAACTGATAATTCCTTGTTTTGATCCTTGGATTCACAGTAAACATCTCTTGAGTTGGTGATTAATCCTGGTAAATAGATGAATGTTAAGATTATTATAATGCAAGAACCATAAATTATAAAAAATAAAAAATGAGACTAAGGCCTCGTTTGGTTCACAAAATTCACAGAATTCAATGGATGGAATTGGAATTGGAAAACTTCCCCACATTCATTGGAATTCACATTCCTTTCATTTAGCCATGGTATGTTCAAAATTAACATTTCAATTCCACTCAAAATTAACCAACTAAACACGTTATCAGCTTGAACAAGATTCCAATTCCATTTCCTCTGATTCTAATTCCATTTCCAATACTAATTACTTTGCAAAACATTCTACGAAGCAAACGGACCCTAAGTTTTCACTAGGAATGAGGAAGAACCGACCAAAGAAGAAGGAACCTAAACCTAAAAGGAAAAAAGGTGGAAGACTTGCCATCTAACCTCATCTCTTTTTATTGTTTACGTCAACATAGCCAAATCTAGGTTGAGATGTATGTTATTTTCAAACACAACTTTTATTATGAATTTATGGCTAGTAATTATAAGTGAATAAATAGTTAACTTTATAGCCTAATCAATTTAGTTTTAATTTTACTATATTTATAATGATTTCTCAAAAATGTGTTTTTTCCGTTAAATATTTAACGCGTTGAAACATAGGCGAGTTTCATACTAATTTACTAATAAAATAGACGGAAAACAAAGCGATAAAAACAAACTTAACATAACAAGAAAAACAATAAGCAGCAGAAAATGAACACGAATTTTCATTCATTCATGATATAAATGAAACCAACAACATCATCATCCAACAACACTTTTTAAAAGCCACCATGGAGACGGAGAACAAGGTGAAGCATAGACTCCTTCTGAATGTTGTAATCCGCTTAAATCCTTCCATCTTCAAGTTGATTCCCCGCAAAGATCAACCTCTGTTGGTCCGGTGGAATCCCGAATCCCTTTTTATCTTGAATCTTAGCCTTCACATTATCAATAGTATCCGAACTCTCAACCTCCAAAGTGATGATCTTCCACGTCAATGTCTTCATAAATATATGTATTCCACCTCTCAACCTCAGCACAAGGTGAAGTGTAGACTCCTTCTGAATGTTGTAATCAACCAAAGTTCTACAATCCTTCTGAATGTTGTAATCAGTCACAATTCCAGAGCAACTATTATGTACAGATGACAATAATAGAATATCATGAACTTTATCATCAAACTTAATTTCAATAGATACAAGTCTTGTTAAGATTCAATTAAGATTGTTGATGTGAGCAGTCACTGAGTTTCCTTTTTTCATCTTTGTGCTCACCAACTCTCGAATCAAGAAGCTGCAGATGGTTTCTCATACAGATTCGACAGAGCTAACATCATACCATGAGTACGTCATGTTTTCCTTCATGATCTTAAAAGCAACGTTATTCATCAAAGCCAATATAATAAGCGCACGAGCCTTCTTGTCCTTTGATTCCTAATCAACTTGTTTCATTTTCTCAGATTTTTCTCATACTACCACATCCAAGTCTTTTTAACATAACAATGCTTCTACTTGTATTTTCCACCAACTAAAGTCAGAACCGTTAAATTTCTCGATTACAACCTTTCTGTCTTCAGCCATCTCAAACAACAAACAAGAAGCAAATCGAAATTGTGAACGGACACAACAATGACACGGGCCTGAACTTGATGGTTGTTCTACTGAACATTCTCAATTAACCAATTTTCTCCTACAAATAACCTTTGTAGATAAATTTAAACTCAAATGTTGAATTCACAAAAAAGAACGGTTTCCCAAACTTCCCAGTTGATAACAAATAGTTAAAGCAGAAACTTGAAAAAAAATTCAAAACCCTAACCTTTACCTGACGAATCCATGAGTTTTTAGTCGAACCCTAATCGATAGCTTTCAAGAGTTTAGCTTGGTACTAACTTCTCGATCTTCTAGATTACTTGCGACATTAGAAATCAACAAAAGAAAAAATAATTTTCTTTTTCTTAGATTGGAGTAATCACCCTAGAAAATTAACAGCAACTTTACCTTTTTTTCTTCTTCTTTGGCTTATCACAAACTTCAAGAAAAACAAATGTTCCACCTTGTTTTTGTTTACCAGCGTAACTCCAACAAGAAAAGAAGCAACTTTGTCTTTTTTTTTTACCAGCGTAACTCCCAACAAGAAAAGAAACAACTTTTCTTTCTTTCTTCTTCGTTTGACAACACCAACCACAACAAAAATATGTGTATCTCATTATTTTCCTTTTTAATCTCAATCTCAAATGAAAGAAACGAAGACGGAAATCTTCAAGAAAAAAACTAAACCGTCCAGCGAATAGTTTTCCATGCAATCGTATGTTTAACGAGTCAAAGCTCTGATACCACTTGTTAGTTTTCAAGCAACGTAGCGGAACCAACACACGAGCACAAATGAATATTACACAAACAAAAAATAAATGACACAAGGATTTAACGTGGTTCGGTATGTGTGACCTACGTCCACGAGCTACAAGTAGAGTTTTCTTTATTTGCTCAGTACAAAGATTACAAATACATAACAAACTATATATAGAGACTAATCGGGGTTAATAACTTAAAGAACAAGAAAACTTAATATGGACCCAAGCCCGAAGCC
Source organism: Flaveria ramosissima (assembly GCA_025215565.1). NCBI lineage: Eukaryota > Viridiplantae > Streptophyta > Magnoliopsida > Asterales > Asteraceae > Flaveria > Flaveria ramosissima. The sequence continues at coordinate 51,449,214 of CM046046.1, forward strand.
TTCACAAACCCAACACGTCTATCACTCAAAAAATTTAAACTTCACAATTACTTTATTCATATTGCTATATATTCTCACAAATCTACGCTTGCGTTTGTTATAAATCTTACAACTATTTTTTCATTGAAGGTTTTTCAAATACACACAGATGGATAAAAAAACATATCACCTTCATCAACTAACTGGATTTAGGCAAAGATGATTACACCATGAAGTTGAGAGTCATTCGTCTGTGGAAACTAGGAGACAAGAAAAAACAAAAGGAAATCTATTGAATTGAGATGATACTAATGGATGAGCAGGTAATGGAAACAAACTAAATTTATTTATATCATTGCAATGTTTCATAAACACTATACTTACTGTTTATGTTCTATTTACAATGTACTAAAATACACGCAACGGTACGCAAATCCTTAGTTAGAATTTAGAAAGCTTGACTCACTGCTGAGAGAGGAAAAAAACAGTTTATATATTCGTAAGCTCAACCTTGTTGCTTATGAATCAAGATACAAGTGCGTTGATACCACCAAGTTGGTTTTTAAAATATCCACAAGGGTTGAAATCTACAATGACTTTAATGGCTCTCTTTATGGTCTATCGTTCACAAACTTTCACACCCTACTTGAGGACAATATTCCAGAAACTCATCATTTTGGTTAGTCCATATTGTTACTAAATTACTAATATTAGATAAGGATGAAAAATTACGAACCAAACATCAAATCTATAACTTCTAATAAAACAAGGTTTCTTTTGTCACTTGTCATTCTCTTAACACATGTTTTTGTCACTTGTCATTTTTCTAGACATCCACAAATCAACTTTTCCTCCAAAATTTCTTATCAAAAATAAATTTTATTAATTGTTATGTTTCTCTCTCTTATCTAATTTTTTTTAAAATCAAACTATCTTTTTTTAAATAGATTTTATGAAGGAAATTAGAAATCACTTCTTTTAATCAATATCCAAATAACAAGAAACTAAACTTTTATATAATATGAAATTTTCTAAAACACTAAATATTTTTGAATAAAATATTTTAAATCGTTTTGTTTTTTAAAAAAATTATAAAAATGTGAAATATTTTAAAATAATCTGAAACACTAAAATTATTTTTTTTATAAAAAATCTAAAAACGAATGTTTAAAAATAAAAATTTTTACATAAGAGAGTTAAAAAATGGTATAATTGTTTTATTTCTTAAACTAGAGTATATATAGTTTTAATTATATTTTACATTAAAATATTATACTTAAAGTAGCTATTTATACGTAATTAACATCATATTTTATCTTTAAACATGATTTTTTAATGCATAAGTTTTTATTAATAATTATTTAATATTTTATTTATTCAATCAGTGTATTACATGGGGACTAACCTAGTGTTGTATATAAAGAGGTTTATGTTTATTTGTGAATAATAATTATCGTTTTTAACGTATATTATTGTTTATAACTAAAATATGTTTGTTATATATAATAACTTCACTAATGGCTTATCTATAACATATATTACATTATACGTATATAATATCTACAATATAATTTTCTTATTTCAATCTGTGTATCACACGAGTATCTGACCTAGTGTACAATAAATATGTATAGTAAAAAGAATTTAACAAGTTATATCATTTAAAAGTTTCTTTAATGCCTTTAACATAAACATTACATTTTTTACTCAAACATTTTCCAATTTTATGTTATCGGGATTAGGGGTGTTTTTACAATCAATTTACCTCGACTCCGAACTAAATTTATATCGGAATGTAGAGTAATTCGAATGTACACCATCCAAGATTTGACGCGACTCCAAATTAAAAATTACGTTGAATCATAGCCCAACTCAAAGTGCATATGAGCGTGAAAAGTATAGCTACAATCGCCCAGTCTCATTTTCAAACTAAATTTATGTCGAAACGTAAAGTAACTCGAATTTATAACGTCAAATAAAAACATATTATATTTGACCTGACTCGTTTCCCCATAGAATTTACTTCAAAACGTAAACAAACTCAATACATACTTACAAATAGGCACATAAACTTTTATTTTGACCTAGCTCGTTTCCAAATAAAATTTACGTTAAATAATAGACAAACTCGAATTTATATCGGTGTACGTCTTACATCGTGAAAGAGATCAATGTTTTTTTTATTATTTATATAGAAGAAGAATATACTATACTTAAACTTACTCACTGAGGTGCAATTAATGGTGAACAACCAACGTTTTCGATGTTTTGAATTTAAAAAACAAAATTTATACATAAACTCAAGTGTCGTACTAATACGTTAAAGAAATACGTCAAAACGTTGAAATATAATTTTTTTTAATCGATTGACTTGCGAATATGTTATGTGTATTGCGATGAGGACATTGGCGTGATTAAATACGTAGAAGAAACATATGAATTTACAATCATATATATAAGCTAGTATTATGTCTTGCCCGTTACGATTTAGTAATTTAAGAAAGGTAATATAAAGTGAAAAAATACAAGAAAAATATTAAAGTAAAAAATTAAAAGAACCCAAGAAGAAAAAGAATAAAAGCATACTACAAGAATCGAACCTGCAAAAAGCCAAGGCTTTAAACACTAAGCCATCTCCACATTGTGTATAGGTTTAGAAATGAAGATATTTATGTAGAATTAAAGTCGGTGGTTAGCCAATATGCTATAAATATTAATAAATATAAAATTACGTTTTAGTTTGTTTAAATGTAAATATATAAAATTTAATTTCGATGACCAATGAACCAATAGAGGACCGGTTCAATGCCGGGTCCGGTTTTAAAAACAATTGATTTTCTTTGAAGGCATGTATAACATGAAAGGCTTATTTAATTATTTTTAATCACTACACTGACTATCACAACCCTCCACTAACAACTATTTTCACATGCTCATACCTGGACTACATTTTCATGACTATAAAAAATATGACATCCTGAAGATTAACAGTATCTAGAATAAAAACATGACAAAAAGATAGCAGATGCACTTATGCAGATAGGCAAAACTTTGTGGCATCTACATTGTAGAAAAAAAAAGATAATTTTTTTGAAAGAAAAACCGAGTCCTGGTAAGTAAAATATTTTTTGCCAACCCTCAGTCAAAAGGTTATGGTTTCTCATTTCTGTCACTACTATCACCAGCAAGGTTGGCATGGCAATGCCGCACGCCAATGCACGACCCAACAGATCATTTATAAACACAGATTGTTAGGGCTACTCCCGAGATACGAACAAGTTAACCACCAAACAAAACAATAACCATCTTCTCAAACAAATAACAAGCGCTTCCGCTTCTAAAAATCAATTTGTACATTGTAAAACCTAACATTTCTAAGGCCAGACTTGACCCAAAACATCCTTCTTCTTATATTGTCGATCCCACGACCAAGGAACATCTGCATCATCAACAACAAATACAATGTTAACAAAAATGTGTTAAGTAATGGGTCAAAATTATATACAAGTAGAAAATGGATATCATGTCAATAATATTTAAAGTTTTTAATAAATATGATTTAAGAGATTTTATGCATTATAAAACATAAACCTTAAGTTTCCTTGTTATCTAGATATTTGTATTGTAATAGAATTCTTAAGTATTCATAAGAAATTAAGAATACATAACCTTCTGAAGAATAACGCGGCGGAGGGAGTTCATACGGTACAGGCAAAGTAATCACATCTGGCAGATGCATTTTCTTGCTATGTGGTGAAGCCAGTGTTACAAGTTTTGTTCTTTTTGCTTCATCAGTTTTAAAAGGTGACGTGCAATGATTACGCTGAAACAAAACATTCCAGTTATATAACAGTCATGATAAAAAAAATAGTCTCTCTTAAAATGGAGAAACATAGAAGACCGAAATAAACATACTATTTGTGGAACTTATTGTGTATTATTTATGTAAATGTATATTATTTAATCATTTTGATGTAGTTATCTTTTGTATCTATTTCCAAAATATAAGGAAATGTAGTTAGGAAAGTTGTTAGCTTGTATTATTTATATTTGATTAATGGAATTAAACAATCATTGAAAATTTATATATATTACCTCTGATGTGCTGCCATTTTCGGTACAAGAAAATGCATGAGCATGGTTGGTTGAAGACGGTAGAAAAAGCACCCCAAGCTGCAAGGGTAAAATGGTAAAATCAATATACAAGAATATGGCCTATATTACATCCATCGTAAAAACTTCATACTGAAATCATAGAACATGTTAAATACCAAAAATGCTGTTTCTATGCACCAAAATGTACTAAACAACCCAGATGCTATCAAATGTGTGTTCCTCAGGTATTCGAGTGTAACAATGGGCTATCAATGTTACAACTAAACTCTATGTCGATACTTTACGTGAGCCGATATTGCCTATAAGGATTCGAGTCCTTTCGTTGTCAAACCACCTGAGCTTTAGAGTCGCCAATTCCAATTCCTGATCCTTGTGAGTCTACTCTGGACTTCACATACTAGTACATGCACTAAAGGTTGTTATCCTGACAGTACAATGGACACCCGATTCACAAATAAGTATGTTAGAAAAAGTCAAAGACAGACAGTGACTATAACTCACAAGACCTTACCTATGCATCATGTTTCTGGTTTATCTCCTATTTCATGGCCTGATGGGCACCAACAGTCTTGTAGTAATCCTAATCGTTAAGCTAATTCAAAGCCCAAACCAAACACACCGAGGCACGTAAAGCACCTTGATGAACCACCTATGCTCCCTTCCTAGATATTCCTTTTGCCTTCCTAAAAGGCTCAAAAAATTGAACTATATATCCCATTCTGAAGTACCCTACCTAATCTGATCAATCACCTGATTCGAAATCGGGATTAATCGGATTAGAATTTTATATGTAATTTATATGTATATCTGTGTATATGTATACATATATATAATTAAATTCAAAAAAAATTCAAACATTAACATATTTTGACCAATCCTAACAAAAATTTGATTGATTTTGACAAAATCTGAGCAATTTTGATTGATTTTGAAAGAAATTTTGACCAATTTTGACCAATTAGATCCGACTAGGTCCGATTTTTTCCGCTAGGACCGATTACCGATTAACCCTCCGATTATGTGAAATCGCAAAGGTTGGCGGCCGATTTCCTATTAATCCCCGATTAATCACCGACTAGGACCGATTTTTACAACACTGATTATCATAGACCGTGGTTTGACAATTTTCTGATGTCCTACAAGAGTTCAGTATGACATATAGTTACCAGGATTAGTCTTTGAATCAATCTAATAGTATATGTGGATGGCGATACTATCATTAGCCTTGATGCAAAATTCCGATTCTCGATGTTTTTGTTGCTTCCTTGGCAAAGAAGTTTCTCCGCAAGGAGTGCTTAGTCAACAAAAGTATGTTCTTGATACGCTCACTAAATGTGATCTACAAGGGTGCAAACCAATAGACTGTCTTACTATAAGAAAACTTCTTTCTAGAGGTGGCAAAGTGGGCGGTTAGATTGGGTTAGTTTCCGGGTCAGGATGGGTTTCGGTCAAGATGAGTTTGGGACAGGATGGGCCAATTAAGAAAAAGGTTAGGATGGGTATGTGTCAAGATAGGCTTGGGTGAGACTGGGTTTTGATAAAAACTTATGCGGATCAGAATGGGATGTTTATGTGGGCCCAAGTGTGGATGAGCAAGCTTTAGCCTTTTTGGAGGCCCAAGATCGCTTATCAAAAGGGGCTTCACTGAAATGGCCCTAACTTGGGCTAGAAGTCTCCGTTTTGGGCCCGCGACCAGTCAAAACGACCGTTGGACCGAGGAGCACGTTTTCACAAACCGCCGTCATCGTTTCGGCCCAAAAACGGCCTATTTTAGGAGTTATTTCAATTTTCGTCTTATTTTTACATTTTGTTGGACTTTGCATTTGGCCCAGTTTTTGGCCCGTTTATGTTTTGTGGCCCATTCGAATTTGGTTTTGTTTCTTTATATGTTTGTAGAAGATGGGTGAAAGGATTATTCAAGTTTGATAAAAAAAAATCTGTTTTCTCTCTATCACTGTGTGTTAGTATAAACCCTGATTATCGGTATTCTTTGTGAATCAACGATAGTTAGAAGGATTGTTCCTGGTATTCTTGTTGAATCAACAGGTTCAATTATCTATCTCTCTGTTTCCGACTGCATCAGATGTTCAAGAAATTAATGGAGGAACAAAACCTTTCAAACAAAAAAGAACAGCAGCAGACAAACTCTTTGAAAAATCAACTAAAAAATTAAGATTCAAAAGGTTAAATTGATAACAGTTAAAATCTTGAACCCAAGAATCAATCATAAACCAAAATGTGGATCGAAACTTTCTAGTAGAACCCCAATTCAAAAACCAAAACTAACACCTGATCCAAATTCGACCACTTCTTTGCATTTATTTCTGCTTAGTCATCTTCTTTATACCAATTTGAGATTTGAAATCACAAAGGATGAATCAGAAACTAACACTCAAAAAACTAACTCTTGAAATTAGAATTAATTACATCAATGAAATCATAAACCAGAATTGATGAATCAAAAACAAAAGTCAAAACCAAAAGATGAATCAATCCATAAACCCTGATTTCTACTCAGTGGAACTACAACGAAACTAGAATCGGTGAATTAGAGACTAGAAGCCAGAAACCTTGAAACCAGAATCGATTAAATCAGTAGTACCGATTAAGAAAACCAGGAGGAAGACGATTAAACCAAGATGAAGAAATCGAAATCGGATGGAGGTCAGAAATCGCATACCTGTAGGTCTGAAACGAAATCGAACTCGAACAGCAGGACAAAAATCTAATGTTGTTATTGGTAGAACTCAAATTCATTGGCGTTCTGGTGAAAACCACATACCATGGAACCTAAAATTATGGATTCGCTGAAGAAAAAATGAAGAAAAGTTACTGTTGGTGTTGATGAAGCTGCTCAAAAAGGAGATTGAAATTGGATTTGCTGAAGAAGAAATACAATACCCATTCTGACCCATCGTTAATTTTGTTAGTGCCCATCTTGACCCGTCAATTATTCTCATCAGCATAGTCAGTCCATCTAAACCCATCAATAATTGAAATGTGGCCCAAAACAATCCATTCTGTTAAATATATTCACCCGTAATAACCTAAAATTAGACTTGTGGGTTTGTTTTGCCAGGTATACTTCTTTCAAAAGGCCAAAGTCCTATCAATGATCCTTAAGCGATATAAGAGACTTGCCATGAAACAAATTTCTTGACAACAACTCAACCTACCTATATCATTTCCGGTAAAGTCTTGAGTTCATATCCACAGTTCCACACCCTAGACAATTCATGTTTTGAAGCTATGAAGGCCACACCACGCCTAAGAATAATTTATTGAGATCATGGTCATCACCGAGTGGATGAGTTGACCAAGAAAGAAGGCAGAAGGTAATCTATTTTCATGAAAAACACGAAACAACACACCACTTCCCCATATAGCATTGAATAAGAATACAACCATAGCAGATGTAGCATGTGAAAGAACATGGGCTAGAAGTCCTAAGAGTAGAATTGGGTGTGGTTATAGACAACTCAAGAAAATTGTATTGTGAGTTGTGATGGTAAGTCAGTTATTCATATAGCCAAACTCAAGTGTTCATGATAGACAGAAGCATATAGAAGTTGATTGTCACCAAACGAGAGACCATACCTAATAGTCATAGCCCATTGACACCAAAGAAGGTGGCTCTGCCACTAAGCAGGTCGGCAGAGAGGGCCCCATCCCCGACTGACATGAACTTCGAAAAAAAAAGTCGTTGCACTCTCAACAAATAAGGTAGCTGGATATGGGTTGAACATAAGTAACGAGGCAGGTGAAGCAGGTAAACCCATAGCCCTCGATCCAATCATGGGTCACTTGGGATTCCATGATGTCGGGTGATGGATTCTTAGCATCAAGAAGACCCACGTTCATCACCGCCTCATAATTAATTCATGCAACTTGTTTTTTTAATTATCATGTGTTTAATACTTTGTTTTTAAATTGTGTGCTTTGCTAATCGTACTCTCAGTTGTGACTTGTGAGAGTAGTACCTAGTAGTTTTATTTAGTTTTCTGACTTTCTCGTGGGGTAGGATAGGCTTCTTTTTGTAATGGAACTTGATCGATGTTCGGGCGGTGAGTTTTATGATATTTTTGTTTATCTCTTCTTTCTTTGAGTTTCGATCTTGGCACAATCAAGTGGTGTTCTTTGGAATCAAAACACGGATTAGGTGGTGTTCCTGTATCCTAATTCTAGTTTTGAATCGCCCAGCGAATAGAAAAGTAGTGATTTTCGGTATCTTGTACTATACGTTGTATTACCATTATTTCCCAAACCAACCGTCCATTTGAGTCTGGAAGCCTCCGTATATCAATAGCAGCCAAAGTTCCAAGGTGCACTCAAGGCTCACCGTAAGGTGCAAAACACCACACGCCTTCGCACTTATAGAAAACATGAGTGTGTGTAAATATGTGTGTGTGTGCTTTCTATAAATGCAAAGGCTTGCGGTGTTTTTGCACCTTATGATGACCCTCGAGTGCCTTGCAACTTTAGCTACTATGGTCTCTCAAGTGTTCATGACAAGACGAAGCATATAGAAGTTGATTGTCACCTAATAAGAAAGCTTAGTAGCCAAAGTTGCAAGGCGCAGTCGACGTAGGGTGCAAAAACACCACATGCCTTTGCACTTATAGAAAACACACAAGTCCAAAGCAAAACTGGACTTTGTTTGTTACAAGTAGGGCATGATTTGCGCCAACTTGGGGAGGGGTTTGAGATAGTCTAATATAGGGTTTTGTAGTGTGTTATGGTTACTACATGTGGTTTCCTTCAATAGCCTTTTATTGTGTATAAATAGAGGTGTAACCTCACAAATAATATTAAGAAAACATTCCTAGACATGTTATTCATTGCAAGTTTGAAGCAACAATATTGTCATTTAACAACCAAAAAGCAAACATGCAAGGGTTTTTTTGGACATATAGTATCAAATACCTCGTATGAACGAATCATCAGCTGGGTGTTGTTTTTCTGAAGCGCTCCCCAGGCAGCTTTACTGAGGTTTGATGAAGTCAGCAAGAACCATCTGTAAAATTCAAAACGAGTTACAATATAATAGTGACAAAAAGGTAAAATAATAACAATAATAGTAATAATAAATTAATAATAATAATAATAATAAATTAATAATAATAACAATAATCAAAGCCTAATATGCATGAGAAAGGGGTGACAATAAGCAATACAGGTGGCAAATTGGGCAGAGAAAAAACTTTTTTCTGATTTCATATAAACAATTTGAGCGCATAATATGATAACAAAGTACCTTATACGAACACTAATCTAATTTATAAAACTAAAATGATGTAGTAGATTATCGATCCATATTTCCTTTCATATATGGCAAATTTTTTACCCAATTTGACCTGTTATGAATAAAATATAAGGCAGATTTACCCCATTCATAGGCACTTACGCAAGGTTTTGACCGTTATAACGAGTAAATGTCTTTATATGAGGCATTGCGCGACTGGAACAAAGGAAATATATATGTATATCAGTATCTTGCACAAGTAATTGTTTGGTATCCATCTACAATTATGAGACAGCAATTTCAACTCATTCAATGAGTCGATTTGGCATCTGGGTTATTATTATCTATCCCTGACAGGTGAAGGAGGTCAACTCAAAATATTAAAGCAAAACAGGTCATATAAGGGATCGCGTAAAGAGTATTTTTGAAACTTGGAGCATCCTGAAGCATTTTATTTAGAAAGAGTAGACCATTATTGTAATAGCCATAATTTTTAAAACCGTATTTAGCACATTACCCAACTCAAATGAACCCTGTTCTAACCCATTCTACAATATCATTTTCAATCCAACCCGTTTTGACCCTTTATCCAACCAGCCATTTTGCCACCCCTAATAAAAATGCCTACGCTTCTACTTGCAAAAATGAAATCAAACTTCTTTGTTGGTCTACAAATATGACAAACACAATTGTGTAAGCTGCAAATATGATCAACGGTAAATAAAACTTTAAGGCATATTTCATACCAGCGACCAGTATGGCTTGCTTTCCACTTTGCCCAATATTTCTTCAAGAATGCTTTCTCTACATTCTTTTGAGGGCTTGGAACACAGCTCCCAGCAGCATAACCCTTTAAGTACAAGAAACAATACCAAATGAAAATATAAGTACTAAACAAATAAAAAATTAACCAAGTAAAGACAGAAAGTAAATACATAAACTAAAAGGCTGCAATGTCATTGGTGTTAACATTTTTCTCTACATTTTTATGCACTGTCTTCAGTAAAGAGGGACCACAACCGGCCAACCCAACTGCTCCATCCTGGTAATTTTGGGCTTGGCCCAAAGTGGACCGAAGCCTACACCCCAACAAAATATATTCCATGTTTACAACCTTTCTTGTTACGTATAATCCAAAAAAATAGATAAATATTTTAAATGCCATAGTTTTCCTAATCATTTTTAATACTTCAATTACTTAACAGGTTAAAGAATAAGGAACAAAATAGTAAGTAACAACTTTTTTTTGAACATTGGGTTAGTGATTAGTACAAGTTAGTAAGTATTCGCCAATGCCAGGTCTAGAACCTAGGCCCTCCAAGAGAAGGAAAGCCACCCACCTCCCCTTTGGACCATTAAACTAAGAGATCATTGGCCAGTAAGTAATTACTTAATCCCTTTTCCTCCCGTTTGGACCCGTTTGAAGAAATTGTTAACAAAAAAGGCCCAAATTGACCTAATTTTGTCTATTACATATCAAAATTGCCCCTTGTAACCTTGAACACAAACTATGATATGGGTGAATATTACCTCTAGAGAACATCTAATATCCTCCACAGTGGGCCATACAATTAAAGGTTCCCCTGGGCCTAGAGGCTTCTTATCCTCCGATACTCCTGATGACATTGAGAACGCAAACTCAGCCATCCACTTTTCGTCTAAAGAACCCAAGGACGAAAACTGTTATTCAAAAAACATTTAGTGCAAAAGTTATATTCATATGATAACTATCTATCTTCTTTATAAAATTTATTAGTAGAAGTGTAGAACAGAAGGCTTTATCTATGTTATCAGAGAAACAAGGCACACTCAAGGTGCATAAGCCTTGGTTGAAGCCTAGGCGCAAGGTGCAATAAATCACACCCCAAGACAAAGAGGCACAATAATAATACAAAATAAGAAATATAATTAGTAGGTATATAACATTATTATTCTCTATATATTTATAATACTAATATAATTAGCAATTAGAATCATCTATACAATTGTTTTTCACTGGTCTTAAATGGGTACCTATACTGATGTTGAAATATATCATTTTGTCTTGAGTTAAAATGGTCATAGAATCCTTTTTCTCCAAAAATGACAACAAAACAAGAAAAGAAAACACAAAAAAGTCAATACAAACGGTTTTCACACATGAAACAAATTCATCCATCATTGTTTTGAAAACTCAAAACCTCAATCTTTATCTTTTGAAAACTAATATAAAAAAATTTTAAACCTTTAAAAATAATCAATGTAAAAGAAACTATATCAACTATATATATATATATATATATATATATACGTATACGTATATATACGTATACGTATAGATACGTATACGTATATATACGTATACGTATAGATACGTATACGTATAGATACGTATACGTATAGATACGTATACGTATAGATACGTATACGTATATATACGTATACGTATAGATACGTATACGTATATATACGTATACGTATAGATACGTATACGTATAGATACGTATACACGTATAGATACGTATACGTATAGATACGTATACACGTATAGATACGTCGTATAGATACGTATACACGTATAGATACGTATGCGTATACACGTATAGATACGTATACGTATACACATATGTATACGTATACGTATACACGTACGTATACACGTATGTATATATACGTATACACGTATGTATATATACGTATACACGTATGTATATATACGTATACACGTATGTATATATACGTATACACGTATGTATATATACGTATACACGTATGAATATATATACGTATACACGTATGAATATATATACGTATACACGTATGAATATATATACGTATACACGTATGTATACGTACGTATACACGTATGTATACGTACGTATACACGTATGTATACGTACGTATACACGTATGTATACGTACGTATACACGTATGTATACGTACGTATACACGTATGTATATACGTACGTATACACGTATGTATATACGTACGTATACATGTATATACGTACGTATACATGTATATACGTACACGTATACATGTATATACGTATACATGTATATACGTATACATGTATATACGTATACATGTATATACGTATACATGTATATACGTATATATATATATATATATATATATACGTATATATATATATATATGTATATATATATATATATATATATATATATATATGTATGTATATCTATGTGTGTGTACTAGCTATAAAAACTATTAAGACTTGAAAAGAAAAAGAAAAAAAATCTTAAAAGTATGTGGTATCACTAGTATGAGACAAAATCTTTGTGAAGAATAGTGTTAAAGCTTTTTGCAAAGCAATATATGTTTTGTCACAACCACACTATCCTTCATATTTCTGTAGAATATATTTTCCCGCTTTATGCTTAAGAAAAATACTATGATTTTGGAACCGTCGTTTCCTTTTTAGCATATGTATATATAAAAACACACGCATATAAATATCACCTGTTTGATCCTGTATAATAAAACTAAAAAAACATAGCCCAAATAGACCCATTTATAAGTTAACAAGTTAAACCTGCTACGGTAAAAAACAGATATGTACTCCATACCTGATATATAAGGGGTGAGTTTTGGAATCCTTTATCAAAAACACAATCCTGTAGAACTGAACGGATCTTCATGTGTCCCCATTTCTTAATATTTGAACCTGAATGATATCCAGGTACAGAAGCTATTAACCTTACCTGAAATTTGTGATTACCGAATTTTAAGTAAGACCAAAAAAACATCAAATCTTTCAAAAATACATGAAACAAAGATTACCGTTGCCTTGCTGTAATCAAATCTCTTAAAGAAATAAGAATTGATGCTGAAGTTTCCTAGTGCAGGGAGTTGGACAGAAAACTCAGGCCACTGCAATTACAAAAAATGTAAGTACAATCAAGAATTATTATTGCATTATAATTGTGATGAAAATGTTAAGGGAAAACTGCATTTAGACCATCAACAATATGTAATATAGCACCGACTGCACTAAACAAATGCCAGTGCTATCAGCTTTTCATCAACTTAAGAAGCTTCTAAAAAGCAAAACATTAATTAACACGCCTTTGATACCCTAATAAGAGTTCCTTCTATTGTTTGGAGTTTGGTCATCCACAATCATGCTACTTGATGTAACATCAACTTTCTGAAAGAAAAACTGAAAAAGAATAAACTGTACTATCTAGATATACTGATAGAATAGGAGCCAAAAAAAAGAGGGTCAGACAGATTGGGTACTGGGTGGCAGATCAAAACACGTAACTTTACAGTACCGATTGACATGTGCGAGTCAGGATGACCCGAAACATTTTTTTTCAAATACGAGTACAAAAACACATTAAGTCAATAACTACATAATTTTAAGTCAGTAGAAGGTTTTATGCATTAAAAATACACATTTACTTTGGTAAACTTTCTCTCTGTTTCACCATTTGATTGCTTACCTTTGTTTACCTGTTTGACCTGTTAGCTAAAACAAACCATAACTTAGTAACTACAAATTTAGTTGGGATGCAGTAGTATAGTACCTTTAGCGCACTAAGATAATCAATAAGGTCAGATTCAAATCCACTTCCTATATCTGAACTATCTTGATTTTTCCACGCGAAATCTAAGTAGAAGGTTTTATGCATTATAAATACACATTTACTTTGGTAAAGTTTCTCTCTGTTTCACCATTTGATTGCTTACCTTTGTTTACCTGTTTGACCTGTTAGCTAAAACAAACCATAACTCAGTAACTACAAATTTAGATGGGATGCAGTAGTATAGTACCTTTAGCGCACTAAGATAATCAATAAGGTCAGATTCAAATCCACTTCCTATATCTGAACTATCTTGATTTTTCCACGCGAAATCTAAGTAGAAGGTTTTATGCATTATAAATACACATTTACTTTGGTAAACTTTCTCTCTGTTTCACCATTTGATCGCTTACCTTTGTTTACCTGTTTGACCTGTTAGCTAAAACAAACCATAACTCAGTAACTACAAATTTAGTTGGGATGCAGTAGTATAGTACCTTTAGCGCGCTAAGATAATCAATAAGGTCAGATTCAAATCCACTTCCTATATCTGAACTATCTTGATTTTTCCACGGGAAATCTTGCATCCACAAACCCTGGCTTTTGTTATTCCAGTCAACATAGATCAAGTTTGCTGTATGGACAATAATTCTAACTCCTTGAGGATACACCAGAAACATAGCTTTGGAATGGTGGGTTCCCCATGCAATGGGTAATGGAGGTTTGTGCAAAATCCAATTTGCAGGTTTGTTTCTCTAATGAAAAGATACAAATAAACACACGTAAGTAATTGCAAGCCAACAGGAAGGTTCAAAATTATATATGATAGTTTAGCATGACGCAAACCTTCATATGCTCCTGCCTACCATCACTTTCACCATGAACCACCAAAACATGAGGAATGCTCTTTAATGTTGGACATGCTACAGCAAAAACAAAATGATCAATGAGTGACCTAAAATGCTACAGAAGGTAAATAAGAAAAAGTAGAGGTGACATTTGGCAGTTTGTGAAACAGGTTCGGTTTGAAACGGGTATCATTATTTAGTAAGGGTAGACACAAGCCAGACCAGGTTTGGTCGAGCATCAAGCACTATGTTGTCCACTTTAAACAAAGATTATGTATCACTAATGCTTAATTATAAATAATAAAAAAAACAATTTTACTGCAATAATATAATCTGAAACTCATAATTAGGATGTTGTATACATTACAGATAGACTTTGGATGTCTTTCAATCCATTTGACCCGTTCCCATTTAAGTTTTTTTGTTATTTGACGCAGTTTGAGATAAAATTACAATCCCAATCAACCTACTTACAAGTAAATGCACTGAAACAACATGAAAGTTCTAAATGAACAACAAGTTCCTAAAGACGACAATATATTCCAATGCCACTGAAGGCACTAGTATAAATGTTGCTCACCTGATATCAACCAGTCAAGGTCAACCATGTAGTTTGAAAGAACAGCAACAAGCACATTCCCCTAACCACCATATAAATTAAATCAAAAATCATTGATCACACCGCAAGTGACAATACATCTGAAATCGTCAGAAATCGTTGATCAAGCTGCAAGTGACAATACATTTGATATAACTTCTTTTCTTGAAAATATGCAGAAAAAATGCTAATCACCTGAATTACATCTCCAATTGACACAGAATTAGTATTAGCCCATGGTTGCAGGCCTTTCACTCTCATAAGTCGAAACGTTAGTGGAATTTTATCTTTTGGGGGCTTAAAATTGCGTATTGCCTCAACAACAGTTTCCTTATCTTCAATTTCACTGCTCATCCCACTCTGAATAAAAGAGGAATAAATAAATTCACATGAATCAAATTAATACAAACAAGCAACTCATTTTGGTCAATTTTTCATTCAATAAAATAATACCTGCAATTTTCTAGCAAGGGCCTCATCTTCATAAACTTGCCTCGATCGCTTTTGTGTGAGTGAATCATCTTGAACCCCTTCAATTAAAGGTCTTTTATGTGTGTTTGGGGAATATCTCCTTCTTACACTATGATTAGTCTTGTACTTAAATAAGTAATGCCCAGGGATTAATTCTATAACATCACCATCTTTAATAGTTAGCTTTTCACGAGATAAAAGCTTCTTTCTTTGATCCTGAGATCTAATGACAACTGGATTTGTTCCTTCCTACAAGTCAATTTAGATTAGACAAAAGTTGCATTTTAACATTTTTCAAAAGTATAACAGGGGCATACACGTAAAAGATAAAGATATGAAGATAAAGAACATGAAAAGGATCAAAATCAGAAGCATTTTAATCATCCAATGTTATTATAAAAAAAAGTATTAAAAGGGAACACCTGAATACCTTCATAAACCCATAAATTTTTGCCAACTTTAGCAATATTTTTGCAGCTTATGGTGTTTTATTGCTGCCTGTAGCAAAACCTAAAGCCTACAATGATAGTGGTAACAATCCCCAGGAAAATAATATTGATTCAAACAAGTTAGCCGTAGGGTTTTCAACCGTTGAGTTCCGCGCGTTTGGGTCAGCCATAACATATGGGTGAATGGGTCAATTGAGCTGCACAAATAACCACCACGGTTCTTAGATGGATCAATTGGAGCTCCATGATGCAGGTTGATTAACACATACCAACCCATGCACCCACGTGACACGTTGCCACCACCATCAGTTATTTACATTTTCCCATGTTTTTTGTTGTGGTTTCTTTGATATGCTTTACTAGTTGTATTCCTTGCATTATAGTTAGTACTTTAATTTTACGTGAGTAGAAGCAGGTTTTCTTTATGTGTCGAATAATTGTTTGATATGACGGTGAATGTTTTGAATAATGATATCAATCTTTTGTGTTTCTCTCGTGTTGTGAGTTACCAGTTATTTCACTGCTAATTCAAGGTAGCAACTTGGGTGGCGTTTTTTGGATCCTACATTGAGTTTAGGTGGCAAACTTTTGTATCCTATACTCGGTTTAGGACGCTCTTCGGTTTGAATCTGGTGGTGTTTCAGTATCCCCTATCGACCGCTGCCTATCTACTGTGATTATTTTGAACACAATCTAGCCCCTACCTAGATTTACAACACACCAGATAAAAAATAGCTCAACATACTAAGGTGCAGTTTGTTTTTTCAGAGGTAAAATATCTACAGTCTGCGGATCACATCTACAGACAACTGTTGAAGAAGAGGTGGACCAAATCTTTACAGTCTGCAAGAAGAAAAGTGTTTGTTTATTAACATTTGTACTGCTAAAATAAACTAGTGGTGGTTTACGGACGGTGGTGGTGTGGTGGTGGTGTGGTGGTGGACAGCGGTGCAGGACGGTGGTGGTGATGGTGGTGGACGATGGTGGTGGTGATGATGGACGGTGGGTGGTGGTGGTGGACGGTGTTCGTGGTGGACGGTGGTCGTGGACACCGGTGGTGTTTAACCCTCTACAGAGCTTAGAAGTGGTTGGGTCAGATCTGCACCAAGAAGAGCTCGCGCGGACGTTTAATGAAACGTCTTCGAAAAAACAAACAGTCTGCATATAGCAATGTCTACGCGTGGTCTACGCGGCGTAGAAAGAAGAGCCCGTGCAGACTTTTTTAGAAAATAAACACCACCTTAATGCCAAATACAAAACTATTTGTAAAAGCCTCACAGCTCCTAATGCTGTAAGAGAAAAGTTGAATTCTCCAACAGAGGTTCATGTTTTCTCTGATTGTAAGTAGATACATGTGTGTGAATAATCAAAAGTGAATGTGAATGTTCCACGATGACATAATTGCTTTCTTACATCGATCCTAATATCTGTTGAGGTAAATTTGCACACAATGAGAAAGAAGTACGAGAATTTATACCACGGCTACTTCAGTAGAGCCATCAGCAGCAACGGTGACAGATAGATGTCTGCGGCTGAGTCTCTTGTCTGTGATAGGTATAACATCGCGACCTAATACGTTAATTCCTTTGCTGATTTCAACTTTAGGGATTAAATTCGAAGTGTCTTCTTCCAGATTATCATTCAGTGGCACCAAAACCCCAACCTTCTGCGTATACAAATGGAATAAAAAAAAAGACGTAAATAACGATGCATGTATAATAATCTATGATAAAGTGCTGAAATTACGTACCTGAGAAGAATTTTCCATTGACGACGGTTTAATTAGAGAAGCATGAGCAGAACTATGAACCCTAATAACACATACGATACGATTTGTGTGTGTTAGGAGTGACCGATAACCATTGGCGTCATTTTTGGGTTACACGATAAAAATCGTTAAAAAACATAATAAAAACAATATATTAGTGAAACAAAGTTGCTAAATTTGAGTAAAAGTCTTGAATAATACATATTTTTAAATGATAATCTTTGATGTATTTAAAACAAAGGTTTAAAAAAGTGTTAATCAAACAATAACATAGTTTAAACATATGTGTTGATAGGCAGAGTCCGAGGAGGTGTTAAGCGCAGACCGTAGACATGGTTAGCGGTATTTAGGTAGTCGAATTAAAGCAGTTAGGCATGACAGGGTTTTCTAAAATGGATATGAACAACAATGACATATATCATAAATGATAGGTAAGGATGGCAATGGGCAGAGTTCAAGTCGTGTAATGGTAATTCTAAGCCCATGTCCGGGTGAAATCTTGTCCATACCCGGCCCATTACCTGACTGGTATTGGTCGGGTAATTATCCATGTCACACCCCAATCTTGACGGCGGAAACGTCGAGATGTGAGGGTTACGATTGTTCACAGCCACATAACGCTATTTATTAAACCCAAATATATTAATCATAAGATTCAATTGTAACATTACAAGCAAAAGTTTCAACAAAGAATACATCATGTACTAATGCTACAAATAACATGATCATCCATTTTATCTCTAGGTCCAATCCTAGATGTGATAAGCTTCAAAGAGTAGAGCACATACTTGAGGTATTCCTGAAACATGTTAAAAATAAAGGGTCAATATAAAAATGTTGGTGAGCATTCCACAGTTTTCAATACATAAGTATATAAAAGATGGCAATTCAAGTCGTGAGTTAGAGAATAAAGTGATTAGGGATGTTATGAACAATGCAACAATCAAACCTCGACAAAGTTTTACAAGTCTCAAACGTTTACAAGATTATACGATCAGCTAAGTGTACTTGGATCAACCAAAGCAGGCTTGTCTGGCCCATAGATCTATGACTTCGATGGGCTAGCAATAGTTAATGATTGTACATATAACGCCATAACATGGTAACCACAAAAGTTCAACTAACCACAACTTTGCATGATGAATTGCCATAAAGATTACAAGTCTCAAATAAGTTTACAAGTGCAATGATAATACGTTAACATGTTTCACCCCAAAGTGTGAAAATAAGCAAAAGGGGTATGGAAATACTCACATGGAAAACTCACATGGATATATGCATTACAAGATGATATAAAAAACGTCAAAAGATAATCCAAAGTATCCATCACAAGGCACCTAACATATATATTACAAGCTTAAGGTTAATAATAAGATTAACGTTCAAACAAGGATTAGAGTTTTGATAGAATCATGGGGGGTTTTTAATAAGTAATAAGTTTATAATGCAGTTATTTATGTTTTGATTCAATTAAAAGAACTATATATGTATATTTGAGTATTCAAGAATTGAATTTAAGTATAAATATTGATAAGGTTCAATATAAATAAAGCTTTAAAATTAGTTGGAATAACATTTTGATTAATAACAAATTATTAATCTAAACCTTTAGTTAATATATTTTATAAGAAGAATAATATTTGTAAATAATTTGTGAAATTATAATATATATAATTTCTATAATTATCATGATAAAATTTTAATTATTATAATGCCTATTGATATTATAAAGATTTACTGTTTCAAGTCTAATAATTACTTAATTATTTTAAAAGGAGACAATTTAAATATAAAAGTTAGATAAACATTAGAGATAATTATGTTTTTAAAAGTAACGTTTGGATCAATGATAATTTGTTAATTTAAACCATCATTTTAAATCCATTTTATAAAGAATAACTATATATATATATATATATATATATATATATATATATATATATATATATATATATATATATATATATATATATATATATTTATGAATATATTTAAATTAGAAAAATTGCAGAAAATATTTTAGTGTCTAAAAATCATTATATTAATTATCAAAAATGATTTTTATATTAATTATAATTTTTCTGTAATTTAATTTGTAATTAAAAATGTTTAAAAAAATAAATGGAGGTGCCCGGGTTCGAATCCGAGATCTCAAGGTTGACAAGGTGTGCGTTTACCATTAGGCTGGGCGCCTATGCCTGCCAAGGAATGATTTTTAATTCTTAAAAACCAAGTTTCATATGATTCCCAATTTCCCCAAGAACCCTAGTTTCAATTTGGATCAAATTGATCGTGAATCCGAAGTTGTTAATGAAATTAAAGTTAGGGCTTTTGTTCCCTAGATGAAATCGAGTGTGTAGATGGGTGAAACTTACACGATTGGGTTCGGGTTCGATGAAGACGATGGCATGAACCATCGCGACCACGAAGATGCAGATTCAAGATGTAAACGTTGATGTTATTCAAATTAACTTTGCAGATAGCTTTTAGGGTTGAAGTTAATCAAAAGCCCTCTGTTAATTCGGGTTAATAGAGCTCAGAAGATCGATAACGATGGAGTTGCAGATCCGAATGGTGATGGTGATCGACGGTGGTGTGTGGGCATGTTTAGATCGAAATTGGAGTCGCATACGGTTCAAAGGAGTTGAGTTGCAGGTTTCAACATGGTTATATTAGCCGATTCAAGACTGTTTCATAACGATCGAGTTCAAATTTTTAAAGAACGTTTCGGTTTTAAGAACACGACTTTAATCAACCTATTTAATTCAATTAACAACGACTTTATGTTCGAAACGGGTTAAGAGAGGGTTAATACGGTTTAATTGCGGTTTTAATCGAGTCTGTTGGGTGTAAAGGGCCGCCGGTAACCGTGGCCGGAGAAGGATGTCGACGGGGAAGGGGGGGGGGAAACGGTTTGGGTGATTTTTAATTTAATTTACAATTTCGGTCCCTGTGGTTTAGCAAGGTTATTATTTTATGAAAAACTTTTAAAATCAAGTTTCAAAAATTATATTTTGAACCCCAACTTATAATCTCCTTGTGTTCAAATTATTTAAAACTTCATTAAATAAATCTCTAGTTTATAAAACTTTTATATTTGTAGATTATCAATATTTTATTTTAGTTTGATAATTTACATTCATAAATGAAAATAAGACATCATAAATTTATAGAATTTTATTATAAAATATTATATAAATCATAGAATTATAATAACTTGCTCAAATGGTTTGATAAATAACAAATAATTAGGTAAAAAAAATGGTGGATGTTACAATCCATCGGGTATCGGACATACCCGCGGGTACCGGTATCCTGTTAGCATCTGGTTACGGACATACCTGCGGGTATCAACCAATCCTTGTCGGGTTGTCGGGTTCATCTATACAATTTTATTTTTATATAATTAAGTATCTCATTTTAAATATTAAAATGATCATCTCTATAAATTTTTGTGTAATAAAAACTACAATAGCATCTTCATTTGGTTAATTCAATATTAAAAATAGCTACAACAAGTTGTTTAAACTTTCTTATCGAGATTGCAAAACAACTACAACATATAAATGGAGAAAAGTTACGTACAAAGTGTTTTTTTCGTGCGAAGAGTTATCACGCAAGAATGAACGTTACGAGTTGAATTACAACGCAAGTGTAAGAATTAATTACGCATAGATGGAATTATCACGTAAATGTGAATTGTTACACAAGAAGATATTATCGTGTGATAATTTTATCTCTGCATGCCACGGGAATGTAATTCGCCTAACGTAATTATTACTTGTTCTTGCGTGATTATTACTTATTTTTGCGTGATAATTCCAACCCAAACTTCGCACACTTCGCACGAAAAAAGCAATTCGTATAGTAATCTTCCCTCGTATAAGTGTTTTAAAATTTCACATCAACGTAGTCACAAGAAGTTAGCAACAAGTATTTTCATATCCAAAATATATATTTTATATCCAAAAATAAAGAACTTCGAGTATATGTTTGGGTGAACAGGTATGTGGTTCCGGGTAATCAGGCCAGGTATTACCTAATCCTATACCCACAAAGTTTTGAAACTAATCCCATACCGGGACCAATACCCATCGGACTTCGGGTATACCGTCCCGTATGTTTCAGGTTTCGGGTATACCCACCGGGCTTGGGTTTTTTTGTCATCCCCAATGATAGGCAAATGATACGGTTTTTTAAAATAAGCTACAAATATAAACATGTTTAAATAGATACCTTAACAGGTTAGCAGGTGTATAACATGTTAAGACATGATTTTTATCGTGTCTTAAATGTTTTGACATGTTAATAACACATTATCTGTTAAGCTCAAACACAATAAATGTTAACTTTATG
>CM046046.1:51627129-51852129 GCA_025215565.1 Flaveria ramosissima
GAGGAAAATGAGCATGTGCGAGAGGTGACACGAGGCTGTAACTATGGGGTGTTTATGAGATACAAGCCCCCCACTTTCGACGGTAATGGCAATGTTGCCGCTGCTTACCGATGGGTGAGAAAAATGGAGGCTATTCTCGACATCAGCGAGTGCCGGGAAGATTAGAAGGTGAAGTTTGCCACTCATTCATTTGTGGACTCGGCACTATGATGGTGGGACAACATTGTCCAAGCTGAGGGTAACCGGGCAATCGGGAGAATGAGATGGCCCGAACTGAAGAAGATGGTGATTGAGGAGTTCTGTCCTCACAGGGAGATAGATAAGATAGAGAGGAAGTTCCTGCAGTTGGAGGCAGGATCTATGACACACCAGCAATACACCACCAAATTCAATGAAATGGCACGGTTGGTGCCGGAGCAGGTGACGCCTCTGTCTCGGAAGATCAAGAGGTACATTCAGGGCTTACCGGTGGATGTTCGCCGGCATATGATCGCCGCCCGACCAAGTACTTTTAGGTCGGCGGTTGATTTGGCCGGAAGACTATATGATGAGAGGGAAGTGGTGTTGACTGAAGCGAATAAGAAGGGAGGTGGTGATCGGAACTGGAACGGGAAAAGGTTTGGTCGGGGTGATGCCTCGACGGGTAACAAAAAGGCACGGGTGGATGACCGCCGCGTGGCCACACCGGGAGCGGGATCGAGGGTGTGGCAAGTGCGGAAAGGAGCATGTGTAGGATGGGATCGAATGTGTGCTTCAAGTGTGGGAAGACAAGGCATATGGCAAAGGATTGCCTGGTGGGCAAATGTTTTAACTATGGGGAAACTGGTCATATGAGCAGGGATTGTAAGAAGCCGAGGGCTGAGGGTTCTGGGGCGAAGAGGACGGGAGGTGAAGGACCGAGGGCGAGCGCCAGGGCATTCACCATGACATAGGAGGAAGCTAGGACGGACCCTGATGTTGTGTCCGGTACGTTTCTAGTGAACCAAACTTTAGCTTCTGTGTTATTTGATTCTGGTGCTAGTAAGAGTTTTATTTCTGCTGCTTTCTGTGCTAAGCTGCCTATTAGTAGTAGACGTGTTGATGCGCCCTTTGATGTAGAAACTGCCATAGGTAAGTCTACCAGGATTTCTGAGATGATAGAGAACTGTGATGTGGAGCTAGAGGGTCATAGGTTTCCTGTTAAACCGTTTGTGATGACCTTAGGTGGTTTTGATTTGGTTCTTGGGATGGATTGGTTAGCGGACTACGAGGCGAACATTGTGTGTCGCAAGAAGATGATTCAGTTGTCAGCGCCTGACGGTAGTTCAGTGACGGTTTATGGTGATCGGGTTACTACGATTCCGAAGGTGATCTCAATGGCGGTGGCGGGAAAGTGTATGAGGCGGGGAGGTAGTGCTTACTTGGCCTATGTAAAGGATGTGGATACGCCAACACCACAACTAGCCAATGTACCGGTTGTGTGTGACTTTCCAGATGTGTTCCCAGAAGACTTATCAGGAGTGCCACCTGACAGAGAGATCGAGTTTCAGATTGATCTGATACCGGGCGCCCAACCTGTTGCCAAGGCACCGTATCGGTTGGCTCCGACGGAGATGAAGGAATTGATGGAGCAGTTGCAAGAGCTGCTTGATAAGGGGTTCATTAGACCGAGTATCTCTCCTTGGGGTGCTCCGGTCCTGTTTGTAAAGAAGAAGACGGTAGTATGAGGATGTGTATTGACTACCGTGAGCTGAACAAGTTGACAATTAAAAACCGATACCCCTTACCGAGGATAGATGATTTGTTCGATCAGCTTCAGGGTGCCAGTTGGTTTTTGAGGATAGATCTTCGATCTAGCTATCATCAGTTGAAGGTGAAGGAACAAGATATCCCTAAAACAGCTTTCCGCATGCGCTATGGTCACTATGAGTTCCTCGTCATGTCGTTTGGTTTGACCAATGCGCCAGCTACTTTTATGGATCTGATGAATCGAGTATGTCGGCCGATGTTGGATAAATCAGTGATCGTGTTTATTGATGATATCCTGATTTACTCGAGGAGCGAGGCAGAGCATGCCGGTCACATTCGGGAGGTTCTAGAGACGTTGAGAAGGGAGAAATTGTACGCCAAGTTCTCCAAGTGCGCGTTCTGGTTGCGCGAGGTTCAATTCTTGGGTCACGTGGTGAATCCCGAGGGGATTATGGTGGACCCGGCGAAAGTGGAGGCGGTTATGTAATGGAAGTCGCCGTAGACGCCATCCGAGATTCGTAGCTTCTTGGGTTTGTCGGGCTACTATAGAAGATTTATCCAAGACTTCTCTAAGATTTCTTCTCCACTGACTAAGTTGACCCGAAAAGAGGTAAAGTTTGTATGGGGCCAGGCTCAAGAGAAGGCGTTTGAAGAATTGGAGGCGAGATTGACTCAAGCTCCTGTTCTATCATTACCCGATGGAAGTGAAGATCTGGTGGTTTATTCCGATGCTTCCTACTCGGGGTTGGGGTGTGTATTAATGCAGAGAGGAAAGGTTATAGCCTACGCATCCCGACAGTTGAAGGTTCATGAGGTCAATTATCCTACTCATGACTTGGAGCTAGCAGCCGTGGTCTTTGCGTTAAAGATTTGGAGATACTATCTTTACGGGACGAAGTGCACCATATTCACTGACCACAAGAGTCTGAAGTACTTCTTCGAGCAGAAGGATCTGAACATGAGGCAGAGACGGTGGTTGGAACTTATAAAGGATTATGATTGTGAAATCCACTACCATCAGGGCAAGGCCAATGTGGTGGCTGATGCCCTTAGCCGGAAAGAGAGGCCCGAGCCGATTCGGGTGAAGGCATATCAACTGATCATGACCTCTGATGTAATGAAGCAAGTCAAAGAGTTTCAAGATGAGGCATTGAAAGAAGATCATCTTAACTTTGAAAGAATGAGAGGTCTGGTTGGGGAATTGGGAGAAAACACACTCGGTGTTAGAACCCGATTCGATCGTGTGTGGATTCCTCGTTTTGGGGATCTACGGGTGAAGATCATGGATGAAGCTCACAAGACTCGATACTCCATTCATCCTGGTGCCACGAAAATGTACCAGGATATGAAGAAAGATTATTGGTGGTCGGGTATGAAGCGCGATGTGGTGGAGTATGTGAGTAAGTTCCTTACTTGCTTACAGGTGAAGGCCGAGCATCAAAAGCCATATGGGAAAATCCAACCTTTGGATATACCGAAATGGAAGTGGGAGCACATCACCATGGATTTCATTACGAAGCTGCCGCGTACCCCGAAAGGGTACGATGGCATATGGGTGATAGTTGACCGTTTGACGAAGAGTGCTCACTTCCTACCGATTCGCGAGACATATTCATCTGAGAGGTTGGCTGATCTGTTCATCAAGGAAATTGTAACTCGTCATGGTGCGTCGGTGTCCATTGTGTCGGATCGCGACACTCGGTTTACATCCAAATTTTGGAAGAAGTTCCACGACGCTATGGGGACGAGGTTACATATTAGCACGACTTATCATCCCCAGACTGATGGTCAGTCCGAAAGGACCATTCAAACGCTGGAAGACATGCTTCGGGCATGTGTGATTGATTTTGGGGGAAGTTGGGATGACCACCTACCGTTAGCCGAATTCTCATACAACAACAGCTATCATGCCAGCATTGGTATGCCTCCATATGAGATGCTATACGGTAGGAGATACAGAACACCCGTTTGTTGGGGTGATATTGGTCAGAAGAAGTTGGGGAGCGTCGAGGTAATCGAGGCTACGACTGAGAAGCTTGAGAATATTAAAGCCTTTATGAAGGCAGCCAAAGATAGACAGAAGTCGTATGCTGATAAACGACGCAGGCCGATTGAGTTCCAGGTGGGTGACCGGGTTATGGTGAAGGTCTCACCTTGGAAGGGTATCATTCGCTTCCGAAAGCGGGGCAAATTGAGCCCAAGGTATATAGGCCCTTTCCGAATCATTGCTCGAGTAGGAGAGGTGGCCTATAGACTGGAGTTACCGGATGAGTTAAGTGGAATTCACCCGATATTCCATGTATCTCATCTAAGGAAGTGCTTAGCTGATGAAGATATGATTGTTACACTGGAGGATATCGAAGTGGACGAACGACTCAATTATGTGGAGCAACCAGTGGCAATCATCGACCGAAAGGAGAAAATGCTGAGAAATAAAGTGGTTTCTCTTGTGCGTGTACAGTGGAAGCACAGGAAGGGATTCGAGTCAACGTGGGAGACTGAGGAAGATATGATACAACATTATCCACGTTTGTTCGAAGAATAACAGGTTTTGGGGATGAAAACTATTTAAGAGGGGTGGACTTGTAACACCCGGATATTTATTATTTTGAAGTCGACGAAGGAAGAAAAGAAATAAAGTCCAAAGTCGAGGGACCAAACTCGCCAACGTAAGAAAGACGGGTGAGTGGGAGTATATAAGGGAGAGGGCAGCCCTTACCCTCTCCCCCACACTCACAAATCAGCCATCTAGAGAGGAGAAGAGGGAAAAAAGAAGAAAAGAGGGAAAAAGGGTCCGTTCGGGTGGTTCGAGTGGCCAAAATCGTTGTGTAGCAAGCCAAATCGAAGCCCTTGTCGTTGTGCTTGTTTGTGTGAGTTCTAGGACCCCACTTTTACTTGTTTTCAACCGATTTTGGGGCTGGAAAGCATCAAAAACCCGTTTTTGTGTGTGTATGTGTTTGACCCATTTGAGTGTGATGTGTGTGATGCGTTTCGTGTAAGTTTCCGGGCTTGTGTGTGCTTGTATGGTGTTGTGGTATGCATTCCTAAGGTCTAGGATGGTTGATTTTGGCTTAGAATGGGATTGGATGAGCTTGGAGGCCGAAAATGGCAGATTGGGTTCGGGATAAACTCCATTCTGCATCAGCTAGGGCTAGGCGACCGAATGGAGGCCATACGGCCGATTGAGAGGCGATTGAGGGTCATTCGCACGATTGGGATTCATTCGCACGATTGAGGGTTTAATCGCACGACTAAGGTTTCATTCGCACGACTGGGAGTCCAGTCGCATGGGGAGTCATACGACTGAGGGTTCAGTCGCATAAGTGCTTAGTCGCATGAGTCCATTCGCATGAGGTCAGTCGCATAGGTGCTCATTCGCATTGGTTTCATCCACATGAGATCCATACACACGACTGGATGTCCATTCGCATAGATGTTCATCCGCATGAGTCCAATCGCATGATGTTCAGTTGCATGAAGGCCATGCGACTGAAGGGTGTCCATACGCACGAATAGGGCTGTTGCACCCGAAGAAAAGTGTAGTTAGATTTCTGACTTTCGGGGGAAAGTGCAGATGTAAGTTTTGACATAAAGGTTCCCGTAAGAGCATGTAAGATAACTGTTATGGCCTTAGAAAGCATGTAGGGCATAGTGATGATGATGTTGCATGTTTATGCATGACGCATGTTATGTATGTATGATGTTGCCCTGTATGACGTGATGTTGATGCATGTTAATGTTCCTTAGTATGATGTATGTTTATCTTTCCTATGGCTTTACATGTTATGACAATGAATGAAATGAAGTATTATGTAACGTAAAGTGGAAAGAAATGAAAAGTATTGCATGTATCGGATATCGGGTCCTTCTTTGTGATTGACCATTTATGAAGAACCTCTACCGCTTACCTCTAGTACTGTGGCATACGCTCAGCTGTTCAATTATTGACTTCGGCCCAGTAGCTAAGACTGTTCGGGGTGTAGCATATGGTATTGGTACGGATGATATCCGATGCGCAAGTAAAGTTATATGAAACGAATGAATGAATGAAGGAGGTAATAAAGATGTTATCTATGCGTACGTATGATGTGTGATCATGCAAAAGTAACGAACGGTTTTAAATGAAAGTAAAGTATATTTTATTATAAAACTAGAACTCACTTAGCAACGCTGATTTTTTATATGTTTTCCAGTTGGCAGGTAATGTTTGCTGAGGATGGCACCGCGAGGCTACTCAGCTCTTTTGGGATGGCATCCATTTATAAAGCTTTTGTGATATAATGCAAACATGTATTTTGTAATCGGATAATGATGTATTATGTCACACCCCAACCTTGACAGCGGAAACGTCGAGATGTGAGGGTTACGATTGTTCACAGCCACATAACGCTATTTATTAATTCCAAATATATTATTCATAAGTTTCATTAATAACATTACAAGCAAAAGTTTCAACAAAGAATACATCATGTACAAATGCTGCAAATAACATGATCATCCATTTTATTTCTAGGTCCAATCCTAGATGTAATAAGCTTCAAAGAGTAGAACACAAACTTGGGGTATACCTGAAACATGTTGCAGGATCGGGTTTTGTCACTTAACACTTGTATTTCTCTCAAACTCACTTATAATATCACTCAAACAAGATGAAGCAATGCCTTTAACAAGAGTTGATAATAATATAATAAGTAATCAAAGCAACAAGCAGGAGTATTTTCAAGGTACTTGTATATATTACTTCTCAACTCAAGATTACAAGACACTTACAAGCATGGAACATGAGTTACAATAAGAAACTATATATACTAGATCCTACAGCCGGTTATACTTGATACCAGCTGGAAACCTACGACTAAAGCATATACTACAATGCTATAGTTAAGGTATCTTAGATAAAGTATTATCTAAGATATGGTAGTCATGACATGTCCATGACTTACCTTTTGTCACCAACTAAAGATGGCAACTGTACTTAACATAAAAGGTAAACAGTAGATTAAAGTATGGTCAACTACATGGCTTTTGAGAAAACGCCATGCAGTATCTCAGAGATTTGCAGCGGACTGTCAGACAGACCATACTTATGTCTACTGGATAATAGAAGTGTCTTCCGAAGGTTAACTGGCTTCGGAAGAACAAGTTCTTCCGAAGCCACTTATACTTCGGAAGATGCTTCTATGCTTCCGAGGCTTTAATGACTTCTTTTATACTTCGGAAGTTGACTTCAGAACTTTGTCTTCAAGTCTTGATTCTTCGGAAGTAACTTCTTTATCTTCGGAAGTTGGAGTTTTCCTTCGGAAGTGTATTTTACACTTAGACTTCGGAAGAGCTCCTTCTTCCTTCGGAAGTCCCACACTTGGCTTCGGAAGTCCTTTGTATGCAGTACTCAAAATCTTCTAAGTGATATGGTTTTGGTTGCAACAGCCTCTCTAGATCCAACAAACTCCCCCTAGGCTGATGCTACCAAAACTTCACTTATTTCTACTTCTCAAAGTTTTCAGCACCAGGGACAACAGATATTTGTCTGTCTCTCTGTTCTTTCCGGAAGTGGTGCTGAGAAGCTTGTACAAGTCATTCGTGGATAGGAGATCCAGTCTATCACTTTGAATGACATGTACCTTTGTTGTGACCCCCTGAAGAGAGTTAGTTGACGGGAGTTGTAGTCATACTCCCATCTAACTATGGACTCAAGTTCAGGACCTTCAACCATTTGAAGAAAGGCTTTGCCTTTGGTTGCTGATCCTTTCCTTTCCTCCTCCTCTCTCAGTTTTGACTCCTCTTCGACCTTGCTTCTGGCAGTGAGCTCGGCCATGTGAAGGCTGCCTAGATGATTTCTGATGTGGGCAGCTACATCGGAGTTTGAGGGGTTGGAGAATGGTTTCTCTGCTAACTCAGCAATATCAAATCTGCTTAAGTGTAGCAGAGATGAGGCATTCAGCCTGTTAATCTCACCATTCTCTCTCTCAACAACAAAGTTGTGAGAAGAGTCTTCGAACCTCCACTGGACTATCTTCTTTCTGGGTACAAGAGGTTGTCTTGGTACCCTATCTCCTTTCTTTGTGTCCAGCAGAGTCACCAGCCTTCTCCTCAGCTTCTTTTCTTCCTCATTCAATGTATCTGAATTGAGGCCAAGGAGTCTTGCGGCTTGGTCCAAAGTTCCTCTTGGCAGATCAAGAAACTCATCTCTTGTGAGGGAACTTGAGGATCCATCAACATAAGTCAGGTTGACTGTATCCTCCTCACATGAGATGTCGCTCAGAGTAGTGCAGTTGATGAGCTTGGTTTTGATCGCCTTGAATTCCTCCATAGAGAGATGTTTGGAAGGCTGAGGGGATGGTTTGATTGGTTGTTGGGTAGGTTTAGGAGTTTGGGTTCTGGGTAAGTTTTAGGTTGGATGATGGGTAGTTTAGGTGGTTGAGGTGAGGGAGTTGGTAGTTGTGATGGTGTAGGTTCAGGGGTGAAAGGTTCAGGTTCAGTTTTGATTGGGAAGGGAAAGGGTATTGGTTCAGGTTGATGTTGGGTTTGGATATTGGGCTGAGGGGTGGCTTTGAAGGTCATCCCCTGTCCCCTTCTATACATCTCCTTTCTTCTCCCCGCACGAATGTCAGCCTTGATGTCACTGACATGTCGTTGGAGAGTCTTCTCAGACATTGGACCCACTTGCCTGCCAGAGAAGCCATGAGCTTTAAGATAGTTCTTCATCCAAGCTTTCTCACCTATCTTCTTGGCGGCAGACAGTCCAGCCTCTTCTTCTTTCTTCTTCTTCTCTACCAGCTTCTCCCTTGCAGCTCTCTTTCTCTCCTTCTCCATTTGATCTTGCTCTTTGTTAAAGAGCCATAAGATCGTGTCACTATTGTGTGGAGACAACTCCTCTTGAGAGAATCCTCTGGAGAGTAGGAAAGTGATCCTTTCTCTCCTGAGCTGCAGATCAGCTTCTCTTTCTTTTCTCAGCCTTTCTTCTTCCAAGGCCAACCTTGCAGCTTCTTCTTTTTGCTGTCTTTGCAGCAAGGTTGCCTTTTCAAGCTCTATCAGCTCCTCTAATGGTAGCAGGAGTACATCTTCCGAAGCAGCCCCTAGACTGACAAGTCTATCAATTACCTCCACCCTTCTTCTATTGTTGATTGCCTCTTGGTTGGCTGCAGCTGCTTTTGAACTTGCAGCTAACAGTTTCCCAGTTGGCAGTCTTCCTTTCCTTTTAAGTTTCTCCAACCTTTCTTCTTCCTGAAGCTCTTCCGAAGTCATCTTCCTTTTGCCTTTAATGTCTTCGGAAGTGCTAGACTTTGGTGGTTCTTGGGTAGAAGATTCAGGTTGGATGGTGGAGGTAGGAGCTGAGGTCAATGCAGATGTAATAGCTAGTGGTTGGCTGAGAAAGTCCTCCCTATTAACCTCAGATGCAAGTTCCAGAATTGCATCTGTGACTATTAGATCATCGGAAAGAGAGAACAGTCCTTCCGCAGCAGCAATTTCAGCTTCGGAAGTTTGTGTTGGTTCTTCCGAGGCTTCGAATTGTGCTTCGGAAGCCTGTGAAAACACACCTTCTGTCCCAACTGTTTCAGTTGCTGGGCCATCAGTCCTAGTTTCCCCTTCGAAATCAATCTCAGGTTCCACTTGGGCCTTAGGTTGACCAACTTCCTCAACAGTGGTAGGAGGTGCATTCAACCTCTGAAGCTCTTGAGCTCCAAAGTAAATCACAGACATATCCGGACTGGGTTGATCAATTAGGGACTCTAAAAGGAACTTGTTGAAGATCCTATTTAGATCCTGAAGCATCCTTTGATCCACTTGAAACACAACTGGAGGAGGCTCAGGGAAGATGGCAGCTTGTTGTCTTGAGCTCAAAGAAGTAAGAGCTTGACCTGGTACATGCCTAACAGATCTCTCAATCTGTTTCTCAGCTAGTTTGACCTTGAGACTTTCAATCTCAAGTTGCTGAGTGGCAGACCTATCCTCTAAAGTCTTAACCTTTGATTCAAGGTTTGAGACTTTAGAAAGTAGGTCTCTTATGTGAGTTGCATTCTTCCCTCATCTTCTTTGAAGAATCACGGGGAGATGAGGTAACATACCTAGTATGTTCATCCTCACCACCAGATGTGGTTTCTTGGCACCCTGGTTTCCCTTGCACAATGATGTCTCTTTCAGAGGCATCATAGGGCATGGTTGCCGTAGATTCAGTCTGACTATCGTTACCACTGTCCTGAGGATCCATTGAGGCTCCTTCAGTAGTGGCAGCTGAATCTACATGAGTCCCCTCCACATCAGTGGGACTCACCTCAGTAGGGCTTTGCTGGTGTGGGCTAGAGACAAGAGGTTTCTCTAGGCTCTGTTGATCCTTAATGGGGTGTTGTGGATCAACTTCATCGCCTTTGAGAGACATAGTCTCTTCACCAGCTCCGGTCAATAGGTCAGTAAAAGAAAAGGAATGAAGACCTAAGGACCCGGGACTTTGATCAATGTCAAAAGGCATTGAGCTGTCCCTTGGTGGCTGCTCAGGGGAGTATAGAGACTCACCCTGAGGGCTATCAGCTGGGATTATGGGCTCATGGGTCTGAGACTGAGGAGACTCAAGACCCATATTGAGGTCAATAGTGAAGGATTGGTGGACCTCTGGCTGAGTGGGAGCCCCTTGTTCCACTCTAGCCTTTTTGGTTTGAAGAGGAGGGGCTTGTTCAATCAGAGTAGATTGAACAAGGGTTCGTTTGGTACGTCTCTGGTAGGTGACAGTGATTGGAGGAGAAGGTAGATTTGGAATGGTGAGGGTAGTTGCTGGTGTGGGTTCATCACCTGTGGGGTTAACAGGGATGTCACCAGGAGCCATTGGCTCAATCATACCTGGAAGTAGTGCGGTATCCCTTCCAGTGTAGTTGGTAGACACTCTCTTCAAGACTTTGAAGATGGTCGGCCTCATTTGGGGAGCAGACAGAGCAGCTGCACAGACAAGCTTACCCTGATCTAGCTCGCAGTTGATTATGTGCTGTAGAAATCTGGGATACATAAAGAATGTGTCCCTTTGCAGATTTCCCATGAGGTTAGTCAGCACAAACCTTGAGTAGTTGAAGCGCAGGCCTTGTACCAACCCATGAACTAGACACCCGAGTTCATAGGGAATTTGATCCCATCCCCCGGATTTGTTAGATAGGCAGTGAAGAACCACATGTAGCAGGAACTTCCACTTGTAGGAGAAGTTGAATTTGTAGACTGTAGACCTGCTTACATCTCCACCGTATCCCATTTGGAGATAAGAGTTATCTAACTCAGACTTGGGGAATTCCGTCGGTGCGCCTTCATCATGGAGCTCAAGATGCTCCCTGATGATTTGTTCAGTAATGACCAACTCTTGGCCACAAACACTTGACCTGATAGCACGAACCCCATTTAGGTTTTCAATCCGACCATTTGCCCAAATTCGGACATTTGGTTGGAGTAAATGGTAGGGTTTACGGTCAGTGCTGTGTAGTATGAAGATTGGGCTAAGAAAGAGATAATATCAGAGAAGTCAGCATCCCTTGAAGAGTCAAGGAGTGCGACCTGGTTGTGCTGAGGGTTTAGAGCCATTTGAGAAGATAGCAGGGAAAAGTTCTTGAGAGAGGTAAATTGGAGAAGAAGAAAGCTTTTAGGGCAGTGAATTTGGTAAAAAGAGTGTAAGTGATTAACCGGAAGTATTTAAATGGGTGAAATGGCGGTTTAAAAGGGTGGTTTGGATAAGATGATGTGAGGGTTCAGAGGATGATGTGACAGGGGCGGTAAGGTTAAGCCATTTAAATAATCCGACATCATTAACAAAATCTTTACTTTTTACAGAGTGGGGCCCAAAAGATTTCCGTTACACAGTAAAATCCTTCTTCCGAGTATAAGTATTTCCGAAGGTAAAGTTCTTCCGAAGGCAAATGTACTTCCGAAGGTAAATAAATTGCTTCCGAAGATACATGTTGCTTTCAAGTGGAAAGTATTAAGTGCTTCGGAAGTAGATCTGAGATTACCTCAATCGCTTCTTCCGAGACTTAGTACACTTCCGAGAAGAAAATTATCCTATGAGAAATTTGCTTCGGAAGTTATACTAGATATCTTCCGAAGGCAAGTTTCTCTTCGGAAGAACTTATACTTAGTTAAATAAGAAAGGATCTTTTGTAACAGGGCTTAGATTGTATTGACATAAGACTTTACATATTGAAAGGTTTTCAATTGAGATTAACTAGTCAATGTTTATCATCCCAATAGCTGTAATGAGATATTTAAATCTTTGTTCATCAAATGCTTTGGTGAACAAATCAGCATATTGTTCATTTGAATCAACTTTGATTAGTTTTATAAGATTTTTCTCATGAATATCTCTAATGAAATGATACCTGATGTCAATATGCTTTGTCTTTGAGTGCTTTACTGGATTTTCAGTGATGGATATAGCACTGTGTTGTCAATGTGGATAGGAGTGCTCATGAAGTTGAATCCATAGTCAATCATCTGGTTTTGAATCCACAGCAGCTGAGCACAGCAACTATTCAGCTTCAGCAGTTGATGTAGAGACACAGGATTGCTTTTTGCATTGCCATGAGATGATCCTTCCACCAAGAAATTGACATCCACCTGATGTTGATTTCTTGTTGATGTTGCAGCCACCATAATCACTATCAGAGTACCATAGAGATTAAAATCACTATTTCTTGGATACCAGAGACCTAACTTAGGTGCTCCTTTGAGGTATCTGAGGATTCTCTTGACAGCAATTAGGTGAGACACCTTTGGAGCAGCCTGATATCTTGCACAAATGCAGGTTGCAAACATGATATCAGGTCTACTTGCTGTGAGATACATCAGAGAACCAATGATTGCTCTATACTGATGTTGATCAGTATCCTCCCCCTCAGAATCAGGGCATAAATCATGGTTTCTGGGTATGGGCGTCTTTGCTGCTTTACAATCCTTCATATCAAATCTCTCTAAGATATCATTGACATACTTAGATTGATTGATGAAAAACCCTTCCTTCAGTTGCTTTACCTGAATTCCAAGGAAAAAGTCCATTTTTCCCATAGAACTCATTTCGAACTTCTTCTTCATAATGCTCTCAAAGTCTTTGCACATTTGGTCATTTGAAGAACCAAATATGATGTCATCGACATAGACTTGAACTAGCAAAATGTCTTTCCCAGACTTTCTGATGAAGAGAGTCTTGTCAATGGTTCCTCTAGTATAACCATTCTTCAGAAGAAATTGAGACAATGTCTCATACCACAGCCTAGGTGCTTGGTGCAGCCCATATAGAGCTTTATCCAACTTGCACACATAGTTTGGATGCTGTGGGTCTTCAAATCCTGGAGGCTGGCATACATAGACTTCCCTATCTATATCCCCATATAGAAAGGCACACTTGACATCAAGCTGGTAGACAGTGAAATTCTTGGATGCAGCATAAGCAAGGAAGATCCTAACTGCCTCAAGTCTTGCAACAGGTGCAAAGACATCAGTATAATCAATTCCTTCCTCTTGAGTGTATCCTTGAACCACCAGTCTTGCCTTGTTCTTGATAATCAAGCCTCTGTCATCTCTTTTGTTTCTGAAAACCCACTTGGTGCCTATAGGTACTTGACCAGATGGTAGCGGACATAGGTTCCAAACCTTTGTCTTTTGAATTGAAGCAGCTCCTCTTGCATTGATTCAACCCAGCTACTATCCTTCAAGGCATCTTCCACCTTCTTGGGTTCCATTTGGGATAAGAAGCATGAGTACAAGCAGACATTCCCATTGTGAGTTTGTCCCCTTGTTCTCACACCCTCAGAGACTTCCCCTATGATGTTTTCAGCTGGATGAGTATTGTGAATTCTGAGTCTTGGAATCACCTCCAGTTGCAAAGATAGGTCCAAGTTGGACATATTTTGCTCTGGAGCTTGAATACTTGGTCCAGCTGTTGTTTCAATCTCATTCAATGAGGACTGATTGAATGAAAGAGAAACATCATCATTTCTTTGCTGTGAAGCATCATTAACAGTTGCCTGTTCCTTCAAAATGCTGCTTCCATCAGCTTGGTGTTGTGTAGGATCACCTGAGGAGACTTGAAGATCATCAGGTGAATCCCTTGTTGAAGTTCCACTATTTCTTGAAATGGTTATACTGTCAGATCTTTCAATAGTGGGAACTTGATTTGTTGTTCTTGGAGAACTTGGAGCAGGTCTGGGAAGCTCAAACAGTTGATCTTCATCAGAATTGCCTTGAGCACCTGTTCCAGCTGAAACATTCTCACAAGATGGTTTAGAATAGTTTGGAAACAATTCTAAATCAAAAATATGATCAGGGCCATTCCCCCTAACACAAGGAGTGTGCTCATTAACTACAATGTTGGAGGATTCCTCAAATTGTTGGTTTTTAATATTATAAACCCTGTAAGCTTTAGAATGGGAGGAATATCCAACAAAGATAGCATCATCTGACTTTTCAGCAAATTTTGCCAAATTGTCTTTTGTGTTAAGTATGGTACACCTGCTGCCAAAGGACCTTAGAAAGCCAATGAACGGTGGCCTCTTGTTCCATAGCTCATAAGGGGTCTTTCCATGTGGCTTTACTACAAGAACTCTGTTCTGCACATAGCATGCAGTGCTGACTGCCTCTGCCCAGAATGTTAGAGGCAGCTTTGAATCAGCTAACATAGTCCGAGCAGCCTCAATAAGTGTCCTATTTCTCCTCTCAGCAACACCATTTTGTTGAGGAGTTCTAGGAGCACTGTATTGTCTGGCAATCCCTTTTGAGTTACAGAATGAGTCAAGAACAAAGTTCTTAAACTCAGTCCCTTGATCACTTCTAATTATTTTAACCTTGTGATCAACTTGATTTTCTATTTTAAGAATAAAAGATTTTAAAGTTTCAGCAGTTTCATCTTTAGTTCTTAAAAAGAATACCCATGTAAATCTAGTAAAATCATCAACTATCACAAGGCAATATGATTTCCTTCCAATGCTCATTATACTTGTGGGACCAAATAGATCCATGTGCAATAAGTGTAATGGAGTAGTGATAGAGTTAACAACTTTGGATTTATGAGAAGACCTGTGTTGTTTCCCTTTCAGGCAAGCAACACAGTTATCTTTGCAGAAAAATTCCTTTTTAGGCAAACCATGTACCAAGTTATTTTTAGCCAATTTATTCATTGTCTTAAAATTGACATGACACATTCGTTTATGCCATAGTGTTGACTCATCACTATCAGCTTTGGAAAGAAAGCATGATACTTCTCCCATTGGGGAAGCATTGTTCATATCAAGCTTGTACATATCCCCTCTCCTGGGAGATCTAAGAAGCACCAATTCCTGAGGAATTGTCATCCCAGGTTTGAGGATGATGCACTCATGTTCTGTGAAAAGCATTTGATGCTTTTGATCACAAAACTGAGAAACACTTAACAGGTTGTGTTCAAGCTGTTTGACAAAATTAACTTTGTCAACTTTTAACTTTCCATTGGATATACTTCCTC
The DNA here is from genome assembly GCA_025215565.1 of Flaveria ramosissima. Lineage (NCBI taxonomy): Eukaryota > Viridiplantae > Streptophyta > Magnoliopsida > Asterales > Asteraceae > Flaveria > Flaveria ramosissima. Next base: position 51,642,320 of record CM046046.1, read on the forward strand.
TGCCAGAAATATATCCTCCGGCCTCACCTCCAAACTGGACAGGACCTCCATCATAATGTTGAAATTGTTGAAGGAGAGATCTGTTCCCTGTCATGTGCCTGGAGCATCCACTATCTACAATCCAAATGTTGTTATTCTTGTCATATGGATGTCCCTGCACATAAGGTGAGATAATTAGTTTTGATTGGAAACCCAAGCCTTATTGGTCTTGGGTTCTTCCAATGAGAGTGACATGATTGAACCAAAATTTATGCATGGGGGTTCAATGGATGTCTTTGAAGAAGAGGTTTGGGCTACAGCATCTTCCTTGATCTTCCATTCCATCCCTTGGTTGATCATAGAAGATGAGCTTGATGAAGCTTTTGTAGCTTGGCATTCTTCCGAAGCTTCTTTCTTTTCGGAAGAGACCTTCACCACCTTTTCTTCCGAAGCAGTCTTCTTCTGGGATGGTTTCAAGGGGACTCTTTTGTGAGTCTTTGCAGCTTTCACTTCCGAAGCCTTTTTCTTCTCGGAAGAAGAGTTTTCTTCCGAGACAAGCCTTGCTTCGGAAACAAGCTTTCCCTTTTTCATCACTTGAACCATTTGATATGGTCCAAATGTGAAACCTTCCCTGACTCCTTCTCTTTTAACATTATTTGCATAATGTGTGCTAGCAGGATTGTAGTAACAATCTTTAGCCATGTGGTTTTGCAGACCACACATTATGCATGCAATGTTAATTTTCTGGGAATTGGAGGGTTGCTGTTTCTTGTTCTTTTTCTCCTCATCAGCAACCTTTCCCTTTAACTTCTGATCCTTTGGTAGGATAGGAGTACTGGTACTATACTCCTTTCCTGAATCAGAAGGTCCAACCACCTGGAATCCTGCTGATATGAATACACCCTTTTGCTTTGGGTCTATCTTCAGCTTGGATTCAGCCACCTTCTTGGCAGTTTTTCTGGCTGCTTTAGCCCTGCTTCTTCTGGCTTTGGTGGTCAGGGTTTGATCATCATTGGTCTGGGAGGGCTCAATTACCTGTTCCTTCCCTGTGATGGTCATGGTCTCCACAGTTGCATCACTCTTTGACTCTTTACAAGGTGGGTCAACAGATGGAACCTCTTGCTCTTCAGTACCACATCTTGGTTGTCTTACAGACTCATAAGAGTGTGGTGGAGCAATTTCATTGGTTCCCAACCCACTTTTGTTTTGATAGCAAAGTTTGGAGTGAGAGGATGATGCAAGTATGGCTTGGAAGTTTTGCTCAGCAATAGCATACTTCCTGGCTTGAGCCTCAGCTGTGACAAGCTGGGCTTGAGCCTCAGTCAATTTGGATATTAAATCCTTGATTTGAGTCTTGTAGTTGGTGTGTTCATGTTTTAAAAGAGATACAGTTTTCTCTAACTCCTCAATTTTCTTTTGGTAGTCAGATTCAGCTCTTTTAAAGTCAGATTTTAGCACATTTAAAGACTCAATATCGGATTTAATTTCCATATTGTAGTCCTGGTACAACTTAACCTTAGCAATACAAGCAGGGGTACAGAGATGTTCATATACCTTGTTTTCATCTGTTCCTGCCATGAGTGCTTGAGCAGGAGTCACATCTTGAACCATAAAGCTCCAGTCAACTTCTTGAGCCATAGCTGCAGTTTCAGTTGACTTCCCATTGGGCTTTGGTGTAGAAGGATGTGTGGAGGCCTGTGAGGTTCCCGGGTTGGACTTGGGAGCCTTGCATTCCCTTGCAAAATGGCCAAGCTGGTTACAGTTGTAACACTTAGCCTTGCTTTTGTCAAACCCAAACTTGCTAGTGATTGGGTTTTGAGGGAATTGCCTTCCAGTTCTCTTAAAGAACTTCTTCGCTCTGTAGGTAAGGAGAGCCATTTGCTGGACAATGTCCACATACTCTATGTCATCTGGACTGAAGCACTCAAGATCATCAAAGCAAAACTGATGATCATTGGAGTGTCCACTCCCTGAGACAAACGCACAGCCCTCCTGAAAGGAGCTTTGCTGAGCTTGATGAGACCTTGGAGTCTCAGGGAATGTGATATAAGGCCCAGATGAACAAGATGGCTGCTGGGTGTATGACAGGTACTGCTGAGACTGGGAGATACCTGAGCCTTCAGCAACCATTAAAGCGTTGCTAGCAGGAAGGCTCAAGGGTCTGCTTGCTTGGTGACCCTTCTTACTTTCCATTTCCAAACGGTATCCATCAAGGATCCCATAAAGTTCGGTCATGGTGAGAGTGTTTAAATTCTCTGTTCTCTTAATGGAGACACAGTAGAAAGTCCACTCATTGGGTAGAGCACTCATGAACTTTCTGGTAAGGTCTCTAAGTTCTTGAGTGATTCCCACAGATTGGAGGGAGGAGATAAGATCCATATACCTGAAATATTGCTGGCTAAAAGTTTCTCCAGCAACATAGGTGAAGTTCTCAAACTGCTGCTTCAGTGAGTCCTTCTTTGAATCATTAGAGCTCGAGTACATTTGAGCAAGTGCATCAAAGAGTTCTTTGGCTGACTTACAATGCTCAAACCCCACCATGATGGAGTTTGGGATTGCAGTCATGAGAACAGTCATAGCATTGCTGTCAATGTCAAGCTTCTTCCTGTCTTCATCGGAGTAGTCTTCAACAGCCTTCTCGATCATGGCACCGTTTCCACCAGCAACTTTTGGCTTGTACGGGCCATTAACGATGGACTGCCACATCTTGCTATCCTGGTATCTGATGAAGCCTTCCATTCTTCTGCTCCAAGACCTGAAGTTTTCAGGATCGATGATGGGAGCTTTGGTCATCGTTCCCATTTCAACTTCAGATTTGATGAGGGCCATTTTTGAGTGAGGTATAAGGAGGAGTGAAAAACTGGTTGATTAGGATGGTAAGATCTCACAATCAAGAGCCTAAAAAGCTCTGATACCAATTGCAGGATCGGGTTTTGTCACTTAACACTTGTAATTCTCTCAAACTCACTTATAATATCACTCAAACAAGATGAAGCAATGCCTTTAACAAGAGTTGATAATAATATAATAAGTAATCAAAGCAACAAGCAGGAGTATTTTCAAGGTACTTGTATATATTACTTCTCAACTCAAGATTACAAGACACTTACAAGCATAGAACATGAGTTACAATGAGAAACTATATATACTAGATCCTACAGCCGGTTATACTTGATACCAGCTGGAAACCTACGACTAAAGCATATACTACAATGCTATAGTTAAGGTATCTTAGATAAAGTATTATCTAAGATATGGTAGTCATGACATGTCCATGACTTACCTTTTGTCACCAACTAAAGATGGCAACTGTACTTAACATAAAAAGGTAAACAGTAGATTAAAGTATGGTCAACTACATGGCTTTTGAGAAAACGCCATGCAGTATCTCAGAGATTTGCAGCGGACTGTCAGACAGACCATACTTATGTCTACTGGATAATAGAAGTGTCTTCCGAAGGTTAACTGGCTTCGGAAGAACAAGTTCTTCCGAAGCCACTTATACTTCGGAAGATGCTTCTATGCTTCCGAGGCTTTAAGACTTCTTTATACTTCGGAAGTTGACTTCAGAACTTTGTCTTCAAGTCTTGATTCTTCGGAAGTAGCTTCTTTACCTTCGGAAGTGTATTTTACACTTAGACTTCGGAAGAGCTCCTTCTTCCTTCGGAAGTCCCACACTTGGCTTCGGAAGTCCTTTGTATGTTGTACTCAAAATCTTCTAAGTGATATGGTTTTGGTTGCAACAGCCTCTCTTGATCCAACAAACTCCCCCTAGGCTGATGCTACCAAAACTTCACTTATCTCTACTTCTCAAAGTTTTCAGCACCAGGGACAAAAGATATTTGTTTGTCTCTCTGTTCTTCCCGGAAGTGGTGCTGAGAAGCTTGTACAAGTCATTCGTGGATAGGAGATCCAGTCTATCACTTTGAATGACATGCACCCTTTGTTGTGACCCCCTGAAGAGAGTTAGTTGACGGGAGTTGTAGTCATACTCCCATCTAACTATGGACTCAAGTTCAGGACCTTCAACCATTTGAAGAAAGGCTTTGCCTTTGGTTGCTGATCCTTTCCTTTCCTCCTCCTCTCTCAGTTTTGACTCCTCTTCGACCTTGTTCTTGCAGTGAGCTCGGCCATGTGAAGGCTGCCTAGATGATTTCTGATGTGAGCAGCTACTTCGGAGTTTGAGGGGTTGGAGAATGGTTTCTCTGCTAACTCAGCAATATCAAATCTGCTTAAGTGTAGCAGAGATGAGGCACTCAGCTTGTTAATCTCACCATTCTCTCTCTCAACAACAAAGTTGTGAGAAGAGTCTTCGAACCTCCACTGGACTATCTTCTTTCTGGGTACAAGAGATTGTCTTGGTACCCTATCTCCTTTCTTTGTGTCCAGCAGAGTCACCAACCTTCTCCTCAGCTTCTTTTCTTCCTCATTCAATGTATCTGAATTGAGGCCAAGGAGTCTTGCGGCTTGGTCCAAAGTTCCTCTTGGCAGATCAAGAAACTCATCTCTAGTGAGGGAACTTGAGGATCCATCAACATAAGTCAGGTTGACTTTATCCTCCTCACATGAGATGTCGCTCAGAGTAGTGCAGTTGATGAGCTTGGTTTTGATCGCCTTGAATTCCTCCATAGAGAGATGTTTGGAAGGCTGAGGGGATGGTTTGATTGGTTGTTGGGTAGGTTTAGGAGTTTGGGTTTTGGGTAAGGTTTTAGGTTGGATGATGGGTAGTTTAGGTGGTTGAGGTGAGGGAGTTGGTAGTTGTGATGGTGTAGGTTCAGGGGTGAAAGGTTCAGGTTCAGTTTTGATTGGGAAGGGAAAGGGTATTGGTTCAGGTTGATGTTGGGTTTGGATATTGGGCTGAGGGGTGGCTTTGAAGGTCATCCCCTGTCCCCTTCTATACATCTCCTTTCTTCTCCCAGCACGAATGTCAGCCTTGATGTCACTGACATGTCGTTGGAGAGTCTTCTCAGACATTGGACCCACTTGCCTGCCAGAGAAGCCATGAGCTTTAAGATAGTTCTTCATCCAAGCTTTCTCACCTATCTTCTTGGCGGCAGACAGTCCAGCCTCTTCTTCTTTCTTCTTCTTCTCTACCAGCTTCTCCCTTGCAGCTCTTTTTCTCTCCTTCTCCATTTGATCTTGCTCTTTGTTAAAGAGCCATAAGATCGTGTCACTATTGTGTGGAGACAACTCCTCTTGAGAGAATCCTCTGGAGATTAGGAAAGTGATCCTTTCTCTCCTGAGCTGCAGATCAGCTTCTTTTTCTTTTCTCAGCCTTTCTTCTTCCAAGGCCAACCTTGCAGCTTCTTCTTTTTGCTGTCTTTGCAGCAAGGTTGCCTTTTCAAGCTCTATCAGCTCCTCTAATGGTAGCAGGAGTACATCTTCCGAGGCAGCCCCTAGACTGACAAGTCTATCAATTACCTCCACCCTTCTTCTATTGTTGATTGCCTCTTGGTTGGCTGCAGCTGCTTTTGAACTTGCAGCTAACAGTTTCCCAGTTGGCAGTCTTCCTTTCCTTTTAAGTTTCTCCAACCTTTCTTCTTCCTGAAGCTCTTCCGAAGTCATCTTCCTTTTGCCTTTAATGTCTTCGGAAGTGCTAGACTTTGGTGGTTCTTGGGTAGAAGATTCAGGTTGGATGGTGGAGGTAGGAGCTGAGGTCAATGCAGATGTAATAGCTAGATGTAATAGGTCAATACCTATATATATATACACATATATATATATATACATATGTATATATATATATGTATATATATTTAGGATATATATATATATATATATATCTATATATATATATATATATATATCTATATATACATATATACATCTGTATCTATATATGTATACATATATATATATATATATATCTATATCTATCTCTATATCTCTATCTCTATGTCTCTATACATATGTCTCTCTGTCTATATCTATGTATCTGTATATATACATATATATATACATATGTATATATCTATCTACATCTATATATATATATATATCTTATATATATATATATATATCTATATATATATATATATCTACTATATCTATATGTATATAGAATGACATTCAATTGAGAACCATAAATCTGTAAAGAACCAGAAAGAACCACTTAAATTCTTATACTATTTATTATATAAATATATCAAAATGTTTGTAAATTTACTACTTTTAAGATATATTTTTAAAAATCACGATATCTATAGTCTTTTGATAATGTGCATCAATGCACACACATTGTATTGCATATATGAACATTTTAAAGTTATTATAAAAAAATTGAGGAGAGAGATGTTAAAATGAAATAAACGATTAAAAATTAGAATCAAACCATCATCTTTTAGTATTACTAATTTTATCGAGGCGTTATGTCCATTGCTTATGTGGTTCTTAGTAGTTTTTTTACATATTTATAGTTCTCAATAGAATGCTTCCCTATGTATATATACATATATATGTATATATACATATATGTATATATATATATATATACATATATACATATATATATATATATATATGTATATGTATACATATATATATGTATACATACATATATATATATATATGTATATATGTATACATATATATATATATATATATGTATATATACATATATATATACATATATATATATATATACATATATATATATATGTATACATATATATATGTATATATATATATATGTATATATATATATATATACATATGTATTCATATATATATATATATACATTTGTATACATATATATATGTATACATATATATATATATACATATATATATATATACATATATATATATATATATATATATATATATATATATATATATATATATATATATATATATATATTAGTTAGATAGTGTACATTTTGTAAATTTTAGCGTACATTTTTAGTCGGATAGTGTACATTTTTATCCGGTAGTATAAATTTTGTAAGGACCTAGTCTTTATAGATTACAATATCAAGTGAAAAGCAAAAACTCAAATCATGCGATAAATACAAGGAAACGAGAACTCCAAGATGATGGATATAATTGTCATCGCGTGAAAACTTAAAGTTGCCACGCGCGAGAACATTTGGATAGTATATATAGATGTTTTGCCTTTGTATTTAATTATGTGTGTTCATTTGTAAAGATGTTCTGAGGGTGAGAGAGCAGAGAGTTGTGTGATAGGCCACCCGAAGGGGCTCACCATAGATGGATCGAGCTTAAACGATGTAAACTCCTTTGGTATTGTAATCGTTTGATTAATAATATTTGATTGAGTTTGTTTAATGTTTGTTGATATCACACACGCACACATCCGTCTTAATTTGATTATCAAGCGCAATAATATGTGGAATCGATCGTGACGAGGACTTTACAAATTCTTATATAAATATCGAGTTCGACCCTCCTAAACAAATATAATTTCGCCCCCGACCCCTCTACATGAATGTTCAAGTTCCGCCATTGACCATACCAGAACGCCATCACCGTCATAAATACCATCACAACACCACCCCATGACACCGCTGACCTCACCTGCCATCACCATCTTCTGATTTTATTTTTATAACCATATGTTCACCTTCAGTCAAACTTCACCACAATCGTCGTCGTCATATTTCCTTTACCCTAACTTCACCATTGCCCAGTGGATTTTTTTATGGGGTCGGATAATTTTTTAAGGTACTGACTAATAGCAAAAACAATAAATTCTTTCGGTACGATAAGGGTCGGGTCACATATTGAAAGATATAAAGTCAAGTTAAAAATCAAATAGTAAAAGTACTTCAATAGTCATCAAAATTACATAAGAGAAATACAATATTTCTAAAGTTGTTCTTTACGAGTTTTTATGTTTTGAAATCTATTTATCACATCATCTAGTGAAACAATTTGAAACAGTCTTTCTCAATATATCAAATAAAGTATCGCTTAAATTCTCATCTTCAATCTGGTTACGCAAATCGGAGTTCACATACTTCATTGCTGAAAAAAAAACTTTTAATACTTGATGTTGTGACATTTAATACGAGAACTAACTTCAATCAACGGTACACCAACGTGAAGGAAAGAAGTTTCATTGTTTCATCTATCAACGGTACAAGACTAGATACACCATTCAAGTTGCAAAAACTTGTATCTCTATCAATGTAAGTCAAGAGTTTAATCTTAAGCCTTATTTTATCTTCATTAAAATCATATAGGTACATATTGGGAAATCATAGTATCTTTAATATATAAACCCACCTAAATTATCGCATGGACTCAAACTACTCATAGAAATAAGTAAATCTGAAGTTACCTCAATATAAAAGTTTCCAAATTATTGGATTTCCATGTCTAGCACTGCGTTAAAGCAATCATACTCATTATATTGATGATATGTAATGTTTCTCTTTTGCCTTGGCCTTTTGGGTTTTTGTAGTAACCATCCATGTTTATAATTTCAAGTTCATGTTTTTAACAAAACGGGTAAACTTCTAAACGAAATGAATTAAAACTCTCTAATCAAAACTTCTCGAGTAGTTGCTTGGTTGATATAATCAATGAGATTGCATACAACAAATCTATCATTTTTCTTTAAAGACATTGGGACAATATGTTTATGCTCTCTAAAATACGCATCATCAAGTGTAAGTAAAACACAAAATTATTTTTTTTCATATCCGCTTGAAGCCTCTTCACTTGTTTCATGCTAGCAATACTCAAACCCATTTGTTTAACATATTCAAGAATTTCCATAACAAATGGATTTAAAGTAACCAAACGACAAAAGTTTTTTATGTCATGAATTCCAACATGTATCTCTAGTCCTTGAAAGAAATCTCTTGATTCAAACCACTTGAAGATGTTATTTGGCTATTTCCAAATGCATTCCATAAGATAACGTTACCAAGGGCTTCATATTGTTTTGCTATTAATTTTAAGAGTTTCAAGAAATTACATACATTATATCTAAAAAGTCTATCGATTCATCATAACCACGAAAAGATAATCATTGATTTAATAATGTTTGGACAAGATAAGTTGATGCACCTAATCTAAGTCGATAATCATGTAACATCTTGTATTTTTGTGTTAATTGAAAGTTAGATTTGTTAATTCTTGTAAGGGTTATTGTTAGCATTTTTGAAACTTATGGGTTATTTATGTTTGTTTCTTTGTTTGACTTTAATTCTTAAAAGTTGAAAGTTAATAACTTAATAATTAGACATTGTTATATACTCGATTCTTGTAGGACCGGTGAAGGGTGGTCACTTACAACACAACAACACAAAGAGGAGATTAACCAAACTTTAATCAAACAGTAAACTGGATTAACCACAATAATGATACTAAGAACACAAGTAATAAGTAAGAGACAGAACAAGAGAACACAAGTAATTGGGTTTCAAGGATGCATTATATTGCTTTCTCAAGTTCTATTACAAGTGTTACAAAGCATAAAGAATGATACTAGAACATGGAATACTTATACTACAATCTACAGCCGGCTATACTTTGAAAGCCAGCTGGATACAATTGACTAGACACAAACAAAATCAATTGTAGAGTCAAAAGGCATATCTGCCTTTTGACTTGTGACTATGACATGCCATAGCTCACATCCTAATATATTACAAAAAGGATAAAAGTACATAAAGTAGAAAGCATGGACTCAAGACCTCAATGTACAATTACCAAAAGCATGGACCTTTCACCAACTCATGTAAGTTGGTGACTTTACAGAGTTGCAGCGGAAAGGTGGTCCAGCTTTATGGTAAAGTACATCAGATAAAGGCATATCTCTAAAAGTCTTCGGAAGAAATCTGTCTTCAATATTTGGCTTCGGAAGACTTTGTCTCTGAAGCTTCGGAAGACTTCACTTTTGGCTTCGGAAGATATTGGTCTTGGCTTCAAAAGATTTTACACTTAGAATATTTCTAGTGCATGGTGTAAAACTTCCGAAGCAATTATACTTCAGTTCTTTAGTGCATGCTTGCAGAGAGACTTTGGATGTTTTGGCTGCATCAGACTTATAGGAATCCTTACAAACTCCCCCTAGGCTGATGCTACCAAAACATTTAGAAGATCTTCAGATGTTTGTAGTCTGCAGCACAATGATGACCATACCCTTCTTCATTAGATGGTCAGGATCATTCAGACTCTCATAGTATCTTCTCATCTCAAAGAGATCATGCAGAGGTAAGTTGATTATGTCTTGCCATGTATAGATGTAAGGATTCCTTAAGTCTGATGCAACCCAAAACATCCAAAGTGTCTCTGCAACATGCACTAAGTACTGAAGTGAAGAATGCTTCGGAAGTTTTACACAATGCATTAGAAAATACTCTAAGTGTAAAATCTTCCGAAGCCAAGACCAATATCTTCCGAAGCCAAACATGAAGTCTTCCGAAGCCTCAGAGACAAAGTCTTCCGAAGCTTCAACCTATGAAGACAGATTTCTTCCGAAGACTTTTAGTATACATGCTTTATCTGATGTACTGTTCCACAAAGCACCTTTTCCGCTGCATCTCTGTAAAGTCACCAACTTACATGAGTTGGTGAAAAGGTCCATGCTTTTGGTAACTGTACATTGAGGTCTTGAGTCTGTAACTTTCCACTTTATGTATTTATCCTTTTTGTAATGTATAAGGATGTGAGCTATGGCATGTCATAGTCACAAGGTCAAAAGGCAGATATGCCTTTTGATCCTACAATTGATTTTGTTAGTGTCTAGTCAATTGTATCCAGCTGGCTTTCAAAGTATAGCCGGCTGTAGGTTGTAGTATAAGTATTTCAAGTTCTTGTATCTTTTTTTATGCTTTGTAACACTTGTAAAAGAACTTGAGAAAGCAATATACTGCCTCCTTGAAACCCATACTCTCTTGTTCTGTCTCTTGCTTTACTTGTGTTCTTTGTATCATCTTGGTTAACCCAGTTCACTGTTTGATTAGAGTTTAGTTAATCTCCTCATTGTGTTGTTGTGTTGTAATTGTGTTATAGCCCTTAAACGGTCCTGCAATTGGTATCAGAGCATTCCAGGCTCTTGATATAAGATCTAACCATCTTAAGATCCCTCACACACACAAAACTAAACTTTTCAAATGGCTTCCATCTCAAAGACTGATATGGAGACTGGAACCATGAACAAATCCCCACTGATCACTCTTGATGATTTTGACACCTGGTGCATGAGGATGGAAGGCTTCATCAGGTCTCTTGATTCAAGAATGTGGGAATCTGTTGAGAATGGACCTTTCATACCCAGCACCCCCTCTGCTACTGGTGCTGGTATGATTCCAAAAGATGTGGCCAACTACTCAGATGAAGATAGAAAAAGAGTAGAGATTGATAGGAAGGCCATGACTGCTCTTCAGACTGCTCTCCCAAACTCTGTATACAGAGGTTTTAAGAAGTGCAAGACAGCCAAACAGCTGTGGGATGCACTGAAGCTGATGTATGAAGGCTCCTCTGAAGCCAAGGAGAACAAGAAAGATCTTCTGAAGCAGCAGTTTGAAAACTTCACCTTCAAAGCAGGTGAAACCATGACCCAACAATACTTCAGGTATGTTGAGATTGTGGATACCCTAGTGGATGGAGGAGTTCCTCTTGAGAACAGGGACATTGTAAGGAAGTTCATGTCCTCACTTCCTAGGCAATGGACACACTATTGTGTGGTGATCAAGAGGACTGAGAACCTTAAAACTCTTACTCTGACAGAGTTGTATGGGATTCTCAGTGGATACCAGATGGAGATGAACATGCAAGGTTCATCTGGCAACTCCAACAATCAAATGGGTTCAGCCCTTCATGTGGTTGAAAGGGACAACATAGAACCCCAACATCATCTCATATGCTACCCTGACAACTCACAAAAGGGTCCTTTCATCACCTTCCCGGAGACACCAAGGGAGAACTTTACTCAAGGAAGCCCATTCCAAGAGACAAGTTCTTCTCAAGCCTTTGTGTCTACTGATGAAAGCTGTGGGAATTATCTCTTCACTCTTGAAGACCTGGACTGTATCCATCCAGATGACCTGGAATACATGGAGATAGTTCAGCAGATGGCTCTCCTCACTCACAGAGCCAAGAAGTTCTACAAGAGAACAGGAAGAAGATTTCCAAGCAATGCTACCAGTGGTAAGTTTGGGCTGGATAAAAGCAAAGTTAAGTGTTACAACTGTAACCTTATGGGCACTTTGCTAGGGAGTGTAAGGCACCTAAAGCAAATGGGGGCCAAACACAACCCAGACCAAACTACACTGACAAAGCCCCTCAGTGAGAAGCCAAAGCAACATGCTGCTGTTGCTGTTGAAGAGGGAGGCTTTGACTGGAGCTTTCAGGTGGAAGATGCTTCTCCAAACCAAGCACTGATGGCTGACCATGATGAAGCCAAGGTATTGGAACATCTCTGTACTCCTGAATGCATTGCTAAAGTAAATAGATACAGGTCCTACAACTTAGAGATGAGATCTGATCTTGAGTCATTAAACATATTAAAATCTGATTTTAGAAAGTCTAAAATGATTACAAGTTAAAGATAGAGGACTTGGAGAAAACCATTTCAGTACTAAAACATGAACATACAGATTTTAGAACTCAGATCCAAGATCTCATAACTAAGTTGACTGAGTGCCAGGCTGAGCTTGTGATCAGCAAAGCCAAGGCAGAGAAAAGTGTTCTTGAAGAAGAGACCTTCAAGAACATGATATCCTCATCCCTGCACAACAAAGTCTGTTATCAAAATAGACAGGGACTGGGATCAAATGAGATAGCTCCTCCACACACAATCTTGTCTGTAAGATCTCCTAGGTGTGGAACTTGTGAAGATGAGCTTCCTCTCATAGATCCTATAAGTGAGGATGATGAAGAAGTGATAGTGAAGAATTCCTCTGAGAAGAGTGAAGAAGAGGATTCTTCCAAGGGCCACTATCCTTCTGAGGAGAAGAAATCAACTGTGATGACCAAGTCCAAGAGAAAGAACTTGATCAGGAAGAGCAAAAGGAAAGCAAAGAAGGCTCAAGAAATCAAGGCTACTTTTGATGCTAAGCAGAAACAAGTTTTTATCTCTGCAGGTTTCAAAGTAGTAAGGACTGAAGACATCAACCAAGACTCCTCAGCTAAGAGTCCTGGTTCTTGTTCAAATCATCTCAGTGCAAAGAAGAAGACTGAGCTGCTGTGTACCACTGCTGCACAGCCTGGACCATCAAACTCCAAGAACAGTTCACAGCCCAAAAGAACTGTCTCAGCATCTACCAAGATGAAGGTGGAGAAGGGATGTGACCAAAGCCAGTCTTGCTCTCAAAAGGAGACTTGTTTGAAGAAGAAATTTTGTGTGTCATGTGTGAAAGTACTTCTCACATTGCTAAGGATTGCCCATACAATCCTAAAAGTACTGTCCACATGACCAATACAAAGACTTCAAAGAGTCTCAAGAAGTCTCAAGCTTCGGAAGGAAAGTCTGTTTCCTTCGGAAGCTCCAAATCAAAGAAGAAGGTAAATGGAAAATTACCTTCGGAAGCAAAATTGGTCTCGGAAGAAAGGAGTTCTTCCGAAGCACTGAAGTCTGCTGCAGTGACTGTAGAATCTTCCGAAGGTTCAGTCATCAAAACTTGTGAAGTCCCAAAAGCTTCTAAGGTTTTGAAGGTCAAGTCCAAGACTCCAAAGGTGGTGTGGAAGTCTAAGAAAGACCAAATGACTGAAGTTTCTCCATCAACAACAGCTGAAGATCCCCATAGTACAACCATAGGATCTATTACTGTTGCATTACCTTCTATTACACTTAGTGAGCCCAAGACAAGTAAGGCTTGGGTTTCCAAATGTAACTAATCATTTTCTTTGTGCAGGAACAGCTCAAGACAAACAGGAATGTCTGGATAATTGACAGTGGCTGTTCCAGGCACATGACAGGCAATAGGTCTCTACTCCATAATTTTGAGAGAATTGATGGAGGACCAGTTGCTTTTGGAGGAGATGAAGGTGGTTACATTTCTGGAAGGGGCAAGGTCACAAATGGTAAGCTCAGCATTGAGAAGGTAAACTTTGTTAAGGAGCTTGGGTACAATCTTCTGAGTGTATCCCAATTTTGTGATCAGAGTCATAACATGCTCTTTACTGAGCATGAGTGCATTGTTCTCAAACCTGGAGTGGTCATTCCTCATGAGCATATCCTGCTCAGAGCCCCCAGGAAAGGGAACATGTACAAGATGGATTTGCAAGAAACATCTCCCTCTGGAGAAGTTTCATGCTTTCTATCTAAAGCAAATAGTGATGAGTCTTTCCTATGGCATAAAAGAATGTGCCATGTAAACTTTAAGAACATGAATAAATTAATTAAACATGATCTGGTAACTGGAATGCCAAAGAAAGAGTTTACAAGTGATGATCATTGTGTTGCATGCCTGAAAGGGAAGCAACACAAGGTATCTCACAAGCCTAAGGAAAAGAACTCCATCACTACTCCCCTACACTTGTTACATATGGATCTCTTTGGCCCCACCAGTGTAATGAGTTTAGGAAGGACCTCTTACTGTTTGGTGATCACAGATGATTTTACAAGATTCACTTGGGTCTTCTTCCTTAGAACTAAGGATGAAACCCCTGAGATTCTGAAGAATTTCATCTTAAAAGTTGAGAATCAATGTGATCACAAGGTCAAAACCATAAGATGTGATCAAGGAACTGAATTCAAGAACCAAATCCTTGATACATTTTGTGATGAAAAAGGTATTACAAGACAATATAGTGCTCCCAGGACTCCTCAGCAAAACGGAGTTGCTGAGAGGAGAAACAGGACACTTATTGAAGCTGCAAGAACTATGTTGTCTGACTCTAAACTGCCTATCACCTTCTGGGCAGAGGCAGTTAATACTGCTTGCTATGTGCAAAACAGAGTTTTAGTAGTTAAGACACATGGTAAGACTCCTTATGAACTTTGGCACAAGAGGAAACCTTTCATTGGTTTTCTCAGGTCATTTGGATGTCCCTGCACCATCTTGAATACCAAAGATCAAATTGCCAAGTTTGCTGAGAAATCAGATGATGGACACTTCATTGGATACTCTTCTCAAGCTAAAGCTTATAGAGTATACAATCTCAGAACTAGAATTGTTGAGGAGTCAGCCAATGTGACTTTCAATGAGCACACACCCTGTGTGGCTGGTTCTGGTCCGGATTGGCTGTTTGATCTTGATTTAGTTACCAACTGTTTTAACAAATCTTGTGAGCATGTTTCAGGATCTGCAGAAAATTTAAATACAGGTGATCCTGATCCAAGATTTGAGCTAGGAAGACCTTCAACTCATACATCTTCAGCTCCAGTTGGAATTACTTCAGCAAATGAGGTTTCTATCAGCACAACATTGACAAATTCAGCTCCAGTTGGAATTACTTCAGCAAATGAGGTTTCTATCAGCACAACATTGACAAATTCAGCAGATACATCTGGTATGCCTTCAAATTCCAGCTCAGAGGCTTCTCAACCAGATAAAGACACCTCAATTGTAGAAGACAACAATGGTGATGGTGATAGTGATCAGGAATTCCTTGATGCTAATAACCACACCATAGATGACAACATCAATGATGTCACACACTCATTGGATCAAGTTAATCTTGATAAGTGTGATAATGTGGAGGGTGAATCTTCTAGACCAGATCTAAATTTCTCAAATTTGGATCTTTCTCAGCAACTTGCTGTGATCCCTCAGCTAAGGATCCACAAGTCTCACCCCACCACAAACATCATTGGAGATGTTGTCACAGGGGTAAGAACAAGAGGACAAACCCATGAAGCAAATGTTTGTCTTCACTCTTGTTTCTTATCTCAGATAGAGCCAAAGAAAGTTGATGAAGCTCTAAAGGATGGAAGTTGGGTTGAAGCTATGCAACAAGAGCTGCTTCAATTCAAAAGGCAGAAAGTTTGGAACCTTTGTCCTCTTCCTCATGGGAAGACTACCATTGGAACCAAATGGGTTTTTAGGAATAAGAAGGATGATAGAGGAATCATCATCAAGAACAAGGCAAGACTAGTTGTTCAAGGATACACACAAGAAGAAGGGATTGACTACACTGATGTCTTTGCTCCTGTAGCAAGACTAGAAGCTGTTAGGATATTCCTGGCATTTGCTGCATCCAAGAACTTCAAGGTCTACCAACTTGATGTAAAGTGTGCTTTCTTATATGGAGTGATTGATGAAGAGGTTTATGTCAAACAGCCACCTGGTTTTGTAGACCCTGATCATCCTGATTATGTCTGCAAGCTTGACAAAGCTCTTTATGGGCTGCATCAGGCACCCAGGAAGTGGTATGAGACACTATCTGAGTATCTTTGTAAACATGGATACAGGAGAGGTACTATAGATGGAACTCTCTTCATCAAAGGACAGGGAAATGACTTATTGCTGGTTCAAGTATATGTAGATGACATCATCTTTGGTTCAACTAATCCAAAGCTCTGCAAAGACTTTGAGAAGCTGATGAAAGAGATTTGAAATGAGTTCAATGGGAGAACTCAATTCTTTCTGGGAATTCAAGTGAAGCAGGTTGAAGATGGCATCTTCATAAGTCAGTCAAAGTATGTTCAAGACATACTCAAGAGGTTCAACATGACTGATTGTAAGATTGCTAAGACACCCATAGCCAGAAACCACTCCCTTGGTCCTGATCTTGAGGGGGAGTGTGTAGATGAACACTTATACAGGGCTATGATTGGGTCTCTTATGTATCTTACAGCTAGCAGGCCTGATATCATGTTTGCTACATGTATTTGTGCAAGATATCAAGCCAACCCTAAGATGTCTCACTTAATCACTGTGAAAAGGATTTTAAGATACCTCAAAGGTGCTTCAACACTTGGTCTATGGTATCCAAAGAATCCTAATTTCAATCTGTATGCCTATACAGATAGTGATTATGGTGGTTGCAACATGACTGCAAAGTCTACATCTGGGGGATGTCAATTCCTTGGTGGAAGGGTGTCTCATGGCAATGCAAGAAACAATCCTGTGTGTCTGCATCAACTGCTGAGGCTGAATACATTGCTGCTGCAAGCTGCTGTGCTCAAGTGCTTTGGATTCAAAATCAGATGCTGGACTATGGATTTAACTTCAAAGAGACTCCTATCCACATAGACAACAATAGTGCTATCTCTATCACTGAGAACCCTGTGCAGCACTCAAGGACCAAACACATCAACATCAGGTATCATTTAATAAGAGATAACTATGAAAAAGATTAATTAAACTAGTCAAAGTTCATACAGATGAACAATATGCTGATCTGTTCACAAAAGCTTTTGATGAACAGAGATTTAAGTATCTGATATCAGCTATTGGGATGATTAACTTTGAGTAGACTTTTTTTAAAACTAATTCTAATTATTTCTTCTTAAAATATGTGTGTCCTAAGTTGTCTAGTTCATCACTTTCATAAGCTCATGTTTTCTTTGGATGTAAAATTCTTTTTGAAGACTTTCCTTAGATTCTTGAAAATTTTCTGATACTTCGGAAGATAAAATTTTATCTTCGGAAGAAAAACATGTCTTCAAAATAAATAACTGTCTAAGAGATTTTACCTTCGGAAGAAGTCTAAATTCATCTTCCGAAGCTTAAAATTCTTATCTCAGACACTTATTCATTTTTAAGGACCTTTTCCTTCCGAAGCAAAATTAACCTTCGGAAGCTTTGTTTATTTCTATACAAAGCATCCAAGGGTTTATTTTCTTCCGAAGCATAAATTTCAAGACTCTCAGGAAAATCTTCCGAAGCCATTTTAGCTTCGGAAGCTTTTTCAATCAAAACTTCCGAAGACAAATTACCTTCGGAAGCTTTTCGAATTCCAAGAAAACTACTTTTTGAGCAAAAGTAAACTACCTTTTCAGAGGTGGGACCGACTTCCGGATTTCAAAGTTTATCCTCTTTCATTAACTTTGGTTCAAATCCCTTTTCACATAAATACCCAACGGTTCCCCCTCTTTCCCACTATCTTCCTCAATTCCACTATTCCTCTAACCTAATTCTCTAAACCGCCTTTGCTTTCTACCTTTCTTCACCCTTAAGCTTCTGAAATGGCCAACCTTAACCGCAGAAACAACCCAGATTTCTCCATGCAACTTCACAGGCAACATAATCAAGTTGCTCTGTTAAGCTCTGAGAAAGATGCAAGTTTCTCAGAGATTTGCCAATTCTTGACTCTGTCAAACTATTTCACCTCCCTGACCATTGATCCTACTCTATATGAGGATCACTTGCTTGAATTCTGGAAGACCTGCCAAGAGGTCATTATGGATGGGGAGAAGGCACTGTCTGCCACAGTGCAAGGGAGGACAATCTTCATCACTCCGGCCATCATTAACCAACATTTGCAGCTGGATGATGAAGAAGGTGAGGTGTCCTTCCCAAAGGAAGCTGTTAATCATTCCTTTGAGCAGATGGGCTATGAGGGAGATTTCTCTGTAAAGACCTTCAGGAAAGGGAAGGTCTCATCCCAGTGGATGGAAATACCTGCTCCATGTGGTTATCCACAGCTTATCAAACAAGCATGGTGGATGGGACCAGATTCCTGAGGATCTCTCCTTTATAGTTCATGGAATGGTTCAGGGGGTCAAGTTCAGGTATTCACAATTTGTTTATACTAATTTACTTGCAAACTTAGACTCCTTAGAGTATTACATGTTTCCTAGATATGTTCAACACATTCTCAACTGTGAACTGGGCTCACAGTTGAGGGAAACAAGTAATATTCTTAAATTGGGACAGATGAAGCCCGACATCTTTAAAATAATGAAGAAGCCAACTGTAGGCTTCTCAGGGG
The DNA here is from genome assembly GCA_025215565.1 of Flaveria ramosissima. NCBI lineage: Eukaryota > Viridiplantae > Streptophyta > Magnoliopsida > Asterales > Asteraceae > Flaveria > Flaveria ramosissima. Next base: position 51,661,094 of record CM046046.1, read on the forward strand.
TAGAAACAGCCCTAGTCCCAAAAATGTTAGAGCTCATTGCTCAAGGTGACAACCTAGCAACACAAGCTAGTGTTGAACCCACACCTCTTTTATCCTTACCCTAAAAAGACCAGAAATCACCCTCACCTACCAAAGAAAATCCAAACGAACCCCTGCTCAGGCTATTGAGTCTGTGCAGGCCCCATATACTCAACCTTACAGGAAGAAGTGGACACTAGAGCTCCCACTTCTCCTGAGGAGCAAACCACTCCCATTTCTTCACCTATCAGGGCTGAGGTTCCTCATGCTCACCCTGATGAGCTCACTAGCCCAACAGCCTTAAGCCTTCACTCTGAGTCTCAACACTCAAGTGAACAACCTTCAGGGGACAGCTACCATCCCCAGCCTTTAGATCTCAACCAACCAATTCCCAACCTATCCTTCTATACTGATGAAGACTTAGGATTCAGTGAGTACCATGAGTCTCTCTTCTCCTCCCCTACTCAAAGAGAGATGAGTACCTCTGACTCTCCTCAGTCTATCCCACATCAGTCACCTATTACTGAGGTGGACACTTCTGAACATGTTCAGGATGTCCATATGGAAGAGGCTCTCACTTTTGAAAGTGATTACATCATTAAGACCTCAACCATGGCAACTCAGCCCACTGGCATCTCAACTGAGGCTGCCAGTGAGCAGAGGAAAACCAGCAGCCAAGAAACTCAAGCTGGTGGTGAGAGAGAGGACTTTGGTCCAATCATCTCATCCCCCAATGATTCTTCTGATGAAGATGAGGGGAATTTGAGACTAAAGGTGCAGAAATTGTCAAAAACATGCACCTATTTAGTCTCTAAGGTTAGTCACTTGGAATCTCAGGTGACTACCTTAAAAACAGGGTCAATGATCAGCAACTTCAGATTTCATATCTAGGAAAAACTAGCTGGGAGACCTTTAAGGAGAGCTCAACCAGGAACACAAGAACCTGTGGAAGTGATTGACTTATCCTCCAGCTCACCTATGCAAGTGGGTGATGCTACCAAAAAGGGGGAGAAAGTTATTACAACCACAGAACCTGGGAGTTCTTCACAGAGAATGGACATAGAGGACTCACCATCCTCACTTGCTGTTGTGCATTCTCAGCAACTTCCTCAAGTTCACATTAATGTGGACTCTATAGACTCAATCATCAGGAGTCTCTTTGAGGAAGGTATACCAAGGGCTGTCTCATCTCCACCACAAGGAACTGGCAACTACATCATAAGGTGGAGGTATGATGATGACAGAAGAGCCCTTATACTTCACAGAGTTCAAGGCCAACAAGAAGTTTTTCATTTCCAAAGCCTGAGCTTCTATGAAAGACTGGATTTAGTCAACATGCCACTTGTCAATCCAAGCAATTCAAGACAAGCTGACAGGCTGGCTCAAAGAATCCAAGACAGGATCCTTGCAGAGTTCTCTCTAAGAAGGAGACTTAGGCAATCAGGCAATGTCATCGGTCAACTGGATGTTGAGGTGGACCCTAAGATTAGTTTCATAGGGGAAACCTTGACTGAAGGCCCAGTGGCAGAACCTGAGACCCCTGTCTCATCATCAACAACTGCTGCAGAGGTCCAAACTCCATCTGAGACACCTGCTGGTGAAGGTGTTTCTCAGCCTCTCTCTGGCCAGAGCATGGAAGCTACACCAAGCAATGAAGGCCAAGCCTCAATCCACCCTGAGTCACAAAGGTCTGTTGGTGACAAAGGGAAAAGGATAATGACTCCTGAGGAAATTGAGGAGGAAGAGAGAGAGAGGAAAAGGAGACTAAGGGGAGAAAGTTCTTCTGGGTCATCTAGCTTCATGCAAGCTGCAATCAGGGCTGCCCCCAGACCAAATACTCAAGATGATGAGTTAAGGGCAGTCAGGATTACCTACTTACAGACCAGGAACTATGATATTGATGAAATCATCTCCCTCCCCTTAGAAGAGTTAAATGAACTGGCTGACATGGAAGTGTCAAGAGAGATGAAGGAGAAAGAGGATGCAAGGTTACTTCTCCAATTCAAAGAGGAGAAGAGACAGAAAAGACTTTACAAGCATGCTCCCACTCTCTCTCCAGTTCAAGAAAGTCCTGCACAGGAAGATGTGGCTCCACAAGAACCTCAGGTAGATAAAGAAGAAGATAGGATCAAGATGATCAACTACCTGAGTGCCACAGGCTTCTATCAGGCAGATGCACTTCTTCCCTGTCCTATGACTTCATTGAGTTTGAGTACCTAAAGCAACTTGAGCTTGAGCTAGTCAAAGAAAGAAAGACAACCAAAAGGAAGCTAAGGGAAGAAGCTGCAAAGTCAAGAGCCATCATTCAAAAGAATGCAAAGAAGTCTGCTGACAGACAAAGAATGATGAGCTTCTTGAAGCTATATGGATTCTCCGGAAGGAGACTTGGCCCCATGTCTCTATCCACTATGGATGAGCATATAAGGGTGATCAAGCAGAAGATTAAAGTGGAGAACTGATTGACTTGCACTCTCTTCCAAGTCAAGTCCCACCTGAAGTGGAGGTCAAGTTTGAACAACCAGAGACACCTCAACCAGAACCTCCAGCTGAGCCTCAGCAAGCTTCATCTTCTGATCCAAGGCAGGGTCAAACTCCCTCTCCTTCTGAACCTGTGAGGGAGGAACACCCAACTGAGAAAGACACTGATGATCAACATGGTGCTGCAGACCAGTCTTCTCAGTTAAAGACATCTAAGAGGAAGAAGAGAATGGCTTCTAAACCAAAGACAAAGAAGAAGAAGCCTAAGTCATCTACCTCTACACCTCAGGCTGAATCAGATCAACCTGAGGAGTGCATGATGAGGCAGCCCAATCAACTCCTATGCAAGTGGCTCCTCTAACAACTGAGACACCCATCTTGTCCTGGACTTACTCTACCAATCCAGAAAGATGGCATGTTATCAGAGATCAAGGTGTTGAGAATGTCTACTCCTGGCAAGACATAATCAACTTACCTCTGCATGATCTCTTTGAGATGAGAAGATACTATGAGAGTCTTGATGATCCTGACCATCTAATGAAGAAAGGAATGGTCTTGATTGTACTGAAGACTACCAACATTTGAAGATCTTCTAAGTGTTTTGGTAGCATCAGCCTAGGGGGAGTTTGTAAGGATTCCTTAAGTCTGATGCAACCCAAAACATCCAAGTGTCTCTGCAACATGCACTAAGTACTGAAGTGAAGAATGCTTCGGAAGTTTTACACAATGCATTAGAAAATACTCTAAGTGTAAAATCTTCCGAAGCCAAGACCAATATCTTCCGAAGCCAAACATGAAGTCTTCCGAAGCCTCAGAGACAAAGTCTTCCGAAGCTTCAACCTATGAAGACAGATTTCTTCCGAAGACTTTTAGTATACATAAAGCACCTTTTCCGCTGCATCTCTGTAAAGTCACCAACTTACATGAGTTGGTGAAAAGGTCCATGCTTTTGGTAACTGTACATTGAGGTCTTGAGTCTGTAACTTTCCACTTTATGTACTTTATCCTTTTTGTAATGTATAAGGATGTGAGCTATGGCATGTCATAGTCACAAGGTCAAAAGGCAGATATGCCTTTTGATCCTACAATTGATTTTGTTAGTGTCTAGTCAATTATATTCAGCTGGCTTTCAAAGTATAGCCGGCTGTAGGTTGTAGTATAAGTATTTCAAGTTCTTGTATCTTTCTTTATGCTTTGTAACACTTGTAAAAGAACTTGAGAAAGCAATAATACTGCCTCCTTGAAACCCATACTCTCTTGTTCTGTCTCTTGCTTTACTTGTGTTCTTTGTATCATCTTGGTTAACCCAGTTCACTGTTTGATTAGAGTTTAGTTAATCTCCTCATTGTGTTGTTGTGTTGTAATTGTGTTAAAGCCCTTAAACGGTCCTGCAATAGACATTCTCAACACCTTGATCTCTGATTACATGCCATCTTTCTGGATTAGTAGTGAAGGTCCAGGATAAGATGGGTGTTTCAGCTACAAGAGGAGCCACTTGAATTGGAGTTGATTGGGCTACCTCTTCATGCACTTTCTCAGATTGATCTGACTCAGCCTGAGGTGTAGAGGTAGATGATTTAGGCTTCTTCTTCTTAGACTTTGGTTTAGAAGCCATCCTTTTCTTCCTCTTAGAGGACTTTAACTGAGAAGACTGGTCTGCAGCACCTTATTGATCATCCTTGTCTTTCTCAGTTAGGTGTTCCTCCCTCACAGGTTCAGAAGGAGAGGGAGTTTGACCCAGCTGTGGATCAGAAGATGAAGCTTGCTAAGGCTCAGCAGGAGGTCCGAGTTTTGTTGTCTCAGGTTGTTCAACCTTAACCTCCACTTTAGGTGGGACTTGACTTGGAAGAGAGTATAAGTCAATCAGCTCTCCACTCTTGATCTTCTGCTTGATTACCCTGATATGCTCATCCATTGTGGATAGAGACATAGGGCCAAGTCTCCTTCTAGAGAATCCATACAGCTTCAAGAAGCTCATCATCCTTTGTCTGTCAGCAGACTTCTTCATACTCTTTTGGATGATGGCTCTTGACTTTGCAGCCTCTTTCCTCATTTTTCTCTTTGTAGCTTTTTGTTCTTTGAGCACTTGATGTTCAAGCTATTTGAGATACTCAAACTCAATGTACTCAAAGGACAAGGGAAGGAATGCAGATGCCTGGTAGAGACCTGTGGCACTTAGGTAGTTGATCATGTTTTGTCTGTCTGTTTCTTTGTCTACCTGAGGTTCTTGTGTTGAAGCCATAGTCTCTTGCACATGGCTTTCTTGAACTGGGGAGAGAGTAGGAGCATGCTTGTAGAGTCTTTTCTGTCTCTTCTCCTCTTTGAATTAGAGAAGTAACCTTGCATCTTCTTTTTCTTTCATCTCTCTTGACACTTCCATGTCAGCCAGTTCATTTAGTTGTTCTAAGGGGAGAGAAATAATCTCATCTATGTCATAGTTCCTGGTCTGCCGGTAAGTAATCCTGACTGCCCTCAACTCATCATCTTGAGTATTTGGTCTGGGGGTAGCCCTGATTGCAGTTTGCATAAAACCTGAAGACCCAGAGCAACTTTCTCCCCTTAGCTTCCTCTTCCTCTCTCTCTCCTCCTCCTCAATTTCCTCATGTGACATCCGTCACCAAAAGGTCCGTCAATTAACGTGGACTCCGTTAACTTTTCTTTGCTTGTTCATTCCTCATCTTTATTAACTCCTTGTGTGGATATTATGCTTGCTCTATCATCGTTGTGCTTGTGCATTCATTATGATCGTGTGCTATTTATAAAAACTTCTAAAATTTTTGTCGCCGTTACCGTTAAATAAACCGTATTTTACATAATATTATTATCATTAATAAAAACCATATTTTAAGTTATAAACATCATTAAATGCATTTTTATCATTAATATATTAATCTAATAAAGTCATTTTCAACCGAAACAAATTTGGGAAACTCGGGGGTTAAGTGCAGGGGCTAAAATTGACATTTTGCAAACTTGGGATGGGTATAAAAACCCCATTTTTCCAGCCTTAGATTCATTGTTCTCCTCCTTCATCTTCATCACTTCTTCTTCTTCTTCACTTTTCATCTTCATCCTTGCACCAAAACCGCCCCGTTTGGTCTCGTTTACACCGTCTAGACTTCATCTACAACCGAGTCTACTCCATTCTAGCAGGTAGATGACTTTGGTTGTCCCTTTTCTTGCTTATTCACGGCTGTCCAAACTAGGGTTTCGGGTGTTCGGGTTCAACCTGAACACATGAGGTCGTGTGAGTGCGTGTGAGGTCTTACTGCATGTGCTTCTTGTTTGTAGTGTGTTTCTGGAAGTCCTTGTTCAATAGTCGCGATTCTGCTGTTCAGGCGACTGGGTCTGTCATGCGATTGAGCCGTGCGACGGGGTGAGTCGTGCGACTGAATCATGCGTCTGAGTCAATCGTGCGACTGAGTTGTGCGACTGGGTGTGTCGTGCGACTATGTGTATGTGTGCGATTGAGTCATGCGAGCGAATGAATGTGTGCGATTGAGTCATGCGAGCGAATGAATGTGTGCGATTGAGTCAGGCGACCGAATGAATGTGTGCGATTGTGCGTGTATCGCACGACTGAAGTCCAATCGCATGAATGAAGGTTCAGTCGTACGAATGAAGCTGATTCGTACGAATGAAGGTTGATTCGTGCGTATGGAGGTTGAGTCGTGCGATTGGGTGTTGTGTGGTACGACTGAATGCCAGCCGTACGAATGAAGGTTCAACCGTACGAATGAAGCTGATTCGTACGATTGAGGGTTGATTCGTGCGAATGGAGTGTTGAGTCGTGCGTCTGGTCCTGTCGTGCGACTGAAGTTGTTGTGTGTGAATTCCTTCTTGCGTGTGGTGTGTGTATGTCGTGTGATGTTAAGGTGACATCGACGCGGTTGCCATTACTAATGCCAATGTTAAGTCAACGCTATCGAACTTACTAATGTTATTCCAAATCAAACCAACTTAACATTTTACAATTATCAACAACCGATTTATAACTACTAATGTTTACCAAATACTTCTTCAATAACAATGAAACTTTTACACGAATATCATCAGCAATGGTGACGATGTCTAGTACTTGGATCTACATAAGATCTAATACGTGTGTCTGTTTGTGTGTGTTACACGCGACCTAACCGATACAACCCGAACCAACCGAACATTATTATACGCTTCATTCATATCATTAATGCTTAAAAATAACTGTCAATAGGTGTTTGACAATTCATTTGCATACAACATTTGGATACTTTGATCATACATACTTATCACTTAACATGTGAGTTTCGTGGCCCCTTTTTACGCTTACAATATTTCAATCATTTACAACTTGGGGGAAAAGTATGCTCACCTATTTTCAATGCTGTACAATTTACATACTTGGAATCAATGTGATACTGTTTTACAAGTACTTATCTGGTACATGCTTGAGTCTGCTGTGTGGTACTTTCTTTGCAACTATTTAATTCCAGTGTGGGAACCGACGGAGAGGTATTGGTAGTACTACTGGGTTGACACCCCCACCCTTGTTCGTTGGTATACTAGTTAGTACCATCGGTGGCCAGGAACGGACCCTTGGGTGAATATATTCCGACAATATCTCTGTGTACGTCGCTAGGTTTGGTTGCAAAGCTCATTGTCATGTGATTTTACTTACTTATAACTGTATGCACGGTATTCCACATCATTTACTATACAGCATCAATTACTTATTTACTATTTAAACCTGCGAGCTCACCAACAATTTTGTTGACCATTTTGAGCATATCTTTTCAGGTGATCAAGCAAATTAAGGAATCTAGGTGTGCTGCCTTAGTGGAGACCCTAGGATGCATTTTTGAGACTAAACATATTTGACAAACAATCATTTTGAAACAATTGTTGTAGTCTGATTAAACAAGCTTATTCTTTTGATACTTGTTCTCGGGTTGTGGGAATTTACATTACAATGTTATCTTTAATTGATTATGTGAATCGTTTAACATGTTTATGATTATGGCTATGTTGTCGTGAATATTGACTAAACACGACACAAGTCCCCTTGTTGTCGGGTGTCATCATGACACGCTTGTCATCATTTATTATATTGCATCTCTATCGCTTACCATGTGTTATGACGATCCCGATCTCGTTACATCCCCGTGTTTCGCTTTTAGCGGGGATGTGACGGATTGGTATCAGAGCCAAGTTTTAGAGAATTAGGCAATACGCTTGACCTAGACTATAACCTAGGAACCTTCATGTAGATTTGCATGCTAGGATCTGTATGCATATTATATCTCGTGTATGTGTTCCTCGTTACTTGATTCGTTTATCAATCTGTTATGTGATCTTCTCACCCTATGAGCGAGCCCTTGTGCTCACTCTTTTATGGGATGCTTCAATTGGATCTTTCGTTCCCTCTACATGCCGAGTTGGCTTATCAAATCCGGGTATTAAACCCGAAGAGATCTTCACTGATCATGCTATTGCGCTTGACCTCGGACATTGAGATTAACCCTGAGGAGATTATGTCTGAAACCTCGAAAAAGGAAGAGATAGACAACCTTCGCTTGACTAAACATGATTATATACATGGATTTACAATTGATATGATGGACTATTGTTGAGACATTACCAATTCATGGTGTGAGAACTACACGACTTGCATGCGATGTGTGGTGACTATAAGTGTGATATTAACTTGGAATGCTGGACTTTGATGAACGATGTGGACAATATAATTATAATTTGAAATGGTTTAAACTTACGTGTTTACTACTTCTATGATTAGAAAATGCCGCCTCGAAGAGTTACCCGCAGCAACAGTGGCGGGAGTGAAGCCCCAAGGGGCAGAGGCAGAGGTAGAGCACCAAGAACAAAGGATGGTCCTGCCAGAAATAATCAGGGAACAGGAGACTCTGATATGGTAGCTCTGATTGCTCAACAGTTGGCCGCACTGATTCCTACTATCGTGGCCCAAGTGAGCGATGCACTCTAGCAACACCACCCCCACGGGGATGGTGGAAATGATAATGAGGATAATGGAGAAAGAGGTCAAGGTGAGATCGAAACTAAAGTGGGAAATGGAAACACGACTGGGAACGAAAGTAATCAGGAGACCGGGAATGGTGGAACAGCCGGTATTGAGACTGGGGTTGTTAATGCTAGACGGGGGTGTTCATACAAGGAGTTTGTGGCTTGAAAACCGAGAGAATTTGATGAAAAAGGTGGGGCGATAGCCCTAACTAGATGGCTTGAAAAGATGGAGGTAGTGATTGACATCAGTGAGTGCCTTGACAGCCAGAGAATCAAGTATGCCACGTGCTCATTACAGGGCAAGGCGTTAACCTGGTGGAACACTCAGGTTCAAGCTAGAGGAAGAGAATTAGCGATGCAGATGTCGTGGGATTAGTTTAAGGCCTTAATCACTGAGGAATACTGCCCCCTCAATGAGATGCAGAAACTGGAGCATGAGTTCTGGAATCATGGTATGGTGGGGGCCAGGCACGCAGCTTATACTGACCGTTTTCATGAGCTGGCAAGATTGGTTCCGCATCTGGTCACACCGGAATCAAAGAGAATCGAGAGGTATATTTAGGGACTTGCGCCTCAAATCCGGGCGATGGTTACAACAGCTGCTCCTCCTACTATCCAGAGCGCGATTCTGAAGGCTGGCGCTCTAACTGATGAGATGGTGAGAACAGGGGTGTTAGGAATAGGGGCAGAGAAGAGAAAAGATGTTGGGGAAACGAGACGATCGAGTGCTAGGAAGTTTGGCAAGAGGGCCAAGACAACCAGAAATTTTGTGGCCGTGACTCAAGGCAAGAGAGAGTAGTGGGGGGCCGCACCCCAAATGTGACAGGTGCAACTATCATCATCCCCCAGGAATGCAGTGCCGGGTGTGCGCGAACTGTAGACGCCCGGGGCATTTAGCGAGAGACTGCAGAACAGGGCCGAATCTTGTGGCACCGGTCAATGCGGCTAACCCCGCCGGGAACGCCAGGGTCTGTTATGAGTGTGGAGGTCCTGATCACTACAAAAACATGTGCCCTAGACTGAATTGGGCACCGGGTCAGCAAGGAAACAACCAAGCAGCCAGCAAGTGGATGGCTATAGCTGCTGGAACCAAGGCCCGACCAATCAAGGGAATGCAGCTCGGGGACGTGCATTCGTCTTGGAGCCAACGATGCTCGTCAGGACCCGAATGTTGTCACGGGTACGCATTTACTCAATCATCACTTCGCATCTATATTATTTGATACTGGAGCAGACAATAGCTTTATATCTTCTGAGTTTGTGTAATTGCTTGATTTGAGTCCTAGTTGGCTAGAAACTAGCTACTCTGTAGAAATGGTTAATGGTAAGATTGTTCAGGCCGATGAAGATTATTAGGAATGTGCTCGATAATAGTGGAGGACCATGCTTCGATATAGACTTGATACCCTTTGAGCTAGGAAGTTTCGACGTGATTGTGGGTATGGATTGGTTGTCGTAAACGGAGCAGAGATTGTCTGTCAGGACAAAGTAGTACGAATCCCCATGCCAAACGGTGAGGTACTAAAGATTCAAGGAGAACGACCGGGAAGAAACTTAAAGCATATCTCCTGCATGAAAGCACGCCGAAGTTTACGAAAGCAGTGCTACGCTTTTCTGGCTCATGTGGTGGAAAAGAAGGAAGAGGAGAGGCAATTAGTAGATATTCCAGTGGTACGGGACTACCTAGATGTATTTCCTGATGACTTATCTGGTTTGCCTCCTCCACGACAGGTGGAATTCGTATAAGTTTTGGTTCCTGGAGCTACACCGGTAGCAAAGACGCCATATGGTTAGCGCCATCTGAATGCAAGAGTTATCTAGTCAGTTACAGGAACTACTGGAGAAGGGTTTTATTCGACCGAGTCACTCACCGTGGGGAGCACCGGTATTATTTGTCAAAAAGAAGAATGGGTCGTTCCGCATGTGTATCGATTACCGTGAGTTGAACAAGTTAACTGTGAAGAATCGGTATCCTCTCCCCAGGATCCATGATCTGTTTGACCAGCTGCAAGGAGCTTCATATTTCTCCAAGATCGACCTTCGTTCTGGATATCATCAACTAAGGGTTTTCGAGGAGGTCATACCGAAAACAACGTTTAGAACTCGTTATGGGCACTATGAGTTCTTGGTCATGCCGTTCGGGTTGACTAACGCGCCAACAGTGTTTATGGACCTAATGAATTGAGTGTGTAAACCTTACTTGGATAAGTTTGTGATCGTATTCATAGATGATATACTTATATACTCCCGATCGAAAGAGGATCATGAAGAACACCTTCGGGCAATACTGGAACTGCTACGGGAAGAAAAACTTTTCGCCAAGTTCTCAAAGTGTGAGTTTTGGTTGCGAGAAGTGAAGTTTTTGGGTCATGTGGTTAACGAGGATGGGATTCATGTAGATCCCGGCAAGATCGAAACGGTGAAGAAATGGGATGCGCCCCAGACACCATCAGAGATACGGCAATTCTTAGGATTGGCCGGTTACTATCGTCGATTCATCGCGAATTTTTTAAAGATTGCTCAACCATTAACCCTGCTTACTCAGAAGGACAAGAAGTTTGATTGGGGACATGCACAAGAACAAGCATTCCAAACGTTGAAAGAGAAGTTGTGTAACGCGCCGACATTGTCCCTCCTAGACGGAACTGATGATTTTGTGGTGTACTGCGATGCTTCACATCAAGGATTGGGATGTGTGCTAATGCAGAAGGATAAGGTGATTGCCTACACTTCGTGACAACTTAAGGTGCACGAAAAGAACTATACAACTCATGATCTTGAGTTGGGCGCGATAGTATTTGCACTCAAGATTTGGAGGCATTACCTGTATGGAACCAGATGCATCATCTTCACAGATCATAAGAGCCTCCAACATATCCTAGATCAGAAGGAACTTAATATGCGTCAGCGACGTTGGGTAGAGCTTCTTAGTGACTACGATTGTGAAATCCGGTATCATCCGGGGAAAGCTAACGTGGTGGCTGATGCTTTAAGCCGTAAAGAATGCGTGAAACCACTACGTGCTCGAGCGTTTGGATTCACAAACGAATTTGAAAGCCCAGATCCAAATTGCACAAAGTGAGGCATTGAAAGAAGAAAACCTTGCGGGGGAAGAATTCCGAGGGTTAAATAGACAGATGATTTGCAAGGATGATGGTATACAGTACTTCATGGATCGCATATGGGTACCCAGATGGGGAGGTGTACGTACCTTAGTCATGGATGAAGCCCACAAGATGCGATATTCTATTCATCCTTGTGCAGACAAGATGTATCACGATCTTAAAGATCTGTACTGGTGGCCAGGCATGAAGAAAGACATTGCTATGTACGTCAGCAGATGCTTGACATGCTCGAAAGTTAAAGTTGAACATCAGAAACCATCGGGATTATTACAGTAACCTGAAATTCCCGAGTGGAAATGGGAGAATATAGCTATGGATTTCATTTCAAAACTCCTTAGAACAAGCAGCGGGCATGACTCGATATGGGTCATAGTGGATCGAATGATGAAATCAGCACATTTCTTGCCTATCCGAGAAGACTACAAGATGGATAAGTTGGCGAGATTGTACATCAAGGAGGTCGTGACAAGACACGTAGTGCCGGTGTCAATCATATCCGACCGTGACAGCCAATTTACTTCACGATTTTGGCAGACACTAAAGAAAGCGATAGGCACTCGATTAGATATGAGTACCGCCTATCACCCTCAGACAGATGGCCAAAGTGAACGAACTATACAAACACTAGAAGACATGTTGAGGGCGTGTGTAATCGACTTTGGTGGTAGTTGGGATGCTCATCTACCGCTGATTGAGTTCTCTTACAACAACAGCTACCATACAAGCATTGGATGTGCTCCGTTCGAAGCATTGTATGGAAGGAAATGTAGATCACCTGTTTGTTGGGCCGAGATTAGTGAAAGTCAGCTAACAGGCCCAGAGATCATTCAAGAAATGACCGACAAGGTTTTCCAAATCAAAGACCGACTCAAAGCTGCCAGAGAGAGCTATGCCGACAATCGTCGAAAGCCTCTAGAATTCAACATTGGGGATCGAGTTTTACTTTAAGTCTCCCCTTGGAAAGGAGTCATTCGATTTGGAAAGAAAGGGAAGTTAGCCCCAAGATACGTAGGACCATTCGAGATTACAGAAAGAATTGGTCCAGTGGCTTACCGATTAAGGTTGCCACAAGAACTCAGCGGTGTGCATGATACTTTCCACGTGTCAAACCTCAAGAAGTGTTTGGCCGACGAATCCCTTCACGTACCAATTGAGGAGATCAAGATTGATAAGAAGCTTCATATTGTTGAGGAACCCATTGAGGTCATGGATCGAAAGGTCAAGCAACTGAAGCGCAGTAGAATACCTATTGTTCGCGTAAGGTAGAATTCAAAACGAGGGCCAGAGTTTACATGGGAACGGGAAGATCAGATGAAACTCAAATATCCACATCTATTCGAGGATGACACTCTTGGACCTAACTCCAGCTGAATTTCGGGACGAAATTCTCTCAACTAGGGGATACTGTGACATCCGTCACCAAAAGGTCCGTCAATTAACGTGGACTCCGTTAACTTTTCTTCGCTTGTTCATTCCTCATCTTTATTAACTCCTTGTGTGGATATTATGCTTGCTCTATCATCGTTGTGCTTGTGCATTCATTATGATCGTGTGCTATCTTTAAAAACTTTTAAAACTTTCGTCGCCGTTACCGTTAAATAAACCGTATTTTACATAATATTATTATCATTAATAAAAACCATTTTTTAAGTTATAAACATCATTAAATGCATTTTTATCATTAATATAATTAATCTAATAAAGTCGTTTTCAACCGAAACAAATTTGGGAAACTCGGGGGTTAAGTGCAGGGACTAAAATTGACATTTTGCAAACTTGGGATGGGTATAAAACCCCATTTTTCCAGCCCTAGATTCATTGTTCTCCTCCTTCATCTTCATCACTTCTTCTTCTTCTTCACTTTTCATCTTCATCCTTGCACCAAAACCGCCCCGTTTGGTCTCGTTTTCACCGTCTAGACTTCATCTACAACCGAGTCTACTCCATTCTAGCAGGTAGATGACTTTTGTTGTCCCTTTTCTTGCTTATTTACGGCTGTCCAAACTAGGGTTTCGGGTGTTCGGGTTCAACCCGAACACATGAGGTCGTGTGAGTGCGTGTGAGGTCTTACTGCGTGTGCTTCTTGATTGTGTATGTTTGTAGTGTGTTTCTGGAAGTCCTTGTTCAACAATCATGATTCTGCTGTTCGGCACTGATCTGTCATGTGATTGAGTGCTGTGAGGTGAGTCGCCGATAATGTGACAATCATTTGATACCATTGGCATTGGATCTGATCACTGGATATGGTGACCATTCATGTGAGTTTCGTGGCCCATTTTATCATATAATCATTAACCACTGACAAAAGTTTGCTCACGCATTTTTCAATGCTCTACACATTTGCATACAATTTACATACTTGGAATCAACGTGATACTGTTTTGCAAGTACTTATCTGATACATGCTTGAGTCTGCTGTGTGGTACTTTCTTTGCAACTATTTAATTCCAGTGTGGGAACCGGCGGATAGGTATTGCTAGTACTACTGGGTTGACACCCCCACCCTTGTTCGTTGGTATACTAGTTAATACCGTCAGTGGCCAGGAACGGGCCCTTGGGTGAATATATTCCGATAATATCTTTGTGTACGTCGCTAGGTTTGGTTGCAAAGCTCATTGTCATGTGATTTTACTTACTTATAACTGTATGCAAGGTATTCCACATCATTTACTATACAACATCAATTACTTATTTACTATTTAAACCTGCGAGCTCACCAACAATTTTGTTGACCATTTTGAGCATATCTTTTCAGGTGATAAAACAAATTGAGGAATCTAGGTGTGCTGCCTTAGTGGAGACCCTAGGATGCATTTTTGAGACTAAACATATTTGACAAACAATCATTTTGAAACAATTATTGTAGTCTGATTAAACAAGCTTATTCTTTTGATACTTGTTCCCAAGTTGTGGGAATTTACATTACAATGTTATCTTTAATTGATTATGTGAATCGTTTAACATGTTTATGCTTATGGCTATGTTGTCGTGAATATTGACTAAACACGACACAAGTCCCCTTGTTGTCGGGTGTCGTCATGACACGCTTGTCATCATTTATTATATTGCATCTCTATCGCTTACCATGTGTTATAACAATCCCGATCTCGTTACATCCCCGTGTTTCCGCTTTTAGCGGGGGTGTGACACCCTAGGAGTCAAAATCCTTTTCCCTTTGTCACCCACAGACCTTTGTGACTCAGGGTGGATAGAGATTTGGTCTTCATTGCTTGGTGTAGCATCCATGCTCTGGCCAGAGAGAGGTTGTGAGACACCTTCACCAGCAGGTGTTTCACCGAGGGAATGAATTTCTGAAGCAGTTGTTGGTGTGACAGGGCTCTCTGGCTCTATCACTGGGCCTTCAGCCAAGGTTTTCCCTTTGAAGCTAATCTCAGGGTCTGCCTTAGCATCTAGTTGACCAATGACATTGCCTGATTGCCTTTGTCTCCTTCTTAGGCTGAACTCTTCAGTAATTCTGTCTTAAATTCTGAGTGCCAACCTGTCAGCTTGTTGACCAGATCAAGACCTTCATAGTAGTTGAAGGTTTGAAAATCAAATACTTCTTGTTGCCCTTGAACTCTGTGAAGAATGAGGGCTCTTCTATTAGCATCATACCTCCACCCAATGATGTAGTTTGAAGTTCCTTGAGGTGGGGATGACATAGCCCTTGGTATACCTTCCTCAAAGAGACTCTTGATGATAGAGTCTATAGAGTCCACATTAATGTGAACTTGAGGAAGTTGCTGAGTATGCACAATTGCAAGTGAGGATAGTGAGTCCTCAATGTTCATACTCTCTGAAGAGCTCCCAGGTTCTGTGTCTGTAATGACTTTCTCCTCCTTTTTGGTAGCATCACCCTCTTGCATAGGTGAGCTAGAGGTTAGGTCAACCTCATTCATAAGTTCTTGTGTTCCTGGTTGAACTCTTCTAAAAGGTCTCCCAGCTAGTTTTTCCCTGAGATAAGATGTCTCAAGTTGCTGATCATTGACCCTGTTGTGAAGGGTAGTCACCTGAGATTCAAGGTGACTAACCTTAGAGACTAAATAGGAGCATGTTTTTGATAGTTTTTGCACCTTTAGTCTCAGATTCCCTTCTTCTTCATCAGAAGAATCATAGGGGGATGAGATGACTGGACCAAAGTCCTCTTTCTCACCACCAGCTGCAGGTTCTTGGCTGCTGGATTTCCTCTGCTCATTGACATTCTCAGTTGAGATGTCAATGGACTGAGTTGCCATGGTTGAGGTCTTAATAATATAATCACTTGCAGAAGTGAGAGCCTCTTCCATATGGATATCCTGAACAGGTTCAGAAGTATCCACCTTAGTTATAGGTGACTGATGTGGGCTAGACTGAGGAGACTCAGGAGTACTCATCTCTCTTTGAGTAGGGGAAGAGAAGAGAGACTCATGGTACTCACTGAATCCTAAGTCTTCATTAGTATAGAATGAAAGGTTGGGAATGGGTTGATTTAGATCCAAAGGCTGGGGATGGTAACTGTCCCCTGACGGTTGTTCACTTGAGTGTTAAGACTCAGAGTGAAGGCTTAAGGCAGTTTGGCTTGTGAGCTCATCAGGATGAGCATGAGGAACCTCAGCCCTGATTGTTGAAGAGATGGGAGTGGTTTGCTCCTCAGGGGAAGTGGGAGCTCTAGTGTCCACTTCCTCCTGTAAAGGTGAGTATATGGGGACCTGCCTAGTCTCAATAGCTTGAGCAGGGGTTCGTTTGGATTTTCTTTGGTAGGTGAAGGTTACTTGAGGTCTTTTTAGTGGTAGAGAGGTAGAAGGTGTGGGTTCAACACTAGCTTGTGTTGCTAGGTTGTCACCTTGAGCAATGAGCTCTAACATTTTGGGGACAAGGGCTGTTTCGACCCCTGAGAAGCCTACAGTTGGCTTCTTCATGATTTTAAAAATGTCGGGCTTCATCTGTCCTAATTTAAGAATATTATCTGTTTCCCTCAACTGTGAGCCCAGTTCACAGTTGAGAATGTGTTGAACATATCTAGAAAACATATAATACTCTAAGGAGTCCAAGTTAGCAAGCAAATTGGTATAGACAAATTGAGTACCTGAACTTGACCCCTTGAACCATTCCATGCACTATGAAGGAGAGATCCTCAGGAATCTGGTCGCACCCTCCATGCTTGTTTGACAAGCTGTGGATAACCACATGGAGTAGGTATTTCCACTGGGATGAGACCTTCCCTTTCCTGAAGGTCTTTACAGAGAAATCTCCCTCATAGCCCATCTGCTCAAAGGAATGATTGACAGCTTCCTTTGGGACGGACAACTCACCTTCTTCATCATCCAGCTGCAAATGAGTGTTGATGATGGCCGGAGTGATGAAGATTGTCCTCCCTTGCACTGTGGCAAACAGTGCCTTCTCCCCATCCATGATGATCTCTTGGCAGGTCTTCCAAAATTCAAGCAGATGATCCTCATAGAGAGTAGGATCAATGGTTAGGGAGGTGAAGTAATTTGGTAAAGCTAAGAACTGGCAAATCTTTGAGAAACTATCATCTTTCTCAGAGCTTAACAGAGCAACCTGGTTGTGTTGCCTGTGAAGTTGCATGGAGAAATCTGGGTTGTTTTTGCGGTTAAGGTTGGCCATTTTAGAAGCTTAAGGATGAATAAAGGTGAAAAGCAAAGACGGTTTGGGAATTAGGTTTGAGGAATAGTAGAATTGAAGAAGATAGTGAGGGAGAGGGGGAACCGTTGGGTATTTATGCGAAAAGGATTTGAACCAAAGTTAATGAAAGAGGATAAACTTTGAAATCCGAATGTCGGTCCCACCTCTGAAAAAGTAGTTTTCTTGGAATTCGAAAAGCTTCCGAAGGTAAATTATCTTCGGAAGTTTTAATAAAAAAGCTTCCGAAGCTAAAATGACTTCGGAAGATTTTCCTGAGAATCTTGAAAATTTTGCTTCGGAAGAGAAATAAACACTTGAATGCTTTGTATATAAAACAACAAAGCTTCCGAGAGGTAATTTTGCTTCGGAAGGAAAAAGTCCTTGAAAACAAATAAGTGTCTGAGACAAGTATTTAAGCTTCGGAAGATAGATTGAAACCTCTTCCGAAGGTAAAATTTCTTAGACAGTTATTTATTTTGAAGACATGATTTGCTTCCGAAGGTAAAAATATATCTTCCGAAGGATCAGAAAATTTTCAAGAATCTAAGGAAAGTCTTCAAAAAGGATTTTATATCCAAAGAAAAATGAGCATATGAAAGTGATGAACTAGACAACTTAGGACACATATATTTTAAGAAATAATTAGAATTAGTTATAAGAAAAGATCTACTCAAAGTTAATCATCCCAATAGCTGATATTAGATATTTAAATCTCTGTTCATCAAAAGCTTTTGTAAACAGATCAGCATATTGTTCATCTGTATGAACTTTGACTAGTTTAATTAATCCCTTTTCATAGTTATCTCTTATTAAATGATACCTGATATTGATGTGTTTGGTCCTTGAGTGCTGCATAGGGTTCTCAGTGATAGAGATAGCACTATTGTTGTCTATGTGGATAGGAGTCTCCTTGAAGTTAAATCCATAGTCCAGCATCTGATTTTGAATCCAAAGCACTTGAGCACAGCAACTTGCAGCAGCAATGTATTCAGCCTCAGCAGTAGATGCAAACACACAGGATTGTTTCTTGCATTACCATGAGACAACCCTTCCACCAAGGAGTTAACATCCCCCAGATGTAGACTTTTCAGTCATGTTGCAACCACCATAATCACTATCTGTATAAGCATACAGATTGAAGTCAGGATTCTTTGGATACCATAAACCAAGTGTTGGAGCACCTTTGAGGTATCTTAGAATCCTCTTGACAGTGATGAGGTGAGACATCTTATGGTTGGCTTGATATCTTGCACAAATACATGTAGCAAACATGATATCAGGCCTGCTAGCTGTAAGATACATAAGAGACCCAATCACAGCCCTGTATAAGTGTTCATCTACACACTCCCCCTCAAGATCAGGTCCAAGGGAGTGGTTTCTTGCTATGAATGTCTTAGCAATCTTACAATCAGTCATGTTGAACCTCTTGAGTATGTCCTGAACATACTTTGACTGACTTATAAAGATACCATCTTCAACTTGTTTCACTTGAATTTCCAGAAAGAAATTGAGTTCTCCCATTGCACTCATTTCAAATCTGTCTTTCATCAGCTTCTCAAAGTCTTTGCAGAGCTTTGGATTAGTTGAACCAATGATGATGTCATCTACATACACTTGAACTAGCAATATGTCATTTCCCTATCCTTTGATGAAGAGAGTTCCATCTATAGTACCTCTCCTGTATCCATGTTTGCAAAGATACTTAGACAATGTCTCATACCACTTCCTGGGTGCCTGATGCAGCCCATAAAGAGCTTTGTCAAGCTTGCAGACATAATCAGGATGATCAAGATCTACAAAACCAGGTGGTTGTTTGACATACGCCTCTTCATCAATCACTCCACACAGAAAAGCACACTTCACATCAAGTTGAAAGACCTTGAAGTTCTTGGATGCAGCAAATGCTAGGAATATTCTAACAGCTTCTAGTCTTGCTACAGGAGCAAAAACATCAGTGTAGTCAATCCCTTCTTCTTGTGTGTATCCTTGAACAACTAGTCATGCCTTGTTCTTGATGATAATTCCTCTATCATCCTTCTTATTCCTAAACACCCATTTGGTTCCAATGAGAGTCTTCCCATGAGGAAGAGGACAAAGGTTCCAAACTTTTTGCCTTTTGAATTAAAGCAGCTCTTGTTGCATAGCTTCAACCCAACTTCCATCCTTTAGAGCCTCATCAACTTTCTTTGGCTCTATCTGTGACAAGAAACAAGAGTGAAGACAAACATTTGCTTCATGGGTTTGTCCTCTTGTTCTTACCTATATGAAAACATCTCCAATGATGTTTGTTGTGGGGTGAGACTTATGGATCCTAAGCTGAGGGATCACAACAAGTTGCTGAGAAAGATCTAAATTTGAGAAATTTAGATCTGGCATAGATGATTCACCCTCCACATCACCACACTCATCAAGATTGACTTGATCTAATGAGTGTGTGACATCATTGATGTTGTCATCTATGGTGTGGTTATTAGCATCAAAAAATTCTTGATCACTTTCACCATCACCATTGTTGTCTTCCACAATTGAGGTATCTTTATCTGGTTGTGGAGTCTCTGAGCTGGAATTTGAAGGCACCCCAGATGTATCAGCTGAATTTGTCATTGTAGTGCTGATAGAGACCTCATTTGCTGAAGTAGTTCCAACTGGAGCTGAAGATGTATGAGTTGAGGGTCTTCCTAGCTCAAATCTTGGATCAGGATCACCTATATTTAGATTTTCTGCAGATCCTGAAACATTCTCACAAGATTTGTTAAAACAGTTGGTAACTAAATCAAGATCAAATAGCCAATCAGGACCAGAACCAGCCACACAGGATGTGCGTTCATTGAAAGTCACATTGCCTGACTCCTCAACAATTCTAGTTCTGAGATTGTATACTCTATAAGCCTTAGCTTGGGAAGAGTATCCAATGAAGTGTCCATCATCTGATTTCTCAGCAAACTTGGCAATTTGATCCTTGGTATTCAAGATGGTGCAGGGACATCCAAATGACCTGAGAAAACCCAATGAAAGGTTTCCACTTGTGCCAAAGTTCATAAGGAGTCTTACCATGTATCTTAACTACTAAACTCTGTTTTGCACATAGCAAGCAGTATTTACTGCCTCTGCCCAGAAGGTGATGGGCATGTAGAGTCAGACAACATAGTTCTTGCAGCTTCAATTAGTGTCCTGTTTCTCCTCTCAGCAACTCCATTTTGCTGAGGAGTCCTGGGAGCACTATATTGTCTTGTAATACCTTTTTCATCACAAAATGTATCAAGGATTTGGTTCTTGAATTCAGTTCCTTGATCACATCTTATGGTTTTGACCTTGTGATCACTTTGATTCTCAATTTTTAAGATGAAATTCTTCAGAATCTCAGGGGTTTCATCCTTAGTTCTAAGAAAGAAAACCCAAGTGAATCTTGTAAAGTCATCTGTGATCACTAAACAATAGGGAGGTCCTTCCTAGATTCATTACACTGGTGGGGCCAAAGAGATCCATATGTAATAAGTGTAGGGGAGTAGTGATGGAGTTCCTTTTCTTAGGCTTGTGAGATACCTTATGTTGCTTCCCTTTCAGGCATGCAACACAATGATCATCACTTGTAAACTCTTTCTTTGGCATTCCAGTTACCAAATTATGTTTAATTAGTTTATTCATGTTCTTAAAGTTTACATGGCACATTCTTTTATGCCATAGGAAAGACTCATCACTATTGGATTTAGACAAAAAGCATGAAACTTCTACAGAGGGAGATGTTTCTTACAAATCCATCTTGTACATGTTCCCTTTCCTGGGGGCTCTAAGCAGGATGTTCTCATGAGGAATGACCACTCCAGGCTTGAGAACAATGCACTCATGCTTAGTAAAGAGCATGTTATGACTCTGATCACAAAATTAGGATACACTCAGAAGATTGTACCCAAGCTCCTTGACAAAGTTTACCTTTTCAATGCTGAGCTTACCATTTGTGACCTTGCCCCTTCCAGAAATGTAGCCACCTTCATCTCCTCCAAAAGCAACTGGTCCTCCATCAATTCTCTCAAAGTTATGGAGTAGTGACTTATTGCCTGTCATGTGCCTGGAACAACCACTATCAATGATCCAGACATTCTTGTTTGTCTTGAGCTCTTCCTGCACAAATAAAATGATTAGTTACATTTGGAAACCCAAGCCTTACTTGTGTTGGGCTCATTTACAGAAGGTAATTCAACAGTAATAGATCCTATGGTTGTACTAAAAGGATCTTGAGCTGTTGTTGATGGAGAAATTTCAGTCACTTGGTCTTTCTTAGACTTCCACACCACCTTTGGAGTCTTGGACTTGACCTTTAAAACTTCGAAAGCTTTTGGGACTTCGGAAGTTTTGATGACTAAACCTTCGGAAGATTCTGCAGTCACTGTAGCAGACTTTAGTGCTTCGGAAGAATTCCTTTCTCCCGAGACCAACCTCTATTCCGAAGGTAATTTTCCATTTGCCTTGTTGTTTGATTTGGAGCTTTCGAAGGGAACAGACTTTCCTACCGAAGTTTGAATCTTCTTGAAACTCTTTGAAGTCTTTGTCTTGGTCATATGGACAATACTTTTAGGAATGTATGGACAATCCTTACCAATGTGAGAGGTACTTTCACACATGACACACAACATTTTCTTTTTCACAAGAGTCTCCTTATGAGAACAAGATTGTCTTTGGTCACATCCCTTCTCCACATTCATCTTTGTAGATGCTGAGATAGTTCTTATGGGCTGGGAACTGTTCTTGGAGTTTAATGGTCTAGGTTGTGCAGCAGTGGTACACAACAGATCATTCTTCTTCTTGGTACTGAGATGATCTGAACAAGAACCAGAACTCTTGGCTGAAAAAGAGTTTTGGTTGATGTCTTCAGTCTTTACTACTTCAAACCCTGCAGAGATAAAAACTTTTTTCTGCTTAGAGTCAAAAGTAGCCTTGATCTCTTGAGCCTTCCTTGCTTTTCTTTTGCTCTTCCTGATCAAGTTCTTTCTCATTGACTTGGTCATCATAGTAATCTTCTTCTCCTCAGAAGGATAGTGGCCCTTCTTAGAATCCTCCTCTTCACTCTTCTCAAAGGAATTCTTCACTATCTCTTCTTCATCCTCTTCACTTATAGGATCTAAGAGAGGAAGCTCATCTTCACAAGTTCCACACCTAGGAGATCTTACAGACAAGATTGTGTGTGGAGGAGCTATCTCATTGGATCTCATTACCTGTCTATTTTGATAGCACAATTTGTTTATACCAATTTACTTGCAAACTTGGACTCCTTAGAGTATTACATGTTTCCTAGATATGTTCAACACATTCTTAACTGTGAACTGGGTTCACAGTTGAGGGAAACAAGTAATATTCTTAAATTGGGACAGATGAATCCCGACATATTTAAAATTATGAAGAAGCCAACTGTAGGCTTCTCAGGGGTAGAAACAGCCCTAGTCCCCAAAATATTAGAGCTCATTGCTCAAGGTGACAACCTAGCAACACAAGCTATGTTGGAGCATATATTGTCATATATAGTGTGTCCGTCGCTTGTCGAATAGTCTAGACTTAATGTATAAACCTGATATGTTGTAAACACGTGAAACTGGGTCATTCGCAGGAGCATATGCGAATGAGACTCAGTCGTGCGACTGAGCCTTACTAATGGGCCAGTCGTGCGACTGAGAGATGCGATTGGGTCATTCGTAAGACTAAACCATAAGTATGGTCCAGTCGCACAATTGAACCATACGCATGGTCCAGTCGTACGATTGAACCATACGCATGGTCCAATCGCACGAATGGGCCCATTCGCATCTAATATGGGCCGAAGCCTATATATACCAGTTTCAATGTGTAGAGAGTAAAGGGTTTGGGGAGGGAGTCTGCCCGGGGCCTAGGGCTGCCGGATGAGAGGGGAGGTCATGCTCGATCTCCCCTTGCCAAGAGTCTTGATTCTTATGTTGTAACGAGCTTGTAATCGTTAGGTTTTATCAATGAAACCATTATATTATAGTTCGTGTGATTGATTGTCTCTTGGTTTTTGCTGTTGTTTATCCTTCCGTCAAGAACATGCTCGGATGTTTACCGATTCAGTGACTTCACAATTGGTATCAGAGCCGGTTACTGCTGGAATGATCTAACAATCATTCTAGCAACCCGAGCTCTTGATTTCTGGATCCAATTTCAGATCTTGACGTTAAACCCACTTGGTGTTCTTCGTGTTTTGCTCAGATCTTGTTACGTGTGTTGTTTCTATGTTAAAATCGAACTCAAAACCACGTTCCTATGACCCTTGCGAATCTGATGATGTCTATTTTGTTTCGGTTCATGTAAAATTCATCAAATTAGGGTTTTTGGCAGCTTTGGCGGCTGCAGATCTGAAAATCTGCGTTCAGACCCATTCGTGCGACTGGACCATGCTAATGGACCATTCGTGCGACTGGACCATGCTAATGGACCATTCGTGCGACTGGACCATGCTAATGGACCATTCGTGCGACTGGACCATGCTAATGGACCATTCGTGCGACTGGACCATGCTAATGGACCATTCGTGCGACTGGACCTGCTAATGGACCCTTCGTACGACTGGACCATGCTAATGGACCATTCGTGCGACTGGACCATGCTAATGGACCATTCGTGCGACTGGACCATGCTAATGGACCATTCGTACGACTGGAATGCGACTGGACCAGTCTTATGACCAGTCATGCTACTGGACCAGTCTTATGACCAGTCATGCTACTGGACCAGTCTTATGACAAGTCATGCTACTGGACCAGTCTTATGACCAATCATGCTACTGGACTAGTCTTATGACCAGTCTCACGAATATATCATTCGTATCATCCATTCACATGAATGTGATATTTGTCCTCCACGTCATACGGATGAACGGTGTTCCAGACCAAAAAAAAAAAAAAAAAAAAAAAAAAAAAAAAAAAAGGAAAAAGTCTGGAACTACCTTTTGCACAGATTTGAGGATGAGCAAAGCACATTCACCCTGAGATTATTTTGTCAAATAAGTTCGATGTATACCCCATTATTCGTCGGACTTCCAGAATAGGTGAATGAAGTTGGAACACGAAAGAGAGAAGAGAAGATGTCAGCAGTCAGTGCTGATTTTGTGGGGTAGTCAGGAGCATCTGACTATTTATGGGCCAATCAAGTTATATTTATCCGCACAGAGAGGATTCTCATTCTTAGGGGGAATCCATGTATAGAGAAATTGAAGACGCAATCAGAAAGTGATGATGTGAGCAGGTTTCTGATGATGAATCTACATGCATGCTTATTTGTTTAATATTGTCAGCTGTGGATTGGAACCTTCAACCTTTTGCCCAATACACCGTATGAAGACGCCAAGAGAGCACAACGTTTATATATTGGGATATGCTGAATGTGAGGGGGAATTTCTACAGGTGTTAATGTTAATCAGGTTAGCCTGTGTGAAGATTGAAGCAATGGAAAACTGTTCATGTCATTATCTGGAAAAAATCAGTCATATGGGGAATCTTGATGCTGTGATGGTGTTCTGCAAAGTAAACGAAAGCTGTTGTGCCTAAATTCATTTTCAGGGATATGGTAGTAACCTGACGGAGTGGCAACGTTGGCTGATATGGTTTTCGTTTGATTCTATTGACAACCAGAGCAAAGATTGACTGAAGATTGTAAGAGGTGTTATCTACTATTCGCAAGCAACGTCCAAGGGGGAATTTGTTGGAGCATATATTGTCATATATAGTGTGTCCGTCGCTTGTCGAATAGTCTAGACTTAATGTATAAACCTGATATGTTGTAAACACGTGAAACTGGGTCATTCGCAGGAGCATATGCGAATGAGACTCAGTCGTGCGACTGAGCCTTACTAATGGGCCAGTCGTGCGACTGAGAGATGCGATTGGGTCATTCGTAAGACTAAACCATAAGTATGGTCCAGTCGCACGATTGAACCATACGCATGGTCCAGTCGTACGATTGAACCATACGCATGGTCCAATCGCACGAATGGGCCCATTCGCATCTAATATGGGCCGAAGCCTATATATACCAGTTTCAATGTGTAGAGAGTAAAGGGTTTGGGGAGGGAGTCTGCCCGGGGCCTAGGGCTGCCGGATGAGAGGGGAGGTCATGCTCGATCTCCCCTTGCCAAGAGTCTTGATTCTTATGTTGTAACGAGCTTGTAATCGTTAGGTTTTATCAATGAAACCATTATATTATAGTTCGTGTGATTGATTGTCTCTTGGTTTTTGCTGTTGTTTATCCTTCCGTCAAGAACATGCTCGGATGTTTACCGATTCAGTGACTTCACAAGCTAGTGTTGAACCCACACCTTCTTTTTCCTTACCACTAAAAAGACCACAAATAACCCTCACCTACCAAAGAAAATCCAAACGAACCCCTGCTCAAGCTATTGAGTCTGTGCAGGTCCCCATATACTCACCTTTACAGGAGGAAGTGGACACTAGAGCTCCCACTTCCCCTGAGGAGCAAAGCACTCCCATTTCTTCAACTATCAGGGATGAGGTTCCTCATGCTCACCCTGATGAGCTCACAAGCCCAACAACCTTAAGCCTTCACTCTGAGTCTCAACACTCAAGTGAACAACCTTCAGGGGACAGTTACCATCCCCAGCCTTTAGATCTAAATCAACCCATTCCCAACCTATCCTTCTATACTGATGAAGACTTAGGATTCAGTGAGTACCATGAGTCTCTCTTCTCCTCCCCCATTCAAAGAGAGATGAGTACCTCTGATTCTCCTCAGTCTAGCCCACATCAGTCACCTGTTACTGAGGTGGACACTTCTAAACATGTTCAGGATGTCCATATGGAAGAGGCTCTCACTTCTGCAAGTGATTACATCATTAAGACCTCAACCATGGCAACTCAGCCCACTGACATCTCAAATGAGATTGCTAGTGAGCAGAGGAAAACCAGCAGCCAAGAACCTCAAGCTGGTGGTGAGAGAGAGGACTTTGGTGGAGAAAGTTATTGCACCCACAGAACCTGGGAGTTCTTCACAGAGAATGGACATAGAGGACTTACCAATCTCACTTGCAGTTGTGCATTCTCAGCAACTTCCTCAAGTTCACATTAATGTGGACTCTATAGACTCTATCATCAGGAGTCTCTTTAAGGAAGGTATACCAAGGGCTGTGTCATCTCCACCACAAGGAACTTCAAACTACATCATAAGTTGGAGGTATGATGCTGACAGAAGAGCCCTTATTCTTCATAGAGTTCAAGGGCAACAATAAGTATTTGATTTTCAAAGCTTGAACTTCTATGAAAGATTGGATCTAGTCAACATGCCACTTGTCAATCCAAGCAACTCAAGACAAGCTGACAGATTGGCTCAAAGAATCCAAGACAGGATCCTTGCAGAGTTCACTCTAAGAAGAAGACTTAGGCAATCAGGCAATGTCATCGGTCAACTGGATGTTGAGGTGGACCCTAAGATTAGTTTCATAGGGGAAACCTTGACTGAAGGCCTAGTGGCAGAACCTAAGACCCCTGTCTCATTATCAACAACTGCTGCAGAGGTTCACACTCCTTCTGAGACACCTGCTGGTGAAGGTGTTTCTCAGCCTCTCTCTGGCCAGAGCATGGATGCTACACCAAGCAATGAAGGCCAAGCCTCTATCCACCCTGAGTCACAAAGGTCTGTGGGTGACAAAGGGAAAAGGATTATGACTCCTGAGGAAATTGAGGAGGAAGAGAGAGAGAGAGAGGAAAAGGAAGCTAAGGGGAGAAAGTTCCTCTGGGTCTTCAAGCTTTATGCAAGCTGCAATCAGGGCTGCCCCCAGACCAAATACTCAAGATGATCAGTTGAGGGCAGTCAGGATTACTTATTTACAGACCAGGAACTATGATATTGATGAAATCATCTCCGTCCCCTTAGAAGAATTGAATGAACTGGCTGACATGGAAGTGTCAAGAGAGATGAAAGAAAAAGAGGATGCAAGGCTACTTCTCCAATTCAAAGAGGAGAGGAGACAAAAAAGACTCTACAAGCATGCTCCCACTCTCTCTCCAGTTCAAGAAAGTCCTGTACAAGAAGATGTGGCTCCACAAGAACCTCAGGTAGACAAAGAAGAAGATAGGATCAAAATGATCAACTACCTGAGTGCCACAGGCTTCTATCAGGCAGATGCACTTCTTCCCCTGTCCTATGACTTCATTGAGTTTGAGTACTTAAAACAACTTGAACTTGAGCTAGTCAAAGAGAGAAAGACAACTAAAAGGAAGCTAAGGGAAGAACCTGCAAAGTCAAGAGCCATCATCCAAAAGAGTATGAAGAAGTCTGCTGATAGACAAAGGATGATGAGCTTCTTGAAGCTATATGGATTCTCCAGAAGGAGACTTGGCCCTATGTCTCTATCCACAATGGATGAGCATATAAGGGTAATCAAGCAGAAGATTAAGAGTGGTAAACTGATTGACTTACACTCTCTTCCAAGTCAAGTCCCACCTGAAGTGGAGGTTAAGTTTGAACAACCTGAGAAACCTCAACCCGGACCTCCTGCTGAGCCTCAGCAAACTTCATCTTCTGATCCAAAGAAGGGTCAAACTCCCTCTCCTTCTGAACCTGTGAGGGAGGAACACCCAACTAAGAAAGACAAAGATGATCAGCAAGGTGCTGCAGACCAGTCTTCTCAGTTAAAGTCATCTAAGAGGAAGAAGAGAATGGCTTCTAAACCAAAGTCAAAGAAGAAAAAGCCTAAGTCATCTACCTTTACACCTCAGGCTGAGTAAGATCAACCTGAGGAAGTGCATGATGAGGCAGCCCAATCAACTCCAATGCAAGTGGCTCCTCTGATAGCTGAGACACCCATCTTGTCCTCGACTTATTCTACCAATCCAGAAAGATGGCATGTAATCAGAGATCAAGGTGTTGAGAATGTCTATACTTGGCAAGACATAATCAACTTACCTCTGCATGATCTCTTTGAGATGAGAAGATACTATGAAGGTCTGAATGATCCTGACCATCTAATGAAGAAAGGTATGGTCATGATTGTGCTGAAGACCACTAACATCTGAAGATCTTCTAAATGTTTTGGTAGCATCAGCCTAGGGGGAGTTTGTAAGGATTCATTTAAGTCTGATGCAAACCAAAACATCGAATGTCTCTCTGCAACAAATGCACTAAGTACTGAAGTAAGAAATGCTTCGGAAGTTTTACACCATACACTAGAAAATACTCTAAGTGTAAAATCTTCCGAAGCCAAGACCAATATCTTCCGAAGCCAAACATGAAGTCTTCCGAAGCCTCAGAGACAAAGTCTTCCGAAGCTTCAATCTATGAAGACAGATTTCTTCCGAAGACTTTTAGTAAACATGCTTTATCTGATGTACTGTTCCATAAAGCTGGACACCTTTCCGCTGCATCTCTGTAAAGTCACCAACTTACATGAGTTGGTGAAAAGGTCCATGCTTTTGGTAACTGTACATTGAGGTCTTGAGTCTGTAACTTTCTACTTTATGTACTTTATCCTTTTTGTAATAGATAAGGATGTGAGCTATGGCATGTCATAGTCACAAGGTCAAAAGGCAGATATGCCTTTTGATCCTACAATTGATTTTGTTTGTGTCTAGTCAATTGTATCCAACTGGCTTTCAAAGTATAGCCGGCTGTTGGTTGTAGTATAAGTATTCCAAGTTCTTGTATCTTTCTTTATGCTTTGTAACACTTGTAAATGAACTTGAGAAAGCAATATACTGCCTCCTTGAAACCCAAATCTCTTGTTCTGTCTCATTATCTTTACTTGTGTTTTTTGTATCAATATATTGGTTAATCCAGTTCACTGTTTGATCAAGTTTAGTTATTCTCCTATTTGTGTTGTTATGTTGTAATTGTTCAAGCCCTTAACCGGTCCTGCAATTGGTATCAGAGCTTTTCAGGCCCTTGATATAAGATCTCACCATCTTAAGATCCCTCACACACACAAAAAACTAAACTCTCCAAATGGCATCCATCTCAAAGACTGATATGGAGACTGGAACCATGAACAAATCCCCACTGATCACTCTTGATGATTTTGACACCTGGTGTATGAGAATGGAAGGTTTCATCAGGTCTCTAGACTCAAGAATGTGGGAATCTATTAAGAATGGACCTTTCATACCCAGTACTCCTTCTGCTATTGGTGCTAGTATGATACCAAAAGATGTGGCCAACTACTCTGATGAAGATAGGAAGAGAGTAGAGATTGATAGAAAGGCCATGACTGCTCTTCAAACTGCCATTCCAAACTCTATGTACAGAGGTTTTAAGAAGTGCAAAACAGCTAAACAGTTGTGGGATGCACTGAAGCTGATGTATGAAGGCTCCTCTGAAGCCAAAGAGAACAAGAAGGATCTCCTGAAGCAGTAGTTTGAAAACTTCACCTTTAAAACAGGTGAAACCATGACTCAACAATACTTCAGGTATGTTGAGATAGTGGATACCCTAGTGGATGGAGGAGTTCCTCTTGAGAACAGGTACATTGTAAGGAAGTTCATGTCCTCACTTCCTAGACAATGGACACACTACTGTGTGGTGATCAAGAGGACTGAGAATCTCAAAACTCTTACTCTGACAGAGTTATATGGGATTCTCAGTGGCTACCAGATGGAGATGAACATGCAAGGTTCATCTGGCAAATCCAACAATCAAATGGGTTCAGCCCTGCATGTGGTTGAAAGGGATAGCATAGAACCCCAACATCATCTCATATGCTACCCTGACAACTCACCAAAGGGTCCTTTCATCACCTTCCTAGAGACACCCAGGGAGAACTACTCTCAAGGAAGCCCATTCCAAGAGACAAGCTCTTCTCAAGCCTTTGTGTCTCCTGATAAAAGTTGTGGGAACTCTCTCTTCACTCTTGAAGACCTGGATTGTATCCATCCAGATGACCTGGAGTACATGGAGATAGTTCAGCAGATGGCTCTCCTCACTCACAGAGCCAAGAAGTTCTACAAGAGAACAGGAAGGAGGTTTCCAAGCAATGCAACCAGTGGAAAGTTTGGGCTGGATAAAAGCAAAGTCAAGTGTTACAACTGTAACTTGATGGGCCACTTTGCTAGGGAGTGTAAGGCACCTAAAACAAATGGTAGCCAAGCACAAACCAGACCAAACTACACTGACAAAGCCCCTCAGAATGAGAAGCCAAAGCAACATGCTGTTGTTGCTGTTGAAGAGGGAGGCTTTGACTGGAGCTTTCAGGTGGAAGATGCTTCTCCAAACCAAGCACTAATGGTAGACCATGATGAAGCCAAGGTATTGGAACATCTCTGTACTCCTGAATGCATTGCTAAAGTAAACAGATATAGGTCCTATAACTTAGAAATGAGATCTGATCTTGAGTCATTAAACATATTAAAATCTGATTTTAGAAAGTGTGAAAATGATTACAAGTTAAAAATAGAGGACTTGGAGAAAACCATTTTAGTACTAAAACATGAACATACAGATTTTAGGACTCAAATCCAGGATCTCATTACAAAGTTGACTGAGTGCCAGGCTGAGCTTGTGATCAGCAAAGCCAAGGCAGAAAAGAGTGTTCTTGAAGAAGAGACCTTCAAGAACATGATATCCTCATCCCTGCACAACAAAGTGTGCTATCAAAATAGACAGGGACTGGGATCAAATGAGATATCTCCTCCACACATAATCTTGTCTGTAAGATCTCCTAGGTGTGGAACTTGTGAAGATGAGCTACCTCTCATAGATCCTATAAGTGAAGAGGATGAAGAAGAGATAGTGAAGAATTTCTCTGAGAAGAGTGAAGAAGATGATTCTACTAAGGGCCACTATCCTTCTGAGGAGAAGAAATCTACTGTGATGACCAAGTCCAAGAGAAAGAACTTGATCAGGAAGAGCAAAAGAAAAGCAAAGAAGGCTCAAGAGATCAAGGCTACTTTTGATTCTAAGCAGAAACAAGTTTTTATCTCTGCAGGTTTTAAAGTAGTAAAGACTGAAGACATCAACCAAGACTCCTTAGCTAAGAGTTCTGGTTCTTGTTCAAATCATCTCAATACAAAGAAGAAGACTGAGCTGCTGTGTACCACTGCTGCACAGCCTGGACCATCAAACTCCAAGAACAGTTCATAGCCCAAAAGAACTGTCTCAGCATCTACAAAGATGAAGGTGGAGAAGGGATGTGACCAAAGCCATAGGGAGACTCTTTTGAAGAAGAAAATGTTATGTGTCATGTGTGAAAGTACCTCTCACATTGCTAAGGATTGCCCATACAATCCTAAAAGTACTATCCATATGACCAATACAAAGACTTCATAGAGTTTCAAGAATATTCAAGCTTCGGAAGGAAAGTCTGTTTCCTTCGTAAGCTCCAAATCAAAGAAGAAGGTAAATGGAAAATTACCTTCGGAAGAAAAATTGGTCTCGGAAGAAAGGAGTTCTTCTGAAGCACTAAAGTCTGCTGCAGTGACTGTAGAATCATTCGAAGGTTCAGTCATCAAAACTTGTGAAGTCCCAAAAGCTTCTAAGGTTTTGAAGGTCAAGTCCAAGACTCCAAAGGTGGTGTGGAAGTCTAAGAAAGACCAAATGACTGAAGTTTCTCCATCAACAACAGCTGAAGATCCCCCTTGTACAACCATAGGATCAATTACTGTTGCATTACCTTCTATTATACTTTGTGAGCCCAATACAAGTAAGGATTGGGTTTCCAAATGTAACTAATCATTTTCTTTGTGCAGGAACAGCTCAAGACAAGCAGGAATGTCTGGATAATTGATAGTGGCTGTTCCAGGCACATGACAGGCAATAGGTCTCTACTCCATAACTTTGAAAGAATTTATGGAGGACCAGTTGCTTTTGGAGGAGATGAAGGTGGTTACATTTCAGGAAGGGGCAAGGTCACAAATGGTAAGCTCAGCATTGAAAAGGTAAACTTTGTTAAGGAGCTTGGGTACAATCTTCTGAGTGTATCCCAATTTTGTGATCAGAGTCATAACATGCTCTTTACTGAGCATGAGTGCATTGTTCTCAAGCCTGGAGTGGTCATTCCTCATGAGCATATCCTGCTCAAAGCCCCCAGAAAAGGAACATGTACAAGATGGATTTGCAAGAAACATCTCCCTCTGGAGAAGTTTCATGCTTTCTATCTAAAGTAAATAGTGATGAGTCTTTCCTATGGCATAAAAGAATGTGCCATGTAAACTTTAAGAACATGAATAAGCTAATTAAACATGATTTGGTAACTGGAATGCCAAAGAAAGAGTTTACAAGTGATGATCATTGTGTTGCATGCCTGAAAGGGAAGCAACATAAGGTATCTCACAAGCCTAAGGAAAGGAACTCCATCACTACTCCCCTACACTTGTTACATATGGATCTCTTTGGCCCCACCAGTGTAATGAGTCTAGGAAGGACCTCTTATTGTTTGTGATCACAGATGATTTTACAAGATTCACTTGGGTTTTCTTTCTTAGAACTAAGGATGAAACCCCTGAGATTCTGAAGAATTTCATCTTAAAAATTGAGAATCAAAGTGATCACAAGGTCAAAACCATAAGATGTGATCAAGGAACTGAATTCAAGAATCAAATCCTTGATACATTTTGTGATGAAAAAGGTATTACAAGACAATATAGTGCTCCCAAGACTCCTCAGCAAAACGGAGTTGCTGAGAGGAGAAACAGGACACTAATTGAAGCTGCAAGAACTATGTTGTCTGACTCTAAACTGCCCATCACCTTCTGGGCAGAGGCAGTAAATACTGCTTGCTATGTGCAAAACAGAGTTTTAGTAGTTAAGACACATGGTAAGACTCCTTATGAACTTTGGCACAAGAGAAAACCTTTCATTGGTTTTCTCAGGTCATTTGGATGTCCATGCACCATCTTGAATACCAAGGATCAAATTGCCAAGTTTGCTGAGAAATCAGATGATGGACATTTCATTGGATACTCTTCCCAAGCTAAGGCTTATAGAGTATACAATCTCAGAACTAGAATTGTTGAGGAGTCAGCTAATGTGACTTCCAATGAACACACACCTTGTGTGGCTGGTTCTGGTCCTGATTGGCTATTTGATCTTGATTTAGTTACTAACTGTTTTAACAAATCTTGTGAGAATGTTTCAGGATCTGTAGAAAATCTAAACACAGGTGATCCTAATCCAAGATTTGAGCTAGGAAGACCTTCAACTCATACATCTTAAGCTCCAGTTGGAACTACCTCAGCAAATGAGGTTTCTATCAGCACTACAATGACAAATTCAGCTGATACATCTGGGGTGCCTTCAAATTCCAGCTCAGAGGCTCCACAACCAGATAAAGATACCTCAATTGTAGAAGACAACAATGGTGATGGTGAAAGTGATCAGGAATTCCTTGATGCTAATAACCACACCATAGATGACAACATCAATGATGTCACAACTCATTGGATCAAGTTAATCTTGATAAGTGTGGTAATGTGGAGGGTGAATCATCTATGCCAGATCTAAATTTCTCAAATTTGGATCTTTTTCAGCAACTTGCTGTGATCCCTCAGCTAAGGATCCACAAGTCTCACCCCACCACAAACATCATTGGAGATGTTGTCACAGGGGTAAGAACAAGAGGACAAACCCATGAAGCAAATGTTTGTCTTCACTCTTGTTTCTTATCTCAGATAGAGCCAAAGAAAGTTGATGAAGCTCTAAAGGATGGAAGTTGGGTTGAAGCTATGCAACAAGAGCTACTTCAATTCAAAAGGCAGAAAGTTTGGAACCTTTGTCCTCTTCCTCATGGGAAGACTACCATTGGAACCAAATGGGTTTTTAGAATAAGAAGGATGATAGAGGAATTATCATCAAGAACAAGGCAAGACTAGTGTTCAAGGATACACACAAGAAGAAGGGATTGACTACACTGATGTCTTTGCTCCTGTAGCAAGATTAGAAGCTGTTAGGATATTCCTGGCATTTGCTGCATCCAAGAACTTCAAGGTCTTTCAACTTGATGTAAAGTGTGCTTTCTTATATGGAGTGATTGATGAAGAGGTTTATGTCAAACAGCCACCTGGTTTTGTAGACCCTGATATCCTGATTATGTCTGCAAGCTTGACAAAGCTCTTTATGGGCTGCATCAGGCACCCAGGAAATGGTATGAGACATTGTCTGAGTATCTTTGTAAACATGGATACAGGAGAGGTACTATAGATGGAACTCTCTTCATCAAAGGACAGGGAAATGACTTATTGCTAGTTCAAGTATATGTAGATGACATCATCTTTGGTTCAACTAATCCAAAGCTCTGCAAAGACTTTGAGAAGCTGATGAAAGACAGATTTGAAATGAGTGCAATGGGAGAACTCAATTTCTTTCTGGGAATTCAAGTGAAGCAAGTTGAAGATGGCATTTCATAAGTCAGTCAAAGTATGTTCAGGACATACTCAAGAGGTTCAACATGACTGATTGTAAGATTGCTAAGACACCATAGCCAGAAACCACTCCCTTGGACCTGATCTTGAGGGGAGTGTGTAGATGAACATTTATACAGGGCTATGATTGGGTCTCTTATGTATCTTACAGCTAGCAGGCCTGATATCATGTTTGCTACATGTATTTGTGCAAGATATCAAGCCAACCCTAAGATGTCTCACTTAATCTGTCAAAAGGATTTTAAGATACCTCAAAGGTGCTTCAACACTTGGTTTATGGTATCCAAAGAATCCTGACTTCAATCTGTATGCTTATACAGATAGTGATTATGGTGGTTGCAACATGACTGCAAAGTCTACATCTGGGGGATGTCAATTCTTGGTGGAAGGGTTGTCTCATGGCAATGCAAGAAACATCTCTGTGTGTCTGCATCAACTGCTGAGGCTGAATACATTCTGCTGCAAGCTGCTGTGCTCAAGTGCTTTGGATTCAAAATCAGATGCTGGACTATGGATTTAACTTCAAGGAGACTCCTATCCACATAGACAACAATAGTGCTATCTCTATCACTGAGAACCTGTGCAGCACTCAAGGACCAAACACATCAATATCAGGTATCATTTAATAAGAGATAACTATGAAAAGGGATTAATTAAACTAGTCAAAGTTCATACAGATGAACAATATGCTGATCTGTTTACAAAAGCTTTTGATGAACAGAGATTTAAATATCTAATATCAGCTATTGGGATGATTAACTTTGAGTAGACATTTTCTTAAAACTAATTCTAATTATTTCTTAAAATATGTGTGTCCTAAGTTGTCTAGTTCATCACTTTCATAAGCTCATGTTTTCTTTGATATAAAATTCTTTTGAAGACTTTCCTTAGATTCTTGAAAATTTTCTGATCCTTCGGAAGATAAAATTTTATCTTCGGAAGAAAATCATGTCTTCAAAATAAATAACTGTCTAAGAAATTTACCTTCGGAAGAAGTCTAAATCTATCTTCCGAAGCTTAAATTCTTATCTCAGACACTTATTTGTTTTTAAGGACTTTTTCCTTCCGAACAAAATTAACTCTCGGAAGCTTTGTTGTTCCTTATACAAAGCATTCAAGTGTTTATTTCTCTTCCGAAGCAAAATTTTCAAGACTCTCAGGAAAATCTTCCGAAGCCATTTTAGCTTCGGAAGCTTTTTAATTAAAACTTCCGAAGATAATTTACCTTCGGAAGCTTTTCGAATTCCAAGAAAACTACTTTTTGAGCAAAAGTAAACTACTTTTTCAGAGGTGGGACCGACTTTGGATTTCAAAGTTTATCCTCTTTCATTAACTTTGGTTCAAATCCCTTTTCACATAAATACCCAACGGTTCCCCCTCTTCCTCACTATCTTCCTCAATTCCACTATTCCTCAAACCTAATTCCCAAAACCGCCTTTGCTTTCTACCTTTCTTCAACCTTAAGCTTCTAAAATGGCCAACCTTAACCGCAAAAACAACCCAGATTTCTCCATGCAACTTCACAGGCAACACAATCAGGTTGCTCTGTTAAGCTTGAGAAAGATGCAAGTTTCTCAGAGATTTGCCAATTCTTAACTCTATCCAACTACTTCACCTCCCTGACCATTGATCCTACTCTGTATAGGATCATTTGCTTGAATTCTGGAAGACCTGCCAAGAGGTCATTATGGATGGGGAGAAGGCACTGTCTGCCACAGTGCAAGGGAGGACAATCTTCATCACTCCGGCCATCATCAACTATCATTTGCAGCTGTGATGAAGAAGGTGAGTTGTCCTTCCCAAAGGAAGCTGTTAATCATTCTTTGAGCAGATGGGCTATGAGGGAGATTTCTCTGTAAAGACCTTCAGGAAAGGGAAGGTCTCATCCCAGTGGAAATACCTGCTCCATGTGGTTATCCACAGCTTGTCAAACAAGCATGGAGGGTGGGACCAGATTCCTGAGGATCTCTCCTTTATAGTGCATGGAATGGTTCAAGGGGTCAAGTTCAGGTACTCTCAATTTGTTTATACCAATTTACTTGCAAACTTGGACTCCTTAGAGTATTACATGTTTCCTAGATATGTTCAACACATTCTTAACTGTGAACTGGGCTCACAGTTGAGGAAACAAGTAATATAACTTAAATTGGGACAGATGAAGCCCGACATCTTTAAAATTATGAAGAAGCCAACCGTAGGCTTCTCAGGGGTAGAAACAGCCCTAGTCCCCAAAATGTTAGAGCTCATTGCTCAAGGTGACAACCTAGCAACACAAGCTAGTGTTGAACCCACACCTTCTTTTTCCTTGCCACTAAAAAGACCACAAATAACCCTCACCTACCAAAGAAAATCCAAACGAACCCCTGCTCAAGCTATTGAGTCTGTGAAGGTCCCCATATACTCACCTTTACAGGAGGAAGTGGACACTAGAGCTCCCACTTCCCCTGAGAAGCAAACCACTCCCATTTCTTCAACTATTAGGGATGAGGTTCCTCATGCTCACCCTGATGAGCTCACAAGCCCAACAGCCTTAAGCCTTCACTCTGAGTCTCAACACTCAAGTGAACAACCTTTAGGGGACAGTTACCATCCCCAGCCTTTAGATCTAAATCAACCCATTCCCAACCTATCCTTCTATACTGATGAAGACATAGGATTCAGTGAGTACCATGAGTCTCTCTTCTCCTCCCCCACTCAAAGAGAGATGAGTACCTCTGATTCTCCTCAGTCTAGCCCACATTAGTCACCTGTTACTGAGGTGGACACTTCTGAACATGTTCAGGATGTCCATATGGAAGAGGCTCTCACTTCTGCAAGTGATTACATCATTAAGACCTCAACCATGGCAACTCAGCCCACTGACATCTCAACTGAGATTGCTAGTGAGCAGAGGAAAACAGCAGCCAAGAACCTCAAGCTGGTGGTGAGAGAGAGGACTTTAGTCCAATCATCTCATCCTCCAATGATTCTTCTGATGAAGAAGAGGGGAATTTGAGACTAAAGGTGCAAAAACTGTCAAAAACATGCTCCTATTTAGTCTCTAAGGTTAGTCACCTTGAATCTCAGGTGACTACCTTACAAAATAGGGTCAATGATCAGCAACTTCAGATTTCATATCTTAAGGAAAAACTAGCAGGGAGACCTTTAAGGAGAGCTCAACCAGGAACACAAGAACCTGTGGAAGTGATTGACTTATCCTCCAGCTCACCTATGCAAGTGGGTGATGCTACCAAAAAGGGGGAGAAAGTTATTGCAGCCACAGAACCTGGGAGTTCTTCTCAAAGAACGGACATAGAGGACTCACCATCCTCACTTGCAGTTGTGCATTCTCAGCAACTTCCTCAAGTTCACATTAATGTGGACTCTATAGACTCTATCATCAGGAGTCTCTTTAAGGAAGGTATACCAAGGGTTGTGTCATCTCCACCACAAGGAACTTCAAACTACATCATAAGGTGGAGGTATGATGCTGACAGAAGAGCCCTTATTCTTTACAGAGTTCGAGGGCAACAATAAGTATTTGATTTTCAAAGCTTGAACTTCTATGAAAGATTGGATCTAGTCAACATGCCACTTGTCAATCCAAGCAACTCAAGACAAGCTGACAGATTGGCTCAAAGATCCAAGACAGGATCCTTGCAGAGTTCACTCTAAGAAGGAGACTTAGGCAATCAGGCAATGTCATCGGTCAACTGGATGTTGAGGTGGACCCTAAGATTAGTTTCATAGGGGAAACCTTGACTGAAGGCCCAGTGGCAGAACCTAAGATCCCTGTCTCATTATCAACAACTGCTGCAGAGGTTCACACTCCTTCTGAGATACTGCTGGTGAAGGTGTTTCTCAGCCTCTCTCTGGCATGAGCATGGATGCTACACCAAGCAATGAAGGCCAAGCCTCTATCCACCCTGAGTCACAAAGGTCTGTGGGTGACAAAGGGAAAAGGATTATGACTCCTGAGGAAATTGAGGAGGAAGAGAGAGAGAGGAAAAGGAAGCTAAGGGGAGAAAGTTCCTCTGGGTCTTCAAGCTTTATGCAAGCTGCAATCAGGGCTGCCCCCAGACCAAATACTCAAGATGATGAGTTGAGGGCAGTCAGGATTACTTATTTACAGACCAGGAACTATGATATTGAAGAAATCATCTCCGTCCCCTTAGAAGAATTGAATGAACTGGCTGACATGGAAGTGTCAAGAGAGATGAAAGAAAAAAAGGATGCAAGGCTACTTCTCCAATTCAAAGAGAGAGGAGACAGAAAAGACTCTACAAGCATGCTCCTACTCTCTCTCCAGTTCAAGAAAGTCCTGTACAAGAAGATGTGGCTCCACAAGAACCTTAGGTAGACAAAGAAGAAGATAGGATCAAAATGATCAACTACCTGAGTGCCACAGGCTTCTATCAGGCAGATGCACTTCTTCCCCTGTCCTATGACTTCATTGAGTTTGAGTACTTAAAACAACTTGAACTTGAGCTAGTCAAAGAGAGAAAGACAACTAAAAGGAAGCTAAGGGAAGAAGCTGCAAAGTCAAGAGCCATCATCCAAAAGAGTATGAAGAAGTCTGCTGATAGACAAAGGATGATGAGCTTCTTGAAGCTATATGGATTCTCCGGAAGGAGACTTGGCCCTATGTCTCTATCCACAATGGATGAGCATATAAGGGTAATCAAGCAGAAGATTAAGAGTGGTGAACTGATTGACTTACACTCTCTTCCAAGTCAAGTCCCACCTGAAGTGGAGGTTAAGTTTGAACAACCTGAGACACCTCAACCCAGACCTCCTGCTGAGCCTCAGCAAACTTCATCTTCTGATCCAAAGCAGGGTCAAACTCCCTCTCCTTCTGAACCTGTGAGGGAGGAACACCCAACTGAGAAAGACAAGGATGATCAACAAGGTGCTGCAGACCAGTCTTCTCAGTTAAAGTCATCTAAGAGGAAGAAGAATATGGCTTCTAAACCAAAGTCAAAGAAGAAAAAGCCTAAGTCATCTACCTCTACACCTCAGGCTGAGTCAGATCAACGTGAGGAAGTGCATGATGAGGCAGCCCAATCAACTCCAATGCAAGTGGCTCCTCTGACAGCTGAGACACCCATCTTGTCCTGGACTTATTCTACCAATCCAGAAAAATGGCATGTAATCAGAGATCAAGGTGTTGAGAATGTCTATACTTGGCAAGACATAATCAACTTACCTCTGCATGATCTCTTTGAGATGAGAAGATACTATGAAGGTCTAAATGATCCTGACCATCTAATGAAGAAAGGTATGGTCATGATTGTGCTGAAGACCACTAACATCTGAAGATCTTCTAAATGTTTTGGTAGCATCAGCCTAGGGGGAGTTTGTAAGGATTCCTTTAAGTCTGATGCAAACCAAAACATCAAATGTCTCTCTGCAACAATGCACTAAGTACTGAAGTAAGAAATGCTTCGGAAGTTTTACACCATACATTAGAAAATACTCTAAGTGTAAAATCTTCCGAAGCCAAGACCAATATCTTCCGAAGTCAAACATGAAGTCTTCCGAAGCCTCAGAGACAAAGTCTTCCGAAGCTTCAATCTATGAAGACAGATTTCTTCCGAAGACTTTTAGTAAACATGCTTTATCTGATGTACTGTTCCATAAAGCTGGACACCTTTCCGCTGCATCTCTGTAAAGTCACCAACTTACATGAGTTGGTGAAAAGGTCCATGCTTTTGGTAACTGTATATTGAGGTCTTGAGTCTGTAACTTTCTACTTTATGTACTTTATCCTTTTTGTAATAGATAAGGATGTGAGCTATGGCATGTCATAGTCACAAGGTCAAAAGGCAGATATGCCTTTTGATCCTACAATTGATTTTGTTTGTGTCTAGTCAATTGTATCCAGCTGGCTTTCAAAGAATAGCCGGCTGTAGGTTGTAGTATAAGTATTCCAAGTTCTTGTATCTTTCTTTATGCTTTGTAACACTTGTAAAAGAACTTGAGAAAGCAATATATTGCCTCCTTGAAACCCAAATCTCTTGTTCTGTCTCATTATCTTTACTTGTGTTCTTTGTATCAATATATTGGTTAATCCAGTTCACTATTTGATCAAGTTTAGTTATTCTCAGCTCATTTTGGATGGCATTCTTTTGTTTAATGTTTTTGCATTGTAATGCGAACAAAAAATGTTTTGTAATGAATGTTGTATTAACTTGCAAAAGCATTTATAATGAAATGTTTGTTTTAATGTTTCCGCTGCAATGTTTCCTTTAAGTTAATAAACCTATATGTTTTATGTGCGATGATTGGCCAGCTGTAAGCGTCCTGGAAACGGGGCCTTACAAGTTGGTATCAGAGCCAAAGTTTAAGTGAAACGGGTAAATTTTCAAAATAAACCTTAACTTAAACTGAAAATGGGACGAAAAGAAAAGGGATGCCAATCTGAGTAGCTGCGTGCCATCAAGTATTTTCTTAATGTTAATCGATATTACGTGCGCATGTTATGTGGTATATGTGCTGCTTGTAGATTTAAATACTGATGTAGTCAGGATAGGTAATGCTCGGGGTATGAAGAGTAAAGTAACTGGCTAATCATAACTGGCCACTATAATTAGGGACTTACTATACTTGACATAAACTGAGTTGTTCCCTTGAATGACCGTGTTGGTGTTTGAATCTTTCAGTGTGTTAGAGGATGGCCGGTGGTAGATCATCTAAAGCTTCGCATGGTGGAGGTCGTGGTGGAAGTGATGCTAAACCGCGACCCAAAAGAGGAAGACCTAGAGTCGAAAAGGTGGTTCTGAAGAACCCGAGACCCCTCATCCGGAGGGCAGAGATGAGAGTGCGAATTTGAGGGCCTCAGTGAAAGAGGCAGTTGTAGAGGAGGTTCATCAGGTCATGCAGACGATCTTACCGTCTGTGGTGACTGAAGTAATTAAGGCTGTAAGGGAAGGAGAAATGAAAGAGAGGAACAGGTCCGCGGGAGGACAGGAGGGGCCGGAGACCGAAACGATTCTCTCTGATGATGAAGAAGAGGAAGAAGAGCCTGCGCCGGAGGCGGCACGAGCCTGTAATTATGGGGCATTTATGAGATGCAAGCCCCCAACTTTTGATGGTAACGGCACTGCTGCTGCTGCTCACCGGTGGGTGAGGGAGATGGAGGCTGTTCTTGATATCAACGAGTGTCGGGAAGACTAGAAGGTGAAGTTTGCTGCCCACTCGTTTGTGGACTCGGCTCTGTGTTGGTGGGACAATATTGTCCAAGCCGAGGGTAGTCGGGCAATTGGGAGAATGAGGTAGCATGAGTTGAAAAAGTTGGTGATCGAGGAGTTCTGTCCTCATAGGGAAATGGATAAGGTGGAAAGGGAGTTTCTGCAGCTGGAAGTGGGAACAATGACTCATCAGCAATACATTACGAAGTTCAATGAGATGGCACGGCTGGTGCTAGATCAAGTGGCACCCTTGTCACGAAAGATCAAGAGGTACATCCAGAGCTTGCTGGCGGATATCCATAGGCACATGATCGCTGCCCGACCGAGCACGTTTAGGTCGGCGGTTGATTTGGCAGGAAGGTTGTATGACGAGCGAGAGGTGGTTGTGGCCGAGGTGAACAAAAAGGATGGTGGCGACCAGAATTGGAATGGGAAAAGATTTGGTCGGGGTGGTGCCTCGACGAGTGATAAGAAGGTACGGGTGGATGACCGCCGTGTGGTCACACCTGGTGCAAGATCGAAGAGATGTGACAATGCGGGAAGGAGCATTCGGGAGAATGAAAATGGGGATCAAACATCTGTTTCATGTGTGGGAAACCTGGTCATATAGCAAGAGATTGTCGTGCGGCCAGATGTTTTAACTGTGGGGAAGGTGGTCATATGAGTAGGGACTACAAGAAGCCGAGGGCTGAAGGGTCGGGAGTGAAGAAGGCTGGAGGGGAAGGACAGAGGGCGAGCGCCCGAGCGTTTACGATGATGCAGGAGGAGGCTAGGACAGACCCTGATGTTGTGTCAGGTACGTTTCTAGTAAATCAAACTTTAGCCTCTGTGTTGTTTGATTCTGGTGCCAGTAAAAGTTTTATTTCTGCTGCTTTCTGTGCTAAACTGCCTGTTAGTAGTAGGAGTGTAGACGCGCCCTTTGATGTAGAAACTACCATAGGTAAGTCTACCAGGATTTCTGAGATGATAGAAGGCTGTGACGTGGAATTAGAAGGTCACAAGTTTCCCGTTAGACCATTCGTGATGACCTTAGGTGGTTTCGATGTAGTTCTTGGGATGGATTGGTTAGCGGACTACGAGGCGAACATTGTTTGTCACAAGAAGATGATTTGTTTGGCAGCGCCTGATGGGAGTACGGTGACGGTTTATGGTGATCGGGTCACTACGATTCTGAAAGTGATTTCAATGGCGGTGGCGGGAAAGTTTATGAGGCGTGGATGTAGTGCCTACTTGGCCTACGAAAAGGATGTGGATACGCCAACACCACAACTATCCGATGTACCGGTTGTGTGTGACTTTCCAGATGTATTTCCCAAAGACTTACCAGGAGTGCCACCTGACCGTGAGATCAAGTTTCAGATTGATTTGATACCGGGTGCCCAACCTGTTGCCAAGGCACCGTATCGGTTGGCTCCGATGGAGATGAAGGAGTTGATGGAGCAATTACAAGATCTTCTTGATAAGGGGTTCATTAGACCGAGTATCTCTCCTTGGGGTGCTCCGGTCTTATTCGTAAAGAAGAAAGACGGTAGCATGAGGATGTGTATAGACTACCGTGAGCTGAACAAGTTGACCGTGAAGAATCGGTACCCGTTACCGAGGATTTATGATTTGTTTGATCAGCTTCAAGGTGCCAGTTGGTTCTCGAGGATAGATCTTCGATCTGGTTACCATCAGCTGAAAGTGAAGGAGCAAGATATTCCTAAAACAGCTTTTCACACGCGTTATGGTTACTACGAGTTTCTCGTTATGTCTTTTGGTTTGACCAACGCGCCAGCTGCTTTTATGAACTTGATGAATCGAGTGTGTCGGCCAATGTTGGATAAATCAGTGATTGTTGTTGGATCTAGAAAGGCTGGTGCAACCAAAACAAAATCACTTAGAATATTTTTGTACAACAAATAAAGGACTTCCGAAGCTAAGTGTGGAACTTCCGAAGGAAAAAGGAGCTCTTCCGAAGACAAAGTGTAAAACTACTTCCGATGGAAAACTCCAATTTTCGAAGACAAAGAACTTACTTCCGAAGATCAAGACTTAGAATGACAGATCAGAAGTCAACTTCCGAAGTATAGAAGTCCTCAAGCCTCGGAAGTATAGAAGCCTCTTCCGAAGTATAAGTGGCTTTGGAAGAACTTGTTCTTCCGAAGCCAACTTACCTTCGGAAGACACTACTAGTATCCAGTGGACATAAGTATGGTCTCCCTGACACTCCGCTGCAGACCTCTGAGATACTACATGGCGTTTTCTCAAAAGCCATGTAGTTGACCATACTTTATTCCATTGTTTACCTTTATAAGTTAGTACAGTTGCCATCTTTAGTTGGTGACAAAAGGTAAGTCATGGACATGTCATGACTACCATATCTTAGATAATGCTTTATCTAAGATACCTTAACTTTAGCATTGTAGTATATGCTTTAGTCTTAGGTTTCCAGCTGGTATCAAAGTATATCCGGCTATAGGATCTAGTATATATAGTTACTCATTGTAACTCTTGTTTTATGCTTGTAAGAGTCTTGTAATACTTTGAGTTGAGAAGTAATATATACAAGTGCCTTGAAAATTATTTCTGTGTGTTCTTTGCTACTTATTATATTATTATCAACTCTTATAAAAGACTCTACTTCATCTGATTTGAGTGTTCTATAAGTGAGTTTGAGAGAAATTCAAGTGTTTAAGTGACAAACCCGATCCTGCAATTGGTATCAGAGGTTCTTAGGCTCTTGATTGTGAGATCTTACCATCCTAATCAACCTGTCTTTCATTCCTCCTTATACCACACTCAAAATGGCCCTCAACAAATCTGAAGTAGAGATGGGGACGATGACCAAAGCACCCATCATCACCCCTGAAAAGTTCAAGTCATGGAGCAGAAGAATGGAAGGCTTCATCAAGTATCAAGACGGCAAGATGTGGCAATCCATTGTCAACAACCCGTATAAGCCAAAAGTAGTTGGTGGAAACGGTGCCATGATTGAGAAATCTGTTGAAGATTATTCTGATGAGGACCGGAAGAAGCTGGACATTGACAGCAATGCTATGACTGTTCTCATGAC
The DNA here is from genome assembly GCA_025215565.1 of Flaveria ramosissima. Lineage (NCBI taxonomy): Eukaryota > Viridiplantae > Streptophyta > Magnoliopsida > Asterales > Asteraceae > Flaveria > Flaveria ramosissima. Next base: position 51,705,942 of record CM046046.1, read on the forward strand.
TGCAATTCCAAACTCCATCATGATGGAGTTTGAGCATTGCAAGTCTGCCAAAGAACTGTTTGATGCTTGCTCAAATGTATTCAAGCTCAAATGACTCCAAGAAGGACTCACTGAAGCAACAGTTCGAAAACTTCACCTACGTTGCTCGAGAGACACTTAGCCAGCAATACTTCAGGTACATGGATCTCATTTCTTCCCTTCAGTCTGTGGGAATTGCTCATGAACTTAGAGACCTTACAAGAAAGTTCATGAGTGCATTGCCCAATGAGTGGACATTCTACTGTGTCTCTATCAAAAGAACAGAGAACCTGAATACACTCACCATGACTGAACTCTATGGCATCCTTGATGGATACCGTTTGGAAATGGAGAGTAAGAGAGGCCATCAGACAAGCAGACCCTTGAGTCTTCCTTCTAGCAACGCTTTAATGGTTGCTGAAGGCTCAGGAAACTCCCAGCCTCAACAATACCTGACTTACACCCATCAGCCATCTTGTTCTTCTAGGCCATACATCACATTTCCTGAGACTCCAAGGTCTCAACAAGCTCAGCAAAGCTGCTTTCACATTTCCTGGAAAGTCAACAGAGACAACTGCAATGGCTCAAGAAGTTGACTGGAGCTTTATGGTACAGGATGTGACTCCTGCTCAAGCACTCATGGCCGGAACAGATGAGAATAAGGTATATGATTATCTCTGTACTCCTGCCTGTATTGCTAAGGTTAAATTGTATCAGGACTACAATATGGAGATTAAATCTGATATTGAATCTTTAAATGTTTTAAAATCTGATTTTAAAAGGGCTGAATCTGACTATCAAAGAAAACTTGAGAAGTTAGAGAAAATGGTGTCCCTATTAAAACATGAACACACTAACTATAAGACTCAAATAAAGGATTTAATATCCAAATTGTCTGAGGCTCAAGCCCAGCTTGTCACAGCTAAGGCTCAAGCTAGGAAGTATGCTATTTCTGAGCAAAACTTCCAAGCCATTCTTGCATCATCCTCTCACTTAAAACTTTGTTACCAAAACAAAGGTGGGTTGGGAACCAATGAAATTGCTCCACCACACTCTTATGAGTCTATAAGACAACCAAGGTGTGGTACTGAAGAGCAAGAGGTTCCATCTGCTGACCCACCTTCTCATGAGTCAAAGAGTGATGCAAAAATGGAGACCATCACAGGGAAGAACCAGGTAATTATACCTTCTCCTACCAGTGATGATCAACCCCTGACCACCAAAGCCAGAAGAAGCAGAGCTAAGGCAGCCAGAAAAACTGCCAAGAAAGTGGCTGAGTCTAAGCTGAAGATAGACCCAAAGCAAAAGGGTGTATTCATCTCAGCGGGATTCCAGGTGGTTGGAAACTCTGATTCAGGAAAGGGGTGTAGTACCAGCACTCCTTTCCTACCAAAGGATTAGAAGTTAAAGGGAAAGGTTGCTGATGAAGAGAAAAAGAACAAGAAACAACAATCCTCAAATTCCCAAAAGATTAACATTGCATGCATAATGTGTGGTCTGCAAAACCACATGGCCAAAGATTGTTACTACAATCCTGCTAGCACACATTATGCAAATAATGTTAAAAAGGAAGGAGTTAGGGAAGGTTTCTCATTTGGACCATATCAAATGGTTCAAGTGATGAAAAAGGGAAAGCTTGTTTCTGAAGCAAGGCTGCTTTTGGAAGAAGATCCTTCTTCCGAAAGGAAAAAGGCTTCGGAAGCTAAAGCTATCAAGACTCAAAAGAATAAAAGAGTCCCCTTGAGACCATCCTAGAAGAAGACTGCTTTAGAAGAAAAGGTGGTGAAGGCTTCTTCCAAAAAGAAAGAAGCTTCGGAAGAATGCCAAGCTACAAAAGCTTCAACAAGCTCATCCTCCATGATCAACCAACCTCTTATTCAAAGACATCCATTAAACCCCCATGCATAAATTTTGGTTCAATTATGTCACTATCATTGGAAGAACCCAAGACCAACAAGGCTTGGGTTTCCAATCAAAACTAATCATCTCATCTTATGTGCAGGGACATCCATATGACAAGAATAACAATGTTTGGATTGTGGATAGTGGATGCTCCAGGCACATGACAGGGAACAAATCTCTCCTTCAACAATTTCAACATTATGATGGAGGTCCTGTCCAGTTTGGAGGTGAGGCCGGAGGATATTTCTGGCAGAGGAAGTATATCCAATGGAAAAATAAAGGTTGACAAAGTTAACTTTGTCAAGCAGCTTGAACACAACCTGTTAAGTGTTTCTCAATTCTGTGATCAAAAGCATCAAATGCTCTTCACAGAACATGAGTGCATAATCCTCAAACCCGGGATGACAATTCCTTAGGAATTGGTGCTTCTTAGATCTCCCAGGAAAGGGGATATGTACAAGCTGGATATGAACAATGCTTCCCCAATGGGAGAAGTATCATGCTTTCTTTCCAAAGCTGATGGTGATGAGTCAACACTATGGCATAAACGAATGTGTCATGTAAATTTTAAGACAATGAATAAATTGGCTAAAAATAACTTGGTACATGGTTTGCCTAAAAAGGAATTTTTCTGCAAAGATAACTGTGTTGCATGCCTGAAAGGGAAGCAACACAGGGCATCTCATAAATCCAAAGTTGTTAACTCCATCACCACTCCATAACACTTATTGCACATGGATCTATTTGGTCCCACAAGTATAATGAGCATTGGAAGGAAATCATATTGCCTTGTGATTGTTGATGATTTTACTAGATTTACATGGGTATTCTTTTTAAGAACCAAAGATAAAACTGCTGAAACTTTGAAATCTTTTATTCTTAAAATAGAAAATCAAATTGATCACAAGGTTAAAATAATTAGAAGTGATCAAGGGACTGAGTTTAAGAACCACGTTCTTGACTCATTCTGTAACTCAAAAGGGATTGCCAGACAATATAGTGCTCCTAGAACTCCTCAACAAAATGGTGTTGCTGAGAGGAGAAATAGGACACTTATTGAGGCTGCTCGGACTATGTTAGTTGATTCAAAGCTACCTCTAACATTCTGGGCAGAGGCAGTCAGCACTGCATGCTATGTGCAGAACAGGGTTCTTGTAGTAAAGCCACATGAAAAAACCCCTTATGAACAATGGAACAAGAGGCCACCGTTCATTGGCTTTCTAAGGTCCTTTGGCAGCAGGTGTACCATACTTAACACAAAAGACAATTTGGCAAAATTTGCTGAAAAGTCGGATGATGCTATCTTTGTTGGATATTCCTCTAACTCTAAAGCTTATAGAGTTTATAACATTAAAAATCAACAATTTGAGGAATCTTCCAACATTGTAGTCAATGAGCACACTCCTTGTGTTAGGGGGAATGGCCCTGATCATATCTTTGATTTAGAATTGTTTTCAAACTATTCTAAACCATCTTGTGAGAATGTTTCAGCTGGAACAGGTGCTCAAAGTGACTCAGATGATGATCAACTGTTTGAGCTTCCCAGACCTATTCCAAGTTCTCCAAGAGTTGCAGCAAATCAAGTTCCCACTATTGGAAGATCTGATAGTATAACCATCTCAAGAGATAGTGGAGCTTCAACAAGCAGTTTACCTGTTGACTCTCAAACCTCTTCAGGTGACCCTGCACGACACCAAGCTGATGAAAGCAACATCTTGAAGGAACAGGCAACTGTTGATGCTGCTTCACAGCAAACAAATGAGGATTTTCTCTTTCATTTAATTAGTCCTCATTGAATGAATTTGAAACAGTAGCTGGACCAAGTATTTAAGCTCCTGAGCAAAATATGTCCAATTTGGATTTATCTTTGCAACTGGAGGTGATTCCTAGACTTAGGATTCACAACACTCATCCAGCTGAGAACATCATAGGGGAAGTCTCTAAGGGCGTGAGAACAAGAGGACAAACTCACAATGGGAATGTCTGCTTGTACTCATGCTTTTTATCCCAAATGGAACCCAAGAAGGTGGAAGATGCCTTGAAAGATAGTAGCTGGGTTGAATCAATGCAAGAGGAGCTGCTTCAATTCAAAAGACAAAAGGTTTGGAACCTATGTCCGCTACCATCTGGTCAAGTACCTATAGGCACTAAATGGGTTTTCAGAAACAAGAGAGATGATAGAGGCTTGATTATCAAGAACAAGGCAAGACTGGTGGTTCAAGGATACACTCAAGAGGAGGGAATCGATTATACTGATGTCTTTGCACCTGTTGCAAGACTTGAGGCAGTTAGGATCTTCCTTGCTTATGCTGCATCCAAGAATTTCACTGTCTACCAGCTTGATGTCAAGTGTGCCTTTCTATATGGGGATATAGATAGGGAAGTCTATGTATGCCAACCTCCGGGATTTGAAGATCCACAGCATCCCAACTATGTGTGCAAATTGGATAAAGCTCTATATGGGTGCACCAAGCACCTAGGCTGTGGTATGAGACATTGTCTCAGTTTCTCCTGAAGAATGGTTACACTAGAGGTACCATTGACAAAACTCTTTTCATAAGGAAGTCTGGGAAAGACATCTTGCTTGTTCAAGTCTATGTTGATGACATCATATTTGGTTCCTCAAATGACCAAATGTGTAAAGACTTTGAGAGCATTATGAAGAAGAAGTTTGAAATGAGTTCCATGGGAAAAATGGACTTTTTCCTTGGAATTCAGGTGAAGCAAATGAAGGAAGGGTTTTTCATCAGTCAATCTAAGTATGTCAATGACATCTTAGAAAGATTTGACATGAAAGATTGTAAGGTAGCAAAAACACCTATACCCAGAAACCATAATCTCTGCCCTGACTCTGAGGGGGAGGATACTGATCAACATCAGTATAGAGCAATTATTGGTTCTCTAATGTATCTCACAGCAAGTAGACCTGATATCATGTTTGCAACTTGCATTTGTGCAAGATATCAGGCTGCTCCAAAGGTGTCTCACCTAGTTGCTGCCAAGAGAATCCTTAGATACCTTAAAGGAGCACCTAAACTAGGTCTCTGGTATCCAAGAAATAGTGATTTCAATCTCTATGGTTACTCTGACAGTGATTATGGTGGCTGCAATATCAACAAGAAATCAACATCCTGTGGATGTCAATTTCTTGGTGGAAGGATCATCTCATGGCAATGCAAGAAGCAATCATGTGTCTCTACATCAACTGCTGAAGCTGAATACATTGTTGCTGCTAGTTGCTGTGCTCAGCTGCTGTGGATTCAAAACCAGATGATAGACTACGGATTCAACTTCATGAGCACTCCTATCCACATTGACAACAACAGTGCTATCTCCATTACTGAAAATCCAGTGAAGCACTCCAAGACTAAGCACATCGATATCAGGTATCATTTCATTAGAGATATTCATGAGAAAATCTTATCAAGCTAATCAAAGTTGATTCAAATGAACAATATGCTGACTTGTTCACCAAAGCCTTTGATGAACAAATATTTAAATATCTCATTACAGCTATTGGGATGATAAACCTTGATTAGTCTATCTCATTTGAAAATCTTTTAATGTTTAAAGTCTTATGTCAAAACAATCTAAGCCCTATTACAAATGATCTTTCTCTATAAATTTATCTAAGTATGAATTCTTCCGAAGAGAAATTAACCCTCGGAAGATATTTTACATATCTTCCGAAGCAAATTTCTCCCAGGATAATTTTCTTCATGGAAGAGTTGTTAAGTCTTGGAAGAAACGATTGATTTCATATCAGATCTACTTCCGAAGCTTGTAACACTCTCCATTCGGAAAGCAACATATACTCTCGGAAGTAATCACTTTACCTTCGGAAGGAAATTTGTCTTTGGAAGAACATTACCTTCGGAAATGCTTTATACTTGGAAGAAAGATTTTACTGTGTAATGGAAATCTTTTGGGCCCCACTTTGTAAAAAGTAAATATTTTGTTAATGATGTCGGATTATTTAAATGAACTAAGCTTACCGCCCATCCACTGAAACCTCCCATCATCTTATCCAAACCTCCTTTAAACCGCCGTCCCACCCATTTAAATACCTCCGGCTAATCACTTTCATCCTTTTTACTAAAATTACTGCCCCAAAAGCTTTCTTCCTCTTCAATTTACCCAATTCCGAACTCTCTTCTTGTAACTTTCTTCAATGGCACTTAACCCTCAGCACAACCAAGTCGCACTCCTTGACTCTTCAAGGGATGCTGACTTCTCAAATATCTTCTCCTTTCTAACCCAATCTTCTTACTACACTGTCCTAACTGTTAACCCCACAGTTTACTCAAATCATATGTCTGAATTTTGGGAAAATGGTCAGATTGAAACCCTAAATGGGGTTCATGTTATAAAACCGAGCATCTGTGGCCAGGAGTTGGTCATTTCTGAACAAATCATCAGGGAGCATCTAGAGCTTCATGATGAGGGCGCTCCAACAGAATTTCCCAAAGCAGATTTGGACAACACTTATATCCAAATGGGATATGGTGGAGATGTTAGCAGGTCAACCGTCTACAAATTCAATTTCTCTTACAACTGGAAGTTCCTGCTGCATGTGGTTCTTCACTGCTTGTCCAACAAATCTGGGGGATGGGATCAAATCCCATATGAACTTGGATGCCTAGTTCCTGGTTTGGTGAAAAGCCTCCGCTTCAACTACTCAAGATTTGTGCTGACCAATCTCATGGGAAACCTTCAACGGGACACATTCTTCATGTATCCCAGGTTTCTCCAGCACATAATCAATTGTGAGCTGGACCAGAGCAAGCTTGTCTGCGCAGCTGCTCTTACTGCTCCTCAAATGAGGCTGACCATCTTCAAAACCTTGAAGAGAGTGTCCACCAACTTCACCGAAAGAGATACTGCACTTCTTCCAGGTATGATTGAGCCAATGGCTCCTGGTGACATCCCTGTTAACCCTACAAGTGATGAACCCACACCAGCAACTACTCTCACTTTTCTAAATCTACCTTCTCCACCCATTACCTTCACTTATCAAAGACGCCCCAAACGAACCCTTGTTCAATCTTCTCTGATTGAACAAGCTCTTCATGTTCTACCCAAAAAGGCTAGAGTGGAACAATGGGCTCCCACTCAGCCTGAGGTCCAACCATCCTTCACAATTGACCTCAATATGGGTCTTGAGTCTCCTCAGTCTCAGACCCATGAGCCCGAAACCCAAGCTGAAAACCCTCAGGGAGAGTCTCTATACTCCCCTGAGCAGCCAAAAAGGGACCGCCCCATCACAGGCTCAATGCCTTTAGACATTGATCAAAGTTCCGGGTCACTAGGTTTCACTTCCATATCCTTTACTGACCTATTAATCGGAGCTGATGAAGAGATTATGTCTCTTCAGGGCAATGAAGTTGATCCACAACACCCTATCAAAGATCAACAGAGCCCAGAGAGATCTCTTACCTCTAGCCCCCATCAGCAAACCTTTACTGAGGTGAGTCCCACTAATGTGGAGGGGACTCATGTAGATTCAGTTGCCACTACTAAAGGAGCCTCAAGGGATCCTCAGGACAGTGGTAACATCACTGAGACTGAATCTATGACAACCATGCCCTTTGATGACTCTGAAAGAGACATCATTGAGCAATGGAAAACAGGGCGCCAAGAAACCACATCTGGTGGTAAGGATGAACATACAAGGTATGTTACCTCATCTTCCCATGATTCTTCAAAAGAAGATGAGGGAAGACTGCAACTCACCATTGAAGACCTACTTTCTAAAGTCTCAAATCTTGAATTTAAGGTTAGGACTTTAGAGGATAGGTCTGCCACTCAGCAACTTAAGATTGAGAATCTCAAGGCCAAACTAGCTGAGAAATAGATTGAGAGGTTTGTTAGGTACGTACCGATTCAGGTCTCTTTGACCTCTTCCTCTAGCTCATCAAGCTCTCAGGATGATGCTACCAAAAAGGGGGAGAGTGTTCAGAGACAAAGACAAAGACAAGAGGAACCCCAAAGTCAAGCTCTCACTTCCCTAAGCTCAAAATATCCTATGCAACCAGCTTCAGTTTTTCCTGAGCCTCCTCCAGTTGTAATTCAAATGGATCAAAGGATGCTCCAAGATCTCAATAGATTCTTCAACAAGTTCCTATTGGAATCTCTTATTGAACAGCCAAGTCCTGATCTGTCTGTGATCTACTTCGGAGCTCAAGAGCTTCAGAGGTTAAATGCACCTTCTACCACTATTGAGGAAGTTGGTCAACCTAAGGTCCAAGTGGAACCTGAGATTAACTTCAAAGGGGAAACAAGGACTGATGGCCCAGCAACTGAGACAGTTGGGACAGATAATGCATTCTCACAGACTTCCGAAGCACAAGTCAAAGCCTCGGAAGAACAATTTCAATCTTCCGAAGCTGAGATTGCTGCTGCAGAAGGACTATTCTCCTTATCCGATGATCTAATAGTCACAATGCAATCCTAGAACTTGCATCTGAGGTTAATAGGGAGGATTTTCTCACCCAACCCCTAGCTCAAACATCAGCATTAACTCCAGCTTCCATCTTTACTACTCAACCTGAACCTTCCATCCAAGAACTCCCAAAGTCTAGCACTTCTGAAGACATCAAAGGAAAGAGGAAGATGACTAAGGAAGAGCTTCAGGAGGAAGAAAGGTTAGAGAAACTCAAAAGAAAAGGCAGGCTTCCAACTGGAAAACTGCTAGCTGCCAGTAGCAAAGCAGCTGCAGCCAACCAGAAGGCAGTCAACAATAGAAGAAGAGTAGAGATCATTGATAGACTTGTCAGTCTAGGAGCTGCGAATGAAGATGTACTCTTGCTACCACTAGATGAGTTAGTTTAGCTGGAAAAGGCAACTTTGCTGTAAAAACAGCAAAGAGAAGAGGCAACAAGGTTGGCCTTAGAAGAAGAAAGGGAGAGGAAAGAAAGAGAAGATGATCAGCAGCTCAGGAGGGAAAGGATAACTTTCCTAACCTCCAGAGGTTTCTCTCAAGAAGAATTATCTCCACACAACAATGATACGATCTTATGGCTCTTCAACAAAGAGCAAGATCAAATGGAGAAAGAGAGAAAGAAAGCTGCCAGGGGATGCAGAAGAAGAAGAAGGAAGAGGAAGCAGGACTAACTGCTGCCAAGAAGATAGGTGAGAAGGCCTGGATGAAGAGCTATCTCAGGGGTCATGGCTTCTCTGGCAGGCAAGTAGGTCCTATGTCTGAAAAGACCCTCCAGTGACATGTCAGTGACATAAAGGCTAACATTCGCTCAGGGAAGAGGAAGGAGATGTACAGAAGGGGACAGGGGATGATCTTCAAATCAACTATTCAACCAACTTCAAACCCAACCACAACCTGAACCAATACCCTTTCCATTCCCCATCAAAACCGAACCAACCACTGAACCATACACCCCTGAACCTACACCATCACCCCTACCAACCTCTTCACCTCAACCACCTAAACTACCCATCCTCCAACCCAAAACACTAGCCAGAACCCAAACACCTCAACCTACCTAACAACCCCTCAAACCATCCCCTCAGCCTTCTAAACATCTCTCCTTAGAGGAGTTCAAGGCAATCAAGACAAAGCTCATCAATTGCACAACCCTGAGCGATATCTCCTGTGAGGAGGATTCAGTCAACTTGACTTATGTTGATGGATCCTCATGTTCCCTCACTAGAGATCAATTTCTTGATCTGCCCAGAGGAACATTGGACCAAGCTGCAAATCTCCTTGGCCTCAATTCAGATACTTTGAATGAGGAAGAAAAGAAGTTAAGAAGAAGGCTGGTGACTCTGTTGGATACCAAGAGAGGTGACCGGGTGCCAAGACAACCTCTTGCACCTAGGAAGAAGATCATCCAGTGGAGGTTCGAAGACTCTTCTCACAACTTTGTTGTTGAAAGAGAGAATGGAGAGCTCAACAGGCTAAGTGCCTCATCTCTGCTACACTTGAGCAAATTTGATATTGCTAAGTTAGCAGAGAAGCCATTCTCCAACCCTTCAAACTCTGATGTAGCTACCCATATCAGAAATCATCTAGGCAGTCTTCATATGGCCGAGCTAACCGCTAGGAGCAAGGTTGAAGAATAGTTGAAACTGAGAGAGGAGGAGAAAAGGAAGGGATTAACAACCAAAGGAATAGCCTTTTTATAAGTGGTTGAATTATAACTCCTGTCAACTAACTCTTTTCAGGGGGACGCAACAGAGGGTACATGTCTTTCAGAGTGATAGACTGGATCTCCTATCCATCAATGACTTGTACAAGCTTCTCAGCACCACTTCAGGGAAGAACAAACAAACAGACAAATATCTTCTGTCCCTGGTGTTGAAAGCTTTGAGAAGCAGAAACAAGTGAGGTTTTGGTAGCATCAGCCTAGGGGGAGTTTTTTGGATCTAGAAAGGCTGGTGCAACCAAAACCAAATCACTTAATTTTTGTACAACAAATAAAGGACTTCCGAAGCTAAGTGTGGAACTTCCGAAGGAAAGAGGAGCTCTTCCGAAGACAAAGTGTAAAACTAACTTCCGAAGGAAAACTCCAACTTCCGAAGACAAAGAACTTACTTCCGAAGATCAAGACTTAGAATGATAGATCATAAGTCAACTTTCTAAGTATAGAAGTCCTCAATCCTCGGAAGTATAGAAGCCTCTTCTGAAGTATAAGTGGCTTTGGAAGAACTTACTCTTTCGAAGCCAACTTACCTTCCTTGACACTCCGCTGCAGACCTCTGAGATACTGCATGTCGTTTTCTCAAAAGCCATGCAGTTGACCATACTTTATTCCACTGTTTACCTTTATAAGTTAGTACAGTTGCCATCTTTAGTTGGTGACAAAAGATAAGTCATGGACATGTCATGACTACCATATCTTAGATAATGCTTTATCTAAGATACCTTAACTTTAGCATTGTAGTATATGCTTTAGTCTTAGGTTTCCAGCTGGTATCAAAGTATATCCGGCTGTAGGATCTAGTATATATAGTTTCTCATTGTAACTCTTGTTTTATGCTTGTAAGTGTCTTGTAATACTTTGAGTTGAGAAGTAATATATACAAGTGCCTTGAAAATTATTTCTGTGTGTTCTTTGCTACTTATTATATTATTATCAACTCTTATAAAAGACTCTACTTCATCTGATTTGAGTGTTCTATGAGTGAGTTTGAGAGAAATCCAAGTGTTTAAGTGACAAACCCGATCCTGCAATTGTGTTTATTGATGACATCCTAATCTATTCGAGGAGCGAAGAAGAGCATGCCGGTCACATTCGGGAAGTGTTGGAGACATTGAGAAAGGAGAAGTTGTATGCCAAGTTCTCCAAGTGCGCATTCTGGTTGCTTGAAGTTCAATTCTGGTTGCGCATTCTTGGGTCATGAAGTGCGCAAAGTTGGAGGCAGTGATGCAATGGAAGTCACCAAAGATGCCATCTGAGATTCGTAGCTTCTTGGGTTTGGCGGGATATTACATAAGATTCATCCAAGACTTCTCCAAGATAGCTTCCCCGTTGACTAAGTTGACTCGTAAGGATGTAAATTTTGTATGGGGTCAAGCTCAGGAGAAGGCGTTCGAGGAACTAAAGACGAGATTGACTCAAGCTCCTGTTTTGTCGTTACCCGATGGAAGTGAAGATTAGATGGTTTATGCTGATGCTTCCTACTCGGGGTTGGGATGTGTGTTAATGCAGAGAGGAAAGGTTATAGCCTATGCATCCCAACAGTTGAAGGTTCATGAGGTTAACTATCCTACTCATGACTTGCAGCTAGCAGCCGTGGTCTTCGCGTTAAAGGTTTGGAGGCACTACCTGTATGGGATGAAATGCACCATATTCACTGACCACAAGAGCTTGAAGTACTTCTTCGAGCAGAAAGATTTGAACATGAGGCAAAGGAGATGCTTGGAGCTCATAAAAGACTACGACTACGAGATCCATTTCCATCTGGGCAAAGCCAACGTGGTGGCGGATGCCCTTAGCCGAAAAAAGAGACCCGAGCCCATTCGGGTGAAAGCTTACCAGTTGATCATGACATCGGATGTGATGAAGCAAGTTAAGGAGTTTCAAGATGAGGCATTGAAATAAGATCACCTTAACTCTGAAAGAATAAGAGGTCTGGTTGCGGAGTTGGGTGAAAACACACTCGGTGTTAGAACCCGATTTGGGCGAATGTGGATTCCTCGTTTTAGGGATCTACGTGTGAAGATCATGGATGAAGCTCATAAGACTCGGTACTCTATTCATCCCGGTGGTACAAAGATGTATCAAGACATGAAGAAAGATTATTGGTGGCCGGGTATGAAGCGTGATGTGGTGGAGTACGTAAGTAAATGCCTTACTTGTTTACAAGTGAAGATCGAGCACCAAAACCCGTATGGGAAGATCCAACCTTTGGATATACCGGAGTGGAAGTGGGAGCACATTACCATGGATTTTATTACGAAGTTACCGCGTACCGCACGAGGATATATGGGTGATTGTTGATCGTTTGACAAAGAGTGCTCACTTCCAATCTGCGAGAGATATTCATCTGAGAGGTTGGCGAATCTGTTTATTAAAGAGATTGTAACTCGTCATGGCGTGCCGGTGTCTATTGTGTCTAATCGTGACACCCGGTTAACATCTAAATTCTGGAAGAAATTCCATGACGCAATGGAGACGAGGTTACATATTAGCACGGCTTATCATCCTTAGACGGATGGTCAATCAGAAAGGACGATTTAGACGCTGGAGGAGATGCTTCGGGCATGCGTCATTGATTTTGGAGGAAGTTGGATTGACCACTTACCGTTAGCTGAGTTCTCATATAACAACAGTTATCATGCCAGTATTGGTATGCCTCCTTATGAGATGCTATACGGTAGAAGATGTAGAACTCCTGTTTGTTGGGGTGACATTGGTCAGAAGGAGTTAGGGAGCGTCGAGGTGATCGAGGCTACGACTGAGAAGCTAGAAAGGATCAAAGCCTTTATGAAGGCAGCCAAAGACAGATAGAAGTCGTATGCTGATAAACGACGTAGACCGATTGAGTTCCAGGTGGGTGATAGAGTTATGTTGAAATTCTCACCTTGGAAGGGTATCATTCGGTTCAGAAAGCGGGGCAAGTTGAGCCCGAGATACATAGGGCCTTTCCGAATCATTGCTAGAGTAGAAGAGGTGGCCTATAGATTGGAGTTACCAGATGAGTTAAGTGGAATTCATCCGACGTTCCATGTATCTCATCAGAGGAAATGTTTGACAGACGAGTATATGGTTGTACCACTGGAGGATATCGAGGTGGAAGAACGCCTCAATTATGTGGAGCAACCGGTGGCGATCATTGATCGTAAAGAGAAGAGGTTGAGAAATAAAGTGGTTCTTCTTGTGCGTGTACAGTGGAAGCACAGGATAGGATTTGAGTCTACGTGAGAGACTGAAGAGGAGATGAGACAGCATTACCCATGTTTGTTCGAGGAATAACAGGTTTCGAGGACGAAACCTATATAAGGGGGTGGACTTGTAATGCCCGGTTATTTTCCTTTAAAGCCAAAGAAAGAAGAAAAAGAAAGAAAAGAAATAAAGTCCAAGTTGAGGGACCAATCTTGCCAAAAGAAGAAAAGGTTTGGAAGAGTGGGTAAAAGGGAATGGCAGCCCATTCCCCTCTCCCATTCACCATTTCATTCGGCCAAGAGAGGGAGGAGAAGGAGAAAGGGCAAAACTTTGGGTTTCCTTGGAATCGTGTGCAAAAGTCGAAGGCAATCAGGTTTGTAGGAAGCTTTACTCGAATGGGTTGTTAATGTGAGTTCTAGGACCCCTCTTTTACACATTTTTGATTGATTTTGGGGCTGGAACACATCTGAAATCATTTTGTTGTGTGGGGTGTTAAACCCGTATGTATGAGTGTGTGTGATTCGAGTGGTGGGTTTGTTTGCGGGCTATGTTGTGCTTGAATGGTGTTGTGGTAAGTGTTTCTAAGGTTTATGATGGTTGATTTGAGCTTAGAACATGTTAGAAAAGGCCGGAGGCTGAAATCTGCATTTAGGGTTCGAAGGGGGGCTGCATTCTGCACCAGCTAGGGCTCATGCGACTGGGTTCCCTGAGTCCGAATGGCATGCAACTGGAGGCCATACGGCCGAAAGGCATGCGACTGAGGTCCATGCGCATGGGTGCCATGCGACTGAGGTTCATACGCATGAAAGTCATGCGACTGAAGTTCATGCGCCTGAAAGGCATGCGATTGAAGGTTATGCGACTGAAGGCCATATGGCCGAATGGTCATGCGACTGAAGGTCACTCGACTGAAAGTCATGCGACTGAAGGCTATGCGACTGAGGGTCCATACGCCTAAGTGTTCATGCGTCTGGAAGCTCTCCATACGCATAAGTGTCCATTCGCCCCATAGTGTCCATACGCCTAAGTGTCCTCATGCGCCTGGAATGGCCATACGACTGAATGGTGCCCATACGCCCAAATAGGGCTCACGCACCCGGATAAACTTAGTTTATTTTCTGACTTTTAGGGGAAAGGGTTGATGTAGGCTTTGACTTGGAAGATTCCCGGGGGTTCATGTAAGTTGACTTTTGGGATCATAGATGTTATGATGGGCATGTATAATGTATGATTGATGCTTAAGCATGATGGTATGTATGTGGTATGTTATGTATGTATGATGGTGCCTTGTATGGTGATGTTGTATGTTTATATTCATGTTCCTTGTTATGTATGATTATTTTTCCGTGGCTTTATGTTGAATGTTAATGAATGAAATGAAAAGTATTATGTAACGTAAAGTGGAAGATAATGAAAAGAGGAACGAAATGAAAGAATGCATGCATTAATGAATGAACGAAAGTAAGAAAGGCTTGCAAGCAAATGTATGGAGGTTCACACCCAATGTGGGGTGTTAGCTCAACCGTTTGCGGGTTAGCTACCCCATGAGGATGCACATTGGGGCTTAATCCGTGTGATTAAGCAAATGTATGGAGGTTCACACCCAATGAGGGGTGTCAGCTCAACTGTGTGCGGGTTAAATACCCCATGAGGATGCACACAGGGGTTCAATCTTTGTGATTGACCATATGTATGGGGTCCTTGTCGCTTAACCCTAGATGAATTGCTTGGTGCTCTAGAGGGGGGTTAAGCACATGACAGGACCTAGATGAAAGCAAAAGATAATAAATGTACGAAATGAACGATGATGAAGATAATAACTATTATCTATGTGTACGTACGATGTGTGATCACGTTCTAGAGCCTGGTATGATTTGAAAGAAAGTAAAGAACGATTTTAAACGAAAGATAAAGTATGTTTTATATTATAAAACTAAAACTCACTCAGCAACGCTGACTTTTATGTGTTTCCAGTTAGCAGGTAAGGTTGCTGAGGATGGCACGGGGCGGCTACTCAGCTCATTTTGGATGGCATTCTTTTGTTTAATGTTTTTGCATTGTAATGCGAATAAACGATGTTTTGTAACGAATGTTGTATTAACTTGCAAAAGCATTTATAATGAAATGTTTGTTTTAATGTTTCCGCTGCAATGTTTCCTTTATGTTAATAAACCTATATGTTTTATGTGCGATGATTGGCCAGTTGTAAGCGTCCCGGAAACGGGCCTTACAAGTTGGTATCAGAGCCAAAGTTTAAGTGAAACGGGTAAATTTTCAAAATAAACCTTAACTTAAACTGAAAATGGGACGGAAAGGGAAGGGATGCCAATGAGAGTATTTTAATATGGAGGAGGGATTCTTAACAAAACCACAATGCTATGAGAAAACTAGAGAAAACCAATGAAATCGGTCATATAATTTAATAATTTTTTATCACTACCCTCTATGCATATGTGTGAGTATATATAAATAAGGGTATATCAAATGAAAAACCGTAGCATTGTTTTACATATACGTCACACATAGGTTACGTATACGTAATCATTTTTCATTCGACATAGTGTTACGTATACGTAAACCTCTTCATTCATGTATGTATGCTCAACATATAGGTACAAAATACTTAAATAAAAATTTAACAGTTAAAATAACATAAAAGTTCTGAATTATGTTATTGGTTTCCATAGTTTTTTTTATTTTCACATAACTATTGGTTTTCTTATAAACCATGACTAAATTGATAATTTATTCTCACCACTGTCGCCGACCGGAGGTCCGTGTGTCCTCCCGCCTCCCTTCAAAAGCAGTTTCCATGGTGTTTGGGCATCCCTTTTTGTCATCTCAAAAACTCAATATCAACTCATCCCACCACCACCTCTCGCTGGAGCACCATGACCTTCGACAACACCTCTATCGCATCCCTGAAAGGTTGTTGCTGCTGCCTCCTCTTCTCCTCTCTCTCGCTACCATCCTTTTCATCATCCTTGCAATCAAACCCAGAAAGCCCTAATTCCACCTCCATATGCTATTTTCTTTATTTTCTTGGGTTAGTAGTTCATCAGGAAAGTGTTGAGTTTGTTAGAACATAAAATCAAAGTTTAACCTTTTAAACTTTCAGAAAAACGCAGCGGAAAAGATTTTGAAACATGATTATAAAGCTGAAATTTCATGTTCTTATGGTGACAAATATATGTATAAAACAAACCCAAAATACAAAGGATCATATTATGTGAATAAGCAAGCTATGTAAGCATAAGAAACAACATAATATGACAACCATAAAGGGCTGCCAATCTACCGTCCAGCAGCCTCCAAAAGTCGAAGGAAAAAAGAGGATTAATGCTCAAAATTCAGCCAAGGCTCCAAAAGAAGGACCCCTCAAGCTTGTATACCCCAAGCTAACTTGCAATCAACTTCTTGCTAGGTAGATTGCACCTAGAAAAACGCCCAAAAGTGCTCTTCTTCTTGCTTCAGCAAAAAAAACAAAAGAGAGAAGAAGTAGAGAGAGTTTTTCATGCAAAAGAGATGGAGAAGTAGATAGAGGTTTTGCAACTACAACATCCTTTCATAAAGAGTGTGTAGTTAATCAATAAAAGACCTCCAAGGCCATTGGCCCCTAGGGGTGGCCGAATTTGAAGTGAGAAAGGGGTTTCCCCCCAAAACTCATCTTCCATAACACATTAAATAAGTCACTCACTAGGGCTTATTTAATTTATGTGACATGTATCATCTTAATTAAACAAATTTAATTAAAGGATACTAACATATTATTAGTGTTATTTAAACCCTTTTAAATAACAAAATTAATAATAAAAACCCATCAACAAATTATCCTTATAATTTGTTCCATCTCGAATGCCTTTGTTTAGAAAACCCTTTTCTAAACATGGTGCGATTATTCAATTGCATGATCCCATCATCAATTAAATAATTCTTGGTGATTGCAAAGCTTGTTATTGGGTATAACCCGACTTGGATCATAACGTACTAACCGCATCAATATTCTATGTGTCTTGGGCATATAAAATCCAACAATCTCCCACTTGCACAAGATTCATAGAAGATTGATGCAAGCAGTAAATACCGCCTAACAACGGTTTACTACCCTTAATACGCATGACTTATAGCCATTCAATAACATCATCCCATTCAAGTATCCTACTTGAAATGATTTAGGTGAATTAATCATCTATCCTTTTGTTACAGATGTCATGTTAAATCCAAGGACACAGAGTGATCATTCCTTGTTGATTTAACTTATCCAGGCCTTAGACATCTAACTCTCAACGAATAAGAGGAACAAATCCCATCTTGACTACATACGTTTCTCACAATCACCTTGTGTCACACCTGAACATAGTCTCATGTACTGTCCATTATTTCAGAACAGCGGATAACCAGATCAAGGTATGACACTTGGTGAATATCAAAACCCAATATGTATCTCAGGTCTGAGGATACCAAATGATATTCGCCTTTACTCAAATTTACTTATGATCAATCAATAAGATTCCATGTAGTAAAATTTGAGATGCAGGTTAGTCCAATATTTGTATTCCATAAATATCTATGAACCTTGGTAGCAACCCATTGCTCTATATTCATCCTTATGAATATCAACCAATCCAAGTTCATAATAATCTTACCCTCACACTTGTTCCCACAAGTCTGAACGACTACGGACATTTAGAGTAAACAATTTACTCATGGATTAAACATGCTAAATTTGGAACATTAATTGAAACATTATAACCAAATAATTTTATTCAAATAATAAAAAGTTCCACATATCCAAATACAAAATTACAGATCAAATCCATCACTAGAATATCGAAGTCCCATGGCACAAGTATGACCTTCATGCTTTGCCTTTTCAAGGAGCTTCGTGAGAGGATCCGCAATGTTTTGATCCGTGTGAACTTTGCGAATACATATCTTTCCCTTTTCAACTTCATCTCGTATGTAGTTGAATCTCCGCTCAATGTGCCTAGTCTTTTGATGAGCACGAGGTTCCTTGATTTGGGCAATCACACCCTTGTTATCACAAAAGATCTCTAGGGGGTCCTGAATGGAAGGGACAACCCCTAGATCGGCAATGAATTTCTTCAACCATGCAGCTTCTTGAGCTTCCAATGAGGTGGCAACGTATTCTGATTCTGTAGTTGATAGAGCCACCACATCCTATTTGGAGCTCTTCCAAGAGACCGCTCCTCCATTTAGAATGAAAATATATCTCGATTGTGACCGTGAATCATCACGATCGGTTTGGAAACTCGCATCTGTGTAACCTTTTACAACGAGTTCCTCATCACCAGATCCATAGATTAGAAACATATCTTTTGTCCTCCTTAGGTACTTAAGTATGTTCTTAACAGCCATCCAATGACTGTTTCCAGGATTTTGCTGGTATCGGCTTGTCATGCTTAAGGCGCATGACACGTCCGGTCGAGTGCATATCATTGCATACATGATGGATCCAATAGCAGATGCGTATGGGATTGCCTTCATTTTATCTTGCTCATCCTTTGAGCTAGGACATTGAGTCGTACTCAATATCGTTCCTCTTTGAATAGGTACCGTACCTTTCTTAGAGTTCTCCATCTTGAACCTTTTCAAGATTTTATCAATGTATGCACTTTGATTTAAACCAATCAACCGCCTTGATCTATCCCTATAGATCTTTATTCCCAGAATATAGGCGGCTTCACCAAGATCCTTGATGGAAAAACAACTTCCAAGCCAGGTTTTTACACCTTCCAAGGTTGGAATGTGTCAGGATCAGCGATCTCAAGTTTGATGTATTAGAGAGTAATGCAGCGGAATGAGATCAAGAATTAGACAAATTATAGCAAGAGTTTGATATTTGTAAACAAATACGAGAGAATATATTTCTATGATAAGGAATGCTTCAATAATGCCTAATATTATTGCTCAAATCATTCACAGTTACAATAAGGTTGACACTCCTTATATAGAGTGCAATCACTGCTGTAATCACGGGATTGTAATTACTAGCAGATCTAGTACAAAAATAACTAACACTTAACAAACTACTGAAATGTTCACAACTACTGAGAACATGTCAGAGTGCTAAGTATAAAACATGAAACTACTGAAAAGAAAACTACTGAAACTACAACGACTGAAGAACAAACTCTTCAGTCGTTTTACAAAACTACTGAAAAGATAAAACATAAAACTACTGAAAAGTAAACCGTCATAACTACTGAAGAAGTCCTCTTCAACTGTAATGACAACATCTGATATTTGGTCTTCAGCACTTGTGTCTTCAGACTTTGTCTTCAGCACTTGTCTTCAGACTTTGTCTTCAGTACTTGTCTTCAGACTTTGTCTTCAGCACTTGTGTCTTCAGACTTTGTCTTCAGGTGTTATCTTCAGCTGTTATGGACTTCAGTAGTTGTTGTGACGTCTGTGGGACTTAAAGGTTTTTCTGATCCGGCTCATTGGTTCTTTTGGTCCAACAAACTCCCCCTGAACCAATGCAGCCAAAACCTTTAACTTTATTGAGGTCCCACTTATTGTTGGCAAAATGGTTGGTCTTTTTCCTTTTGATCAGTTGAGAAGATGACCCATATAAGCACTGGCCTGGAAATAAGTCTCTGATGATTTGGTTGGCAAAGAATGGATGGGAGCTCTGTATTAGGGAATTGGACACTGAGCTGTTCCCCCATCCATAAGACTTACTTCCCATGTATAAGCCTGTAGGATTCTCTGGTGTATGCTCTGAGAAACATGATTTGTTCTTCCATGGTAAGATTCTCTGGTTCACCATCAAATAATCCTTCACGCCCATACAGCTCTGAGATGTACTTGGCCTGTTTGCCGTTTTTGAGCTCAACTGTTGTGATCTGTCTGTATGCAAACTCATCTGGGTGATTACCCTCAAGTAACAGACTCAGCTCATTTTGTTTGAAGTTTTCCAGCTTTTTGTAGACCAACCCCTTTTTAATAACTTTGTTCTCTAACATCTTTTGGGGTGGCTGTTTAGTCTCATAAGCCTTCTTAAAGTCTTCTACAATTTCCCAGGGTGATACTACAAGGACCACAGTGATCTCTTCATCTACGATCCTTTTTACCTGGCCCTTGTATCTCGCAGGAATGTCTTTCTTTACAATTCTGTGAGCCACCCTAGGATCAGGCCATATCCTCACCTTTTCCTTTTGATATTGAAATGTGTTGGCAAGGGTGTACAATCTCAGAGCCTCTTTCTTCATACTTATTATTGATGAAGAAGTAGCATACGTTTTGTCTATGCTTTTCAGCATTTCCTCATCATGAAGCCTTTGCTGCTGTTCTTCTTCAATCTTTACTCTCACTGTTTCCATCTGTGAGGTGGGAGTGATGGGCATAGATTTTGCTTTAGGCAAAGTTAGGACTGCGGAAAGAGGCAGCCTATCTTCTTCCTCATCATCCTCTTCTTCTTCTTCTTCTAGCCTCAACATCCTTCTCTTCTTCTTCTTGGATGCATCATCGGCTGTTGGTTTTGAGGGTAAAGGAGTTGGTTTAATGGGTTGTGGTAGTGGTGATTTTGAAGTGGTAGGTTTTGCAGGTTGTTCTAGCATTCTTGTAGTGAGTGAGGCTTTGGAGTGTTTTGCTAGTTCATTTCTGTTCCCAGCACCTGCTTCATTTAGTGCTTCAATCACTAATCCCTTTGTGTATGCTTCAGACGTACAGATCTTGGTGGTTATTGCCAAGATACTGTCCCTGGTCCATGACTTAATCTCTATCAATGATCTCCCAAGATACTTTGCAATGAATCTGATCATGATCTCCAATCTTTCTCTTTCTAACACATCATAACTTGCCCATCTTGAGTTAATTTCTTCAACTTCAAGTCTTCTAATCTCTGAGTCAAGCTGTGCAGTATCGAACCCTTGCCTATACAGTTGATCAATAATGGAGTCCATATATTTACTATGTGTAGCATCCGCCATTTTGATCATCTCATCAAGTTTGAGCTCTTTTTGAAGTTCTTTTTCTTTCCTTTCAATCTTCCTCTTCTTATATGTGATATGAAAGTTTTTGTGACTTTCACTCACTTGATCAGTGTCAGCTCCCTTCACATACTCTTCTTCCTTCTCAGTCTCCTTCACAACCTCATCTTCCTTCTCAATCTCCTGTTCTTTCAATATGCTCTTCCCTTTTGCTTTCACTAACTGACTCTCCCCCTTTTTGGTTGCATTGGTTGCAAGGGTTTGAGTAGTAGAAAGCCTTGTGCTCACAATCTCCTCCACCAGGGGCTGTATGATTGAGGGAAGCCTCTCATCCAAGGTTTTGATCACAATGTCTGTGATCATTGGGGTGATGAGAGGTAGGGATTTCTGGAAGATAGCAGCTGTTTGCTCAGAGGGGTTCTGTCCCTGAGAAGCAGTGCCAGAGGTAGAGGCTGGTGGGTTGTAAGTTTTGATTGGCTGAGTGTTTAGGAGACCTTCAGGTGAAGGTGCCATCTGTGGGTGTATGGTGGTGTCAGATGGACTTGCTTCTTGAGAGAATTGGTCAAGTAGTCTTTGTAGTCTACTGACTTCCTCCTCAAGAATTGTGTTCTGGGCTAGAACATCATAAAAGAAGCCCAGGTCATCATCAGCAGATGCTGAATCACCTGACCTCCTGCTTGTAGCAGGATGTACATGCCCTGGGTGTAGACCAGTTGTAGCATGTGCCCTTTTTTCTTGGAACTGGGGACTTCCAGCCTCAGGACGATGTCCTTCATCAGCTGTTGCCTCTGATGAGGTCTTAGCAATGTTACCAGCCTCAGTCTGATCATGTGCTGACACAGAAGAGGTGGCAGCCTCACCAGATATTCTGATCTCCTTATCTACACTAGGAGACAGAACATTTAAACCCCTGTGCTGTGGGTTGTCAGAAGCATGTTGATCCTCTTCCTCTATATCTGTGGTTTTCCCCTTTGGTGGTTGTTGGGGAGGAGGAGAGGCATGCAGCTGAGTCAGCACGTTTGCAATTATAAGTGTTGGACTTTGGGGGGCATTTTCATGGGGAGATAGGGTAAAATCAGTATGCACCCGGGGAGAATGGTGCGTTTCAATGGCAATCTCCTCAAATGAGGAAGATTCCAGATTTGTGGGTACCCCTTCTTTGGTTGCTTCAGGCTCCTTTTGAGAGGAATCCTGAGCGGTTGTGGCTGGTTGAGTCTCTGATACTACTGGGGGGTTTACACCAGCAAGTATATCCTGTCTTGGTGGTACAGGAGCATCTTCAGGGGACTCATCTCCCTGAATAGCTGTTTTGGGTCGTTTTGTTTTTGGTTTGGTGGGGACTTTGGATTTTGTGGTGGTGGCTGTGGGTTCCAGCTGCGTGGATTTGCGCAGCTTGGCAGCCATTTTGAGTGATTGGTCAGAGTTGTGCCGGGAGTATACTTCAGGCAATACAGCCATAGCAGGGACTCCCAGGCAAACAAGTCCCTCAGCTTGAAGCTGGTTTTCAATTATGGCCATTATGAACCGAGGATATAATATCCAACGGTTAGCAAGCTGTTTTTGGGCCATATCCTTGAGCTCTAAAAATAGTATTTCAGAAAAATTTAAAGGTTGTTGCTCAAGGATGGAGTACAATACCTGTTGCCACCTTGTGGACATTTGATCCCATGATAAAGTCTTGGGGGCCAGGCAGACATTGACCATATGAAAGATGAGCCGTTCAGCATCCTGGAAATGTTTCTTCAATATGGTAGAGGCACTCAGGTTACCTTCGTATCCATGATGGGCAAATGATAGATCTGTTGTGCCCTTTGGATAACTAGTCGGGAAAGTGGCATCATCCAGATTGAGGGTTTGGCGAAGAATGTCTGGAGTGATGACCACCTTTTGACTATTGACAAACGCTTGAAGGGACTCTGTGTCATTCTCTTCAGAGACAAGAGTGACGTTTGTCCAGAATTGGCCAAGAGATTCGGCATATATGGTGGGGTTTAACAGAAAAGCTGTTTGGTAAGGTGACTGGACCATTAAATCAATGGCGTTGTGAAACTTGGTCCAGTATGGCGATTTGGTAAGGTGAGCGACACAGTTGTGTCGTGGTTTTAGTTGCATGGACGCCATGGAAGAAGAGAGGTTACAGAGTTTTTGAACGTTAGGTTTGAGAGGAGAGGTGAGAAAAACTCTGAAGGTGGGATAAGGTATTTATAGGGTAGGGTTATGAAACGACTGAAGGTTTTGGTGTTTGTCATCATTCGTTGAAACTACTGATGACGTGGCATTAACTTTCAGAGGTTTCAAATGACTGACCGTATTGGTGTGATCATCAGTTATTATAAAACAACTGAAGACTTGGTTTTAACCGTCAGACGTTGAAACAACTGAAGTCTTGATTTAGTCGTCAGTAGTTATAAAACTACTGAAGACAACTTTGACTTCAAGTAGTGAAACAACTGAGGACATGATGTTTGTCATCAGTAGTTGTGAAACTACTGAAGACAGTGGTTTTGTCATCAGTTGTTGTGAACAGCTGAAGACTTGGTGTTAGTCTTCAGTAGTTGTTAACTACTGAAGACATAGGTTTGGATTCAGTTGTTTGGAAACAGCAGTTGTAGAAACAACTGAAGAGAAATTACTCATCAGCTGTTTTCGTCAATTCATAGCTTTTCAGCTGTTTCAGTCTGACCTCCACACTTACTCATCAGACTTACATCTGAGTTTCAGAGGTTTCATTGGTCATCAGTACTTATCTGTATTTCTGACATCAGTAGTTGTAGCTACATCAGCTGTTGTGATTTCATCAGCTGTTGTAACTACATCAGCTGTTTTAACAAATAAAGTACTTCAGTACTTGTGAGGAATGTAGCCTTCAGTAGTTATAAAAACTACTGAGGGGAAAGGAACTCATCAGTACTTATATATGACATGGTTACCAATGATCATCAGTATTTATTACTGAGATCATCAGTAGTTGTCACTTATTCTAGCTGCAGCATACCAAGCCTTAACACCAGGTTGTGGAAAGTTGAACTATCCAAAGGCTTAGTAAAAATGTCTGCAAGCTCATCAGCACTAGGAACAAACTTTGGATCAATCAGACCTTTTTCAAAACAATCTCTAATAAAATGATGTCTAATTTCAATATGTTTAGTCCTAGAGTGCTGGACAGGATTCTTGACAATACAGAGAGCTGAAGAGTTGTCCATTAACAATGGAGTCTTAGTCTCAGTTATGCCATAATCCAATAATTGGTTTTGAAGCCATAATACCTGAGATGTACAACTTGCAGCAGCAATGTACTCGGCTTCAGCAGTTGATGTAGCAACTGAGGTTTGTTTCTTACTCTGCCAAGAAATCAAACAGTTGCCTAGGAATTGACATCCACCTGAAGTTGATTTCCTGGTCAACTTACACCCTCCATAGTCACTGTCAGAAAAAGCAACTAATTTACCAGAATATCTAGTAGAATACCATAAACCTAGAGATGGAGTGCCTTGCAGATATCTAAAGATCCTCTTGACTGCAATCAAATGAGACTCCTTAGGTGCAGCCTGAAATCTAGCACAAACACATGTAGCAAACATAATATCTGGTCTAGAAGCTGTTAAGTACATCAAGGACCCAATCATACATCTTTAAAGTGTTTCATCAACCACTTTACCTTTCTGATCTGTATCCAGTTGTGTGGTGTTGCACATGGGAGTAGAACAGGGTTTACAATTTTGTAAATCAAATTTTTCCAAAAGATTTTTTGTGTATTTGGACTGATGAATGAAAATTCCATCAGCCTTTTGTTTGATTTGCAAACCCAGAAAGAATTGTAATTCCCCCATGGCACTCATTTCAAACTTTTGTTGCATCAACTTTGTAAAGGCATCACACAACTGTGGATCAGAAGATGCAAAAATAATATCGTCTACATAAATTTGAACAAGTAGATTATGCTGCCCAGCTTTCTTAATGAATAAAGTTTTATCTATGGAACCTCTAGTAAAATTATTTTCAAGAAGAAAGTTTGATAATGTCTCATACCAGGCTCTAGGAGCTTGTTTCAACCCATAAAGAGCCTTATCAAGCTTATACACCCAATTAGGATGCTTGTTGTCCTCAAAACCCGGTGGTTGACATACATAAACCTCTTCTTTAATTTTTCCATACAAAAAAGCACTTTTGACATCCATTTGAAAAACTTTAAGATTTTTATAAGCAGCATAAGCTAAAAACAGTCGAATTTCTTCCAGTCTGGCTACATGAGCAAAGGTTTCATCATAATCAATACCTTCTTCTTGTGCAAACCCCTGAACAACCAGTCTGGCCTTGTTCTTAACAATAAGCCCATTTTCATCAGTTTTGTTCCTAAACACCCATTTAGTGCCTATTGCACACTTACCTGGAGGTAGAGGAACTAGTTCCCACACTTGCTGTTTCTTGAACTGAAGAAGCTCAAGCTGCATGGCATCAACCCATCCATTATCCTTTAAAGCAATGTGATAATTCTTTGGCTCTTGCTGACTGATGAAGAGAGCATAGAAGCAGAAATTTGACATTTGACTTCTTGTTGATACTCCAGCAGTGATATCACCAATGATTTGAGACATAGGGTGATTCTTCAGATCTTGGTACACAATGAGATCAGTGCAAGTGTTTGTAGCAGGCTCAGCAGCAACAGATGGTGATGGTGTAGTATTTCCTTGAAACCAATCAGTAGATGGTAATTCAAAGGAAGTTGAAGTTGTAGAAATCTCATCAGCATTTGTTGTGGATTGTGCTGCTGGAGCTACAGGAACATCAGGTCTAACTGAATCAGGCAGTTGATCACTAAACTTGAAGAGGTGAGTACTACTATCATCATCATCAGCACCAGCAGTACCACCAGGTGGTGAACTGTTGACAGGAGCAACAACAGGAGTTTGATGAGGAGCATATTGCAGTATGTCCAAATCAAATATCTCCACAGGGTTTTGTGGAATCTTGTCCTTTGGAGATTCATTAAACTTAACATGTAGAGTCTCTTCAACCATCTTTGTTCTACAGTTGAAGACTCTGTATGCTTTGCAAGTTGATGAATAACCAACAAAGTACCCTGCATCCACCTTAGAATCAAATTTTTGGAGTTGATCCCGTGTGTTGAGAATGAAACAAGGACATCCAAAAGCTCTGAAGAATGAAATTAGAGGGGCCAAATGATGAAGAACTTCATATGGATTTTTCATCAACCTCTTATTTACTAGAGCTCTATTTTGTACATAGCAAGCTGTATTGATAGCTTCAGCCCAAAAAGTCATTGGCAGTCCAGAGTCAGCCAACATGGACCTTGCAGCTTCAATAAGGGTCCTGTTCTTTCTCTCCACTACTCCATTTTGTTCAGGAGTTCTTGGAATGCTAAAATGCCTCTTGATTCCCTTTGAGAGGTAGAACTCATCAAGTGTATTGTTTCTAAATTCTGTTCCATTATCACTTCTAATACACTTGACTGAGAGGGAATACTGCTTCTCAACATACAATACAAAGTTGATAATCTTCTGAGCTGCTTCATCCTTTGAATGCAAGAAGAAAGTCCATACAAATCTGGAGTAATCATCCACAATTACCAGACAGTATTTCTTCTTAGCCATACTCATCACTCTCACAGGACCAAAAAGATCCATGTGAAGAAGCTGTAAGCAGGCTGTGGACTTAGGTTCTTCTATGGAGGGAAATGAAGCTTTGTGCTGTTTTCCTTTTAAACAAGCAGTGCAGTCATCTTCACATTTGAACTCCTTCATAGGCAATCCCCTTACTAAACCGTGGTTTATCAGCTGATTTATGTTTTTGAGATTAACATGACCCAGCCTTCTATGCCATAGTGTAGATTCTTGAGGGGAAGCCTTGGAAAATAGGCAATGGCCTTTGAGATCTATTTTCTTAGAAAGATCTAAGGCATACACTCTTCCTGTCCTGTTGGCCTTAAGGAGAGTGTATTTATCCAACACCTTATCAATCAAACTTAGAACTTTGGATGACAGAATCCGGCAGTTCTGACTTGTGAAAAGAGCAACATGGCCTTTGTCACACATTTGACTGACACTCAAGAGGTTGTACTTGAGATTTTCCACATGGTTAACATCATCAAACTTTATTTCCCCATTGGAAACAAAGCCTTTGCCGATGATGTAACCCTTTGCATCATTGCCAAAAGATACAAACCCCTTCCTTCCTTGAGAGTAGTCATTAAGAAGTGATCTGTTTCCTGTCATATGCATGGATCCTCCACTGTCTACATACCAGATGCCTCTGTGGCATGTTGAAGAACGCTGTGAAGATGATGCAGTTGAGCAGGAACCCTCAGTTGACTCCAGAGCCATAAGTGCCAGATTCCCAAAAGGACTATCACCACCATGTTGATCAGCACTTGTGAACAGTTGTTCATGACCAGACATGTCATCTGGCAAGCTGCTCCAGTCAACAACTTCAGGGGTGAAGAAGCTATGTTGTTGAGGTTGAGGGGGTTGATGAGATGGTTGAGGTTCTGGAAGTGCATGAGGTTGTGGTACCATAGGAGCTTGAACTTGACTGGTTTGTGGCATGTAATAACAAGTGTAAGGGTATGGCATTTGACCCTGAGGAACAAAATATGCAGGAGATTGTAGTTGAGAATGATGACTAGAATTGACAGGATGTTGCCCTTTGTTTTGTTGACTATTGCTAGGGAAAGTCACAAAAGGTGCAGAGGAATTAGATCCAGATGATCTACATTCTCTAGCAAAGTGTCCAAGCCTTTGGCATTTGTGACACCTCAACTTACTCTTGTCAAAACCCACTTTGGTTTTGCCAGAGAGTCCTGGGAACTTTCTTCCAGTTCTTTTGTAGAACTTCTGAGATCTGATATTTATCAAGGCCATTTGGCTCAAAATATCCATCTCTTCTAAGTCATCATCAGCAATCCCCTTGAGATCATCCATGATGAAGCATAGATTGTCATTATTACACCTAGTGAATTGACTATCAACACTCACAAATGCTGAATCAGAAATGTTTGAAGAGAAATCAATATGCTCATCATACTGGCATTCAGATGAAGCATTTCTGACTCATGACTAACCAGAGCAGTGTTGCCTGGTACAAAGTCTTCATTGAGCTTACCAGATGAAGACAGTTTTCTTTTTTGTTCTATCTCTCTCTCAAATGTGAGCAATTTCCCATGGAGTTGGGTGAGAGATAGTTTGTCCAAATTTGCACTGGAGCGTAGGACAATAGTATATGTGTCCCATCTCTCAGGCAGTGATCTGAGAAATCTGTTATTCATCTGGATATTAGTGTACTCATGTTTGACCATTTTTAATTCAGAGATCAAACAAGAGAACCGCTCAAACTGTTGAGTCAGTGTCTCACCCTTCCTATGAGAGAATGTCTCATATTGTTGGGCAAGGATCTCTTTATTATTTGCCAAGACCTCATCTGTTCCTCCAAATTGTTCTTTCAAGGCATTCCAGAGGTCATGGGCAGATTCATAATGCATTAGCCCAGAATAGATTTCATTGGGTAGTGCCATGGCCAGAATTCCATGGGCTTTTGCATCAATCTCAAACAATTTCTTATCCTCATCTGAGTATTGATCCTTCCTCTTCGGAACCATTTGATTTGTTTCCGGGTTATTCACCATAGGCTTGTGTGGACCATGTACCACTGATGTCCAACAACCTGAGCTGTTAACAGACAGGTGATGGAGCATACGTCGTTGCCATATGTTATACTCATTCCTAACCAGCATTGGAGGCTTGGTTGAGGAACCAGTATTGTGAGGATCATTGGAAGGAGTAGTCATTTTGGATCCAAAAACAATTTTATTCAAGCTTTTAAAAGATTTTAGACAGACCACAACACACTCAATGAAAACCAAGAATAAGTCTCAGGATGAATGATTAAAAACACAGAAAAATCAATCTCTATAACCGTTTCTTGCAAAAATGCTAATTCGATCAAACTTGGATCTTGAAGAGCAGTTTCAATGATCAATTATTAGATCGATCAATGATTAACCGGCTCTGATACCATTTGTCAGGATCAGCGATCTCAAATTTGATGTATTAAAGAGTAATGCAGCGGAATGAGATCAAGAATTAGACAAATTATAGCAAGAGTTTGAGATTTGTAAACAAATACGAGAGAATATATTTCTGTGATAAGGAATGTTTCAATAATGCCCAATATTATTGCTCAAATCATTCACAGTTACAATAAGGTTGACACTCCTTATATAGAGTGCAATCACTGCTGTAATCACGGGATGGTGATTACTAGCAGATCTAGTACAAAAATAACTAACACTTAACAAACTACTGAAATGTTCACAACTACTGAAAACATGTCAGAGTGCTAAGTATAAAACATGAAACTACTGAAAAGAAAACTACTGAAACTACAACGACTGAAGAACAAACTCTTCAGTCGTTTTACAAAACTACTGAAAAGATAAAACATAAAACTACTGAAAAGTAAACCGTCACAACTACTGAAGAAGTCCTCTTCAGCTGTTATGACAACATCTGATATTTGGTCTTCAGCACTTGTGTCTTCAGACTTTGTCTTCACCACTTGTCTTCAGACTTTGTCTTCAGTACTTGTCTTCAGACTTTGTCTTCAGCACTTGTGTCTTCAGACTTTGTCTTCAGGTGTTATCTTCAGCTGTTGTGGACTTCAGTAGTTGTTGTGATGTCTGTGGGACTTAAAGGTTTTTCTGATCCGGCTCATTGGTTCTTTTGGTCCAACAGAATGTCATTTCCAAATAGTAGTATGTCATCAACATACAATACTAGGAAAGTGATGATGCTCCCACTAGCTTTCTTATATACACAAGCTTCATCAGCGTTCTTGATGAATCCGAATTTAATTATTTATTCATCAAAACGGTGATTCCAACTTCTTGATGCTTGTTTCAATCCATAGATTGATTTCTTTAACTTGCATACTTTATCAGGATGTTTTGGATCGACAAAACCTTTAGGCTGAACCATATAGACATCTTCCTCAAGATATCCATTTAGGAAAGCGGTTTTGACATCCATTTGCCAAATCTCATAATCATAATGAGCAGCTATGGCAAACAATATCCTAATAGATTTTAGCATCGCAACTGGTGAAAAGGTTTCATCATAGTCAACCCCTTGAGTTTGAGTGAAACCTTTTGCTACAAGTCTAGCCTTATAAGTATCCAAGTTTCCATGCATATCGGTTTTCTTCTTGAAAACCCACTTACTTCCAACTACTTTGGAGTTAAGAGGTGGTACAACCAAGTCCCATACTTGATTGTCATGCATGGATTGCATCTCAACGCTCATGGCCTCGAGCCATTTGTCACAATCCGAATTGGACACTGCATCATGGTATGTGGTTGGTTCATCTGAATCTACCACATAGCATCCATCCATGAAAAATCCGTATCTTTCAGGTGGATTACTAGTTCTACCACTTCTGCAAACGTTTTGTGTGTATTGATCAACCACTTGATCATCTTCAACATCCTCATATTGAGTGCTAGTTTCAACCAAACGTGTATCGGGTTGTGGTTCTTGATCCTCTTCAAGATCCACAGTTCTACTACCAATTCCTTCCATAAGGAACTTGGTTTCCAAAACTCACCCTTTCTGGCAACAAACACTTTTTGTTCCAGTGGATCATAGAAATAATATCCCATAGAATCTCTAGGATATCCAACAAAGATGCACTTGGTGGATCGGACTTCCAATTTGTTTGGGGTGGGAGTCTTAACATAAGCCTCACAACCCCAGACCCTTAAGTATGATAGGGATGGAACTCTTCCATGCCATATCTCAAAGGGTGTGCTTTCCACCTTTTTGGTTGGGGCCATATTTAGAATACGGGCCGCGGAGAGCAAAGAGAAACCCCAAAATGATAGAGGTAATGTGCTTCTAGCCATCATAGATCGGACCATATCCAATAAGGTTCGATTCCTCCTCTCAGACACACCATTATGTTGTGGTGTTCCAGGTGGAGTGAGTTGTGAGACAATCCCACAACTCCTAAGATGATCTTGAAAAGCATCACTTAGGTATTCACCTCCTCTATCGGTGCGGAGAACTTTAATCGACTTGTTGAGTTGATTTTGAACTTCATTTTGAAAGATCTTGAACATTTCAAAAGCTTCATCTTTGTGTCTTAACAAGTACACATACCCATAGCGACTATAATCGTCGGTAAAGGTAATAAAGTATCTTTCACCATTCCTAGTCATTGGCTTAAAAGGACCACATACATCCGAATGTATGATTCCTAATAAATCTTTTGCCCTTTCGGCTTTGCCACTAAAAGGTTCTTTAGTCATTTGACCTTGTAAACAAGACTTACACACATCAAATGAATCACATACACTTGTTTTTAAAAGACCATTCTTTTGTAGTGTTTGAATTCTTTTTTTGTTTATATGACCAAGACGACAATGCCAAAGGTAAGAGTCACTCAAATCCGATTTAAGTTTCTTGGTACTAGTTTGGTACAACAAGCTATCATTCAATGTGATTTCACGAACCAATTCATAAATACTATTGACGGGAATAGCTTTAAAGTAAAACATGTCATTCAAAGCAACATGAATTTCATTTCCAATAAATGATAATACATATCCAAAATGTTTTAATAGGGCTACAGAGATAATGTTCCTAGTCAAACTAGGAGCATACAAAACATTATACAAAATTACTTCCAAACTATTTGGAAGTTTCAAGATGTAGTCACCACGGGCTTCAACTTGAACTTTTGCCCCATTGCCCATGTAGAGGCTAACATCCCCTTTCTTGAAGTCACTACTTCTTTTGAACCCCTGCAACAAATTGCAAATGTGAGTTCCACATCCGGTATCCAATACCCATGTGTTAGAGGATATTAAGTTTAAATCAATATGGATCATGTATGTTGTACCTGAGGTCTACCCGGCATCCCTCTTTGCTTTCAACTCTTGGAGATGGATGGGACAATTCCTTGCCCAATGTTCAATCTCCCCACACTTGAAGCATGGGTCATTCGAAGCAACCTTTTGCTTCTTCTCCGGTGCTTTGGGTGGCACCCTTGCCACCCCTTTCCCCTTACCCGACATGGGTCCCTTACCCTTGGCAACTCTTGCTTTGGGCGCGGGATGAGGCCTTTTCTTGTTCCCACCTTCGTTGATGGTGAGAACGGGTAAAACCCTTTTACCCATGGCCGCCTCGGCCGTTTTGAGCATAGAGTGAAGCTCACCAATGCTCTTGTCCCATGCATTCATGTTGTAATTCAACACGAATGTGTCGAACCTTTTGGTAAGGCCATTAAGGATCAAATCCGTGGCCAATTCCTTCGAGACAGGACAATTAAGCCTCTCGATGCGGTCAATGTGACTTTTCATCTTAAGCACATAAGATGAAACAGATTGGTTGTCGTCCATACGACATGCATGAAGCGCTTGAACCGTTTCAAAGCGTGCAACCCTTGCTTGTTGTTGGAACGTTTCCTTCAGCTGGGTTATCATGTCATAGGCTCCGTGATTTTCATACTCCTTTTGGAGATCCGGAGTCATGCTTGCCAACATGAGGCAAGACACTTGGACCGAGTCCTCAGTGTATTTTAACCAATCGTTAAAGGCCTCCTCATCATCCTCACTAGGTTGATCGGGGATAGGGTCGTCTAAAACATACACACGTTTTTCTTGCTTGAGAACGATTCTCAAGTTTCGAAACCAATCAATTAAATTGTCATGGTTTAGATGTTCCTTTTGGAGAATCGCTCTTAAAGATTGGGCGGACGTGGATGAATTTTCATTGTTATCATGGTTATTGGAGGCCATCTACAAAATTTAACAAAGATCAATTTTAGTATTTTCGATATTGTTATTTTAATAATAAATACCTTTTATGGCCATTTTATATTAAAATCTAGAATCCAACATTACATTTAAATTGTGGTTAGGTGACCTTTATCCCACGATTTAAATTAATAAGGTGGTCAACGATTGACGATTGCAACCATTTGCAACTTCTAGAGATATGGGATCGACTTGAAACATCATATGTAAAGTCGGCATGTTAATCCCATCAACACCATTTGGAAACCACATCGTAGGTGATCCATTTGACATGGTTTACAAATCAAGACACCCTACTTACACCCACGTGTGAGTTTGCCAAAATAAATGGTTAGGTGACCTTTATCCCACAAATAAGGCATTCTCACCTCAAATCACAAGTTCCTCAAAATGGTTAGGTGACCTTTATCCCACTAAGAGTTCCCAAGTGACTCAAGTGTTGTGTAAAATGACGGTGTTGATCTTGTTTTAAAATATTTAGAGATTTCATAATTCTAGTTTAGAAAACTCTTAGTACTTGTATTTGCATGCTTTCAAATACAAGATACCCTATGGTCCTTTGATTAAAACTTATTTTAATCTTTAGAATCATTAAATCATTTTAATAACCTTTTATTACCTTTTAATGATTAAGAACCATTTAATTAGTTTGTTTTGATCATTGATATGATTGTTAAAGCAAATATCACATACATGCCATCAACCACAATAATATAAACAAAACAACATAGCATATGTGCATAACCATAACATCTAAAGTGGTCCACACTTGTTTGCCATCACAAGTGTGGTCCATAGGCATTCCTAAGGGTCATAACAAAACACATAGAAAGCTTCCAAAAGCCTCCCACTTGAAACCGCATCCAAAATGCTCCATGTTTCTATTATGTTTTTCCTTTGTGCTTCCAACGCATACGTCTTCATATTACAAGATATAAAGTCCTAATACAAGATATCTAGTAAAATGAAAATGCACCTAATCTATTTATTACAACCCAATAATAAATAAATTACATTTTAAACAAAGCACAAATAAATAAATATACAACCCCATTGAATAAACAAATACAACCATTGCAATCATCCAAACAACACAAGGCCAAAGGCTAAGTTATGCACCAATATAAACATTCATCATATCATCCAAAAATAACAATGAATCCCCTCTAAAACCCACGAAATTTCAGCCAACATAAACTGAAATTTCGGGTTTTAAACATTGTCCAAACAACATACATATCAACATACATATCTTTCAAGGTTTAATCACAAGCATGTGTAATATAACCTTGAAAGTTTGGGGATTCAATATATAGGAATATTGCAGCCCTTAAAAGGGTTATAAAGTCCCATAAAAACAATTTTAAAGGACAAGAACAAGCAAGCTATCCACATAACCGGCTCTAGATGCCAATGTTGAGTTTGTTAGAACATAAAATCAAAGTTTAACCTTTTAAACTTTCAGAAAAACGCAGCGGAAAAGATTTTGAAATATGATTATAAAGCTGAAATTTCATGTTCTTATGGTGACAAATATATGTATAAAACAAACCCAAAATACAAAGGATCATATTATGTGAATAAGCAAGCTATGTAAGCATAAGAAACAACATAATATGACAACCATAAAGGGCTGCCAAACTACCTTTTAGCAGCCTCCAAAAGTCGAAGGAAAGAAGAGGATTAATGCTCAAAATTCGGCCAAGGCTCCAAAAGAAGGACCCCTCAAGCTTGTATACCCCAAGCTAACTTGCAATCAACTTCTTGCTAGGTAGATTGCACCTAGAAAAACACCCAAAAGTGCTCTTCTTCTTGCTTCAGCAAAAAAACAAAAGAGAGAAGAAGTAGAGAAAGTTTTTCATGCAAAAGAGATGGAGAAGTAGACAGAGGTTTTGCAACTACAACATCCTTTCATAAAGAGTGTGTAGTTAATCAATAAAAGACCTCCAAGGCTATTGGCCCCTAGGGGTGGCCGAATTTAAAGTGAGAAAGGGGTTTCCCCCCAAAACTCATCTTCCATAACACATTAAATAAGTCACTCACTAGGGCTTATTTAATTTATGTGACATGTATCATCTTAATTAAACAAATTTAATTAAAGGATACTAACATATTATTAGTGTTATTTAAACCCTTTTAAATAACAAAATTAATAATAAAAACCCATCAACAAATTATCCTTATAATTTGTTCCATCTCGAATGCCTTTGTTTAGAAAACCCTTTTCTAAACATGGTGCGATTATTCAATTGCATGATCCCATCATCAATTAAATAATTCTTGGTGATTGCAAAGCTTGTTATTGGGTATAACCCGACTTGGATCATAACGTACTAACCGCATCAATATTCTATGTGTCTTGGGCATATAAAATCCAACAGAAAGTAATAAAACTTGGCCAGGATTTATCCTTAGTTCATTAAAGATACTTAAAGAACCTCAATGCTAAATGTATGAACATTCTTGAAAATGATATAAGATTTCATAAAGATCATGCTTTTATGGATTTTATTGAAGATAGTAAAAGAACCTCTGAATTAATCGCTTGTTTTTAATATGGGCTAATTCATATTGTTGTTATCTTTAAGATTTCTTGCATCTTGTTTCATTCTCATTAATCCACTTAAGATACTCATAAGACCTCAAGTTAAATGAACATTCTTATTTTGGTTTCTTTTAAATTATTGAATATGATTAAATAATCCATTCAAATCATTCATCTTATTTACGTTTCTTATCAATCTGTTGAAGATAATAAAAGAATCTTGAGTTCTTGGACTGTGATTTCTTGAATTTTGTCTAGACGATTAAGGCTCATTCAATGCCTTCAAAACCAGAACCCAGCATCTTCGGGCAGTTTTAATTCGCTATTCAGATTGCCTTCAATATCATTGTTTATAAAGGAATGCTTTGGATTCAATTTTCATCACAATTGCAACTTCAACACCAGGTATGTCATTGGTTTTAATTTACTTTCCTTGATTGAATTGTTGTTGCTACTTTGATAGCTCATGTCTCTTCTTTTGTTGATGTTGTTGTGTATTGTGTACTTTGATCAGTTTTTGGTTTGCTCATTGATAGGATCGGATCTAGTTTGATCAATTAGATTTGAATTTTGCAGCGGAATATGACAGAAATAAGATCGACTTCAAGCAAGAAAAGTATGAATATGCAATCACACAATGACGATTATAGAGAGCGAGAGAACTTTTCTGTTTAAGGAATATTTTCATTCACGCGTAATGCTTCGGTTACAAAACAACTAGGTCAACATTCCTTTTATAGAGGAATGTGACGTCTGCTAAACAACTGAAACAATGCAAACTACTGAGAATGTTCTCAACAACTGATCACATCTCAGAGAATGATAAGTACAAGAACATAAAACTACTGACCTAAAACTACTGAAACAATAAACTACTGAAAGGAAAATTACAAGTACTAAAAAGGAAAAACCATCACAACTACTGAAGTTAATAACTTCAGCTGTTGTGACAACTACTGATCACTCTGGTCTTCAGTACTTCACTTTCAGACTTTGTCTTTAGTTCTTTACTTTCAGACTTTGTCTTCAGACCTTGTAATCAGCTGATGTCTTCAGCTGTTGTGATCTTCTTCAGCAGTTGTAATGTCTGTGGGACTTAGAGGTTTTTCTGATCAGGCTCATTGGTTCTTTTGGTCCAACACTCACGCCTCAAATTTGGTAATACTCATTGTATTTGTGTGTAATGTTGTTGTGTAAACTGATTTGAGTACTTAATATGTTAGTTAATCTGTTTTGTTATTCTGTTGTTGAGTAGGTAGTTAATCCACGAAAGATGATTTTAAGAGATGTACGGGGTAGGACGTTTAATTTCATCATACACACACAAAACTTTGTAGTCTTGAAAATTTATATCCCCAAAACATAGTCTTTTAAGTTTTGGGGGTAGTTATTTCTTCCTGAGGTTGAAATTGGGTTTCTATATACATGGTTTTAGCTCATGAGTTCCCTTTTGTGGACTTCAAACTGATGAAGTAAACTGTGAATAACTTTTTTCTGTGAATTTTGGCTACCAATGTTGGCCGAATAGAATAAGGAAGTGTAGTTTAGCAATTTAGTTAGCTTTCTTATGCTTATGAACTTTAGTTGATATTATTTTTGTTTGTTGATAGATTTGCACTCAAGAAAGCCTATGAATTAGTCTCACAACTACTGAAAGAGAAAATCATATGTATCAACAAAAACAAATGGTTAGTTTGCATTTCATTCATATGTTAATTACGGTTTTAGTATCTAAGATGTGTGTTTTGAGATATGGCCATTTGAGTGAAACAAAATAATGCTTGAAGCCATTCTATTAGTATTTTTAATGAAACAGTAAGCCTTTCATCCACCCATACTTAATGAAATAGTGAGTATCTAGAACCAGTTGCAGGTCTAGACACAATCAATTCACCTACTTAATAGTCTTAGTTGTTTAAACTTAATGTAAATTGAAAAAAGAAACATGAAAGATGAGTATGATACGTTTATTCGGTGAATGAGTTCTCCTCGAATAGTAATCGACAATGAATCCTTAAAAAACGACACCATTATTCAGGTTTTTATTAGTCTTAATGGTCTTAGTTTTTCAAATTTAATGTTCTTAGTTAACTGTATAATTTATTTTGACTTGATATACGTGGTGGATAGGGATAATAGACATGGCATCCTTTTGTAAGTTGTGCAAGTTCTTGTTGTACTTGAATTTGTGTTCAAATAATCTCACATAAGTTTCGTTGGAGATTGGTTCATGTATGGTATGCAATATTTTTCAGTTAAAATTCTGTTTTTTTTTCGCCACCCGAGTCGAGTTTAGTCATATGTTTAGTACCCTAAATTTCTTGTTTCTTTTATAGTTTTTAATATTAATGATCAAGTTGGGAACAAAATCACTAATGAAGAAGTCTTGTATCACGTTCAAATGGCTAACTTCAGAATTTTTTAAAAGATATTGATGGTAGATAAAAATTATTAAGTAGTTGTGAAAATCAAAAGCCTGATGTTAAAGTTGTAAACTGGTGATTATTTGGTTGTTACAGTTAGGTGTGAAGATAGACTGGAGCTAATTGTCGTGTAGTACAAATGATTATTGAAAACTATTCTTTATTCTTCTTTTTAAGCTAGAAACTTAGTTGGATCCATTAGGCTTCTGCTTGAATTGTTTTGGGTAGGTTATAAAATTATTTGTGTTTTATTTCATTCTTCCTTACTCATTGTTGCTTTAAATTTAGGAATTTCAGGGGTATATGGAAAACAGTTGTGGAAAAGACAAGCATGGTCATCATCACGGGTTAACCTAGCATAAAAGGCTAGAGATCAAATTGCATTTGATAAGAATGGAGCTGAAATGTTGTTACTGCATGATTATGTTTTATTTGGACTAAAATTGTATAACTAGATAGGTTTCATCTCTTTAAACGTAGGCACCATTGATGCTATGGAGTTGACTTTTTCAATGAGTTATAAGTTACTAAGGTCTCTTGAGTGTGTGGAGGCATGGGTAAGGATGACTGCATATTAAAAAATTTCACCCTTTATGCTCTATCTTTTGTTACAAGTTTATAATCTCTCTTTGTTGTTACGGTAGTAATATTGCTTCAATATTTAATTTAAGTTTATCTTTCTATAAAAATGATGTATGTGGATATTATACATTTAAAGTAAACACATCTATAGCCCTGTGTTACAACATTGCTTCTTTAGAAGGGATTTATGACACCCATCAAGCAGGTTTGATAGGTTCAAATATCATATTTTGTTTGAGTTTTTGATTCCTTAAATGATAAATTTTTATTTGTTTTTTTAATTTGTTTGAACTTTTAGATAAAAAGATAGGTGTGGTTCAATCAACACTGTTAGAGTTAGGTGAATCCACTTGCAGCGATCACCAACTCTACTTTTGGACACTCTCATTAACCACCCGATT
This sequence comes from Flaveria ramosissima, assembly GCA_025215565.1. Taxonomy (NCBI): domain Eukaryota; kingdom Viridiplantae; phylum Streptophyta; class Magnoliopsida; order Asterales; family Asteraceae; genus Flaveria; species Flaveria ramosissima. The sequence goes on from CM046046.1 coordinate 51,744,940, forward strand.
CACATGAAAAATTTATTGATAAAAATAATTAAATCAAATCCACCTTTTTTAGAAAAATATTTACTAGATGCGCATAAAGACCAACTTGAACGTTAACTCATTTTAGTTTTGGAATTGAAACAATGGTTGGTTTACTACAAAGTCAAAGCGTGTCGCTGAACCTGAAATATGCTTAGGTACACACTCCACATTGAACTATGTTCCTGTTAAAGATGTGAGCTTAATTCTTCAATTTGTAACAGTTCTTTCACTATTATATGATGTAAGAGTTAATGCAACTAGCTCATGAGCTCCAAATCTCTAATGGATGTCATCTTAGTGTTTCTAATAGTTTCCAACACACCACAATATAAGATCTTTGGGGTGTTGTTCATCATGTGAGACATTGTAGTATCATAGGTTATAAAGTATGAAAGATATTATGCACATAACTATCGTTTAAGGTGGGTTTTGTTTATCTTTAATCTTTTGTTATGAATTTAACTTTTCTAAAATCTCTCTTTAATTCATGTAACTTCATAAATTTTCTTAATCTTACAATTTATGCTTGTGGTATTTGCAAATATTTACCAGACTTCAAGGCTTCTGGGAAAATCAATTTTGATTGGGAAGATAACTTAATGTGGACCTTATAGAAAAATAAAACATTTGGATATACTAACAATGGGAAAACAGATGCTAAAAAAACATATGAATAGTTGCTGCTATGTTTTTTTTTTCAAATCTTATAAGATGGTCATAATAGCTTGTACAACTAAATACTAACTACAGGTAGTTAGTGGGGTTGTATATGATCTTTTGTTACATGATTTAAAGATACGGGTAATAGGTGAGTACAATATAATATTTTATGTATTAAATAGTCAAAAACTTATTTACTCTTTTTAATTATATAGCTCCTGTAATTATGTAGTGGTTGTGTTTGCTTAACACTAATGCTTTTAGGTATTAACCCGTTAGCTATTTAATTTCAAGCTTTTTTAGTTAATAATAGTTTGAAGGGGAATTGCACTTTAAAAATGCCACACAAAGCTGCCCTAACATAGAGGGCGTCACCCGCAGCAACACGCGGGCATTCCCACTAGTATATAAGCTTTAATAACTTAGTAAAAATATTGTTTTTATTAATAGGGACAATAAGATTAATTTACCATCATGACCTGACTTAAGGAATAAAATTAACATTTGTTAGAGTAAATGACAAAACGTGCAAGCTTTTTCAAACGTAGAGGCCGATTACTATAATTTCTTAGTTTATGGACGAAACCTGAAATTTAGCATGAACCTAAAGGACGAAAAGAGTAATTTACTTTAAAAAAATCATGCGGGTCGTTGCTAAAATTTCTTGAGGGTCGGTTGGGAACATAATATATACACAACTTTAAAAAATAGTTTCATGGGGTCGAGCAAACCCCAACCCATGTGGTTTGGGTTCGCCCCTGCTATCGCCACCTCAAAAACACAACCACAAGCCGTCGCAACCATCATTCCCCAACCACAAACCACCTGAGAACTCTCTCTATAGCGTCACCAGCCGATCGCCTCACTAGTCACCATCTACTTTACCTGGTTCATTTTTACCCCTATCGTTCTTAATTCTGCCGCTCACCACCATTCCTTCCGCCTACCAACGCCGCACACCAAAAACCAAATTGATAATTAGGTTTTTGGTTCTAAGAATTATGAATTTGTTTAAACCAAATAGCATGAAAAAATCAAATAACAAATAATACTCGTTTAAGTTTGAAATTTAGCCCAGTCTAATTAGAATTTAAGCCTAATTTTACTTAACCCAACTCAATCCAGTACCAAAGAATTGTAAAAGATATACAAAAATAAAAAATAAAATTAAATAAAATTAAATACAAAATATTTCTATTTGGTTTATTCGCTCCAAAACCAAAAACCGAACCGAATTCTAATTAGGTTTAGGTTCGGTTTGGTTTTAGGTCTCGACCGATAAAAATACCAAAATGAATAAACCAAACAATATAAACCGAAAATCAAACCTTTGACGAGAATGAAACTTTCCTAAACAAACTACACATGATCACTGCAATTCAGTAAGTATTTATGTTAAAAAAGTATAAAATGCATTACTTCATCGTTAAATCTTCCAAACATTATCTATAGAAGAAAAAAGAAGTTTGAGAAACAACGAGCTTTCGTGGTTTTGCATTTGGCAACTGAAGTTTAGGGTTTTGCAATTTTCTCCCTGTGAGTGTAAGGGGGTGTTTGTTTTTCCTCAGAAGTACTTCCTGGCCTCTTTTGTCTGCACCGCGCAGATCACGCGTAGACGTTGGGCTCTGCAGATTGTTTGTTTTCTGGAAGACCTTTCATTAAAAAAGGTCTTCCTGACGTCTGCATGGAGAAGACATTACATTACCACTTCTAACATCTTCTAACCTTTTCTCAAAACACAATACAAAACTCCCCCTCCCCCCAAACCCATCAACCACCGCCGGCCCCCCTCCCCCACCGCCGGCCCCCCTCCCCCACGGCTGAGCCACCTGCGCCCCCCCTCCCTCCTCCTGCGGGCACCTGCGCCGCCCCTCCCACCGCCTCCGATTTGGTTTTAAGCGAAATGGGGTTGTTTGTTCGATTAAGTTTTTGTGATTTGGTTGATTTGTGATTGGTTTAAGTTTTTGGTTGATTTCTGGTTTATGTAAAATGATTTGTGATTTGGTTAGCAGTTTGCAGATGTTAAAAAACAAACAGTCTTTTTTTGCAGACTGCAGACGTTTGGTCCACCTCTTCTGCTGCAGATGTGGTCCGCATACTGCAGATATTTTTCTACAGAAAAAACCAACAACACCTAAATATATATAAGGTAATAGGCTTTGTTTAAAGAGAGAAAGAGGGTTCAGGAGGCTACTTTCTTGCCGCTGCCGCGAGGTGCCGCTGGCTGCCGCCGCGAACCGGCGGGTTTTGGTGGTCGGTCTATGTTTCTCGTCGGGGGCTAAACACTGTCGGTTTGGGGTATTTTGTGGGGTTCGTGGTCTCCGGCTGAAAGGGGTTGGGGTTGCCATCGGGGGAGGCGGTGGGCTTTCCGACGTTCACGACCACTAGCCTCACCATTGGGTCGCATGTCGCTCATCAGCGGTCCCGGTTGCCGCTTTTACAGCGCCGCCTTGCTTGGTCTGTTGGCTGCGTTGGTGGTTTCTTGGTTCCATCGCCGATCTAAACATGCCCCACTCTCTGCCGGGTTGTTGAGGTACCTGAAACCACTGCCCGCCGCTCTCTCCCGACATCGTCCTCTCAAACCCTCATCGATCAGCTTGTGGTTGTGGTTCTGACATCTGCCCTCTTTCGTTCTTTAGAGAGAGACAACTTTTGGGTAGAGAGAAGGATGGTTAGGTTGCTATGTCGTCGTTGGTTCCGACCGCCTTTGGGTTGGTCGGTCGCTGTTTAACAACGCCGCTCCTTGCGACGTTGGTGGGGCCCTGTTTTTGTCTCAATGATGGGAGGGTTGGTGTGTCGCTGCCGCTTCCGATCGACCTCTGGGTCGGACAGCGACCATTTAACCCTGCCACTCCTTGCGATGGTGGTGGCATCTTCTTCTCCTCCCTGATTTTGATATTTTTACCTACAAGTGGGTAATGCATGTGGTGGTATGTTTTGCCCTTTTAGGTTGGGTATAGTTGGGTATTGTTATGGTGGGTCATCACTTTAGTGTTGATGTTACTGTTGGAACCTTTTGGGGCTTGGTTGTTGTTTGTCTTGATTGTGGCTGCTGTTGAATTAAGTGTTGGCGATGATGGTTTGGCTGTCATTGGTGTTGTAATTGTTGTAGGCCTATTTTGGCTGATTTTTCATCAACGGTTCCTTTTATTTGTTGGCTTAAGAAATGGGTGTGTGCATGTGTTTCTTGTTTGTTTTTCGTGGGGGATTTCCGGGCAATAACTGTTTCCAACTTCAAATGTTGGTTGGCTGCATACGAGTACGAGTAACGACACAAATATGTTGTTATCTGTGAATGATTGGTGTAGTTAGCTTTTTGTATATTACATTGGGCCTATGATTGCGGGTATTAGATCGTCTGAGGCATCACTGTTATCTCTATCAATCTGTGTTTAAGATTCTTTGGTTGGATTTTATCATATGGTTGTTATGACTGTAAACCCAATACATAAACTTTGAATTAGATGCAACCTTGCCATGGCAGATCTTGAGGACGGTGGATTGTTACCTGCAACCCTCTGCAGCCAAATGCCCTCATTCCAATTACGTTTCTGAGCCTAACAATATACGATAAAAGCCCTTCCAACATTTTGTTATTAAAAGTCAGATGTATAATATAGAAGCTTTGTTTTAACAGTTTACCATGTGCGCAACGCGCGTCGGGGTAAAACACTAGTTATATAAACCTAACAAAATATAACAAACTTCTTAAAATAAAGTACAGTAATACATTGTTTAGATTAAAATTACACTTCAAAGAATAATCAAAGTTGCTGAGTCGATTTCTTTTAAACTACTTTTTTTTATTGTACCCTTTAAACTCGTTAATAATAAATCATAACCTGAATAAACTCCTTGTATTGTAAATTTCCATAGTATCTGATAGCTTACAACAAGAAACGACCCAAATTGGGATTGAGGCACTGTGATTTCGGTATCAACTTGTGAAAACAAAAGGAGTAGCTATATAACTGTATTAGACTGGAGCTTGTTTTAAAAGATCAATGATATAAAAAAAATTCTAAAGTAATATGATGGGAACTAATCTTAAATCTCGTATAACTTAATTCCAATTTGTGACCATCAGCAATCAAACCATTGAACTTCCAGTTTGTTTACCTTCTCCTCTTTGACTCTTTTCGCATATCCGATAGGTAGGTCTCTAAGTTGGACTTCACCCATAACCTTCGTTCAATGAGATCTTTCTTGGTTGATTCATCTAACAAAAGCAAACTCCATGTTAATTTGGATAAAATATATCAAACAAATAAAATTTAATTATTCATGAAATACAACGCAACTCCCTTAATATTAGTTCTCAATCATAAGTTGTTAAAACAATTTGATTAAGACAGGCTCCATACAACAAAATACATCTTTCTCCCGTATAGAGCATTTATATATAAAAGACAATCAAATAAATAATTTTTTTTTGCAAAAGAGCTAAAAAGAGTTACCTAGATATTCCCATGAATCAGGAGACGCCCCAAGCGCGCGTCTGGTCAAATAAGACGCATCTTCCAAAGAATATGAAGTTCGGTTTATCTTGTACCTCCAATACCAACATCCATACCATAAAATTAGCTGCAGAAATAAAATTTTAATCAGCTTATATATCTAAATTTAAGATAAATAAACATAAATAATAAGATATATCAAACAACCTTTCCAAGAGTGTATGGCAAGAGTATAAAACGAACACCAAGAAGACCCCACATCGATGGCCTTTCAGCACCTTTGATCTGGAGTTCAAGTTCCTTGCTAAGATCTTCTTGCATTTTCCTGTGATAAAAAATATTATCATTATTTTCTTCAGAATTTCTGAAAATATTATTGTTATTTATTCCTAACAAGAGTTTCATACTTGTCGATCTTGTGACCACCCTTCTTTTTGCTTGACATTGCCCCCGTGCGTTCCAGTTCCAATGCCTTTAACTTATTTTTATAAGCTGGTGTCCTCTTGACCATGTCAATAGCCTATTAAATGATATATACAACATAATTATGTGAAGAGATACTGAAAAGAAAAGGACCTGAATCTATGAGCTATCATTAGTAGACTGAACTTTTATTACAAGTACATGTGGCAAATTGGGTGCTTCGGATGGGTCGGTAAAGAGTCAAAACCAGTAGATTCGGGTATGTGTGTGGTTGGGCCTAAGTAGAACACTTTTTGTCCATTAATTTTCAAATACATAATTAATAATCAGTGTCATATATTAAATACTGTATTATTTCACCAAATAAACTAATTTTATAAATAAAAAGAATTAAGATGGTTTACACATAAAAAAAAACTTCTGTGACTTTCAACCCAATTGATCCATTGGCACATTCCCTTTCAAGCTAACTTTTTGCCTTTACCCATTTGATCCATTAGAGAATAACTTAACATGAAAAACTTCCACCTTCAACTGCAAGTCATTTGGTTCAGGTATCTTTCTTCTAAGTTAATACGACCCGGGTTTCCAACCATTGACATGAACTTTCTGGTTACCGTTATTTCCTAGTTTTGTACTTTTGTAGCTAGAAAACATATTCATTTCTTTACCATTTTAAACAGGGTATAAAAATAGCCAAAAATCAAGAATGATGCTCCATTTCACCAAATTAAAGTTAAACTAGCATGTCATTTACCTGATGATACCTTGTCCACTGATTCAGATATTGAATTGCTGACAGGACTAGAAGAAGTCCCACTAAAACAGCACGTGGATCCTAGCATACAAAGACTTGGTAAATTATTGTTGTCAATGATTAACAATAAGATGCTAAAGCTTTGTTACAATCTTCAAAGGCAAAAAAAAAACAAAGTATATGTCAACTCACAGTTTTGTGACCATAGTAAGCATGATAATAGCGGGCTGCATTGTAGAATACCTAAAATTGGGAAGGAGGGGACACCAATATTATTAACGCAGATGAAACATATATAAGTTGATAACTTCAGATTCTAGCTAAACAATACAGTGTATACTTTAATTAAACAAATATATTATTTCTTAAGCATTCTATACATCAACCGGCTTTGAGCCATGATAAGCAGGATCTCTATATGGAAACTTACCTCCTCCGGATGCTCAATTGCATAATCATATTGCCCTCTTGTAACTTCATCTTTTAATATCTATGAAACAAATTGGAAGGTGACATGTAAGTAACACAGATTGTGAGGTAAACAAATTTAGATATAAACCATGAGAACTATATAACAACATAGACATGTGTACTTAGTGTAGGCCTATTATAAATAGGGAGTAAAAGAGAGTACATGATTATATAACCGCCTTATGTATCATAGATCCATAGTTAAAGCAATAGTGTTTTTGAGGTTCTAGTTATTCTCTACTCAAAATTTGTTCTATGTTGAAAGGTCCTCTTAAAAGCAATTCTTTTTTTTTTTAATTTCCAGCATTCTACATATAGTTTCATGCATCAACGTTATATCCAAAACAAACCAAAGGAGAAACATCAACATTAGATTCTTAATGATCAAACCAGGTACTATACAATAGCAAGATTGGGACAAATCTGGATACAAACTTACACCATAGATTCTTAATGTCAACAAGGTTTAATGCAGTTAACATATCATCTAAACAGATTTTCCAATCTATATCAACTTGTTTAACATCAAAAGTGAACTTATGATCTTCCTTTAGAGCTGCACATATAGCGTACAGAATTACAGATGATCAATAATTCAATGCAGAAGTTCAATCGCGTACCTCATAAGCATTTGCAATTTTCACAAACAATTTCTTCGATTCAGGATCTGGGTTTTTATCGGGATGACTGCGAAAACAAAAGAAAAAGTATTCCAATTCAGATCAAACAACAAAACCCAGAACAGCTGAATGTTACATCAATCAATCAAGCAAGCAACTTACTGCTTTAACGAGAGCTTGTAGTAAGCTCTCTTGATTTCAGATGCATTGGCATTTTGAGAAACCCTACAGACATCAATCAGAACAATTGAGTAGAAATTAAGGAAAGATTGTAGGAATTGAAAAGAGGGGTTAGAATGTTGGTAACCCGAGAAGATCGTAGCAATCATCTTCGTCGCAGTAGATGGAGATCGAAGGCTGAATGAAGAAGATTATGAGAAGTGATACGACGGCGTAAGAGCGAAACGACGTCGTAGCCATCGTCTTCGTCGTTTCGATCCCAGAACTCGGATCTCGTCGTGAACCCCTTTAATTTTGTCTCCACAGGGGAATGTTGTAATTACATTTTTAACCTTTGAGTTTCTTGCCTCATTGAATTGCTTTTAATCTTTTATGTTGTGAAGTGTTTGGGCCTTCGCTACACTTGGGCTTTCTGAATCCGGGGCTTATTTGCCTCTATATGTATATGAGACGCAAAAAATAGTAAAATACCCGGTTACATACATGAACTCGAAGATCTGAGTTTCGGATCTTATGCGGCCACCAAGTGTATGCGGTTTGAAACCAATCATACCCGACAGATTCTACTTTGTATTCAAAGGATACACAGCCAATCCCGAAATTCAATCCAGAACCCTGATTCGTATTCGCCATCAAGTGTACACGATTTGGATCTGACTTTACCTGGCAGTTCCAACCCAATTTCAAAGAATACGTAGTCAATCGGTTCCTATTCGGACGCCCCCAATTGTACCTGGCATGTGTATGTACGTACGTACGTATGTACATATGTGTGTATGCATATGCGTATGTATGCGTATGTGTATCATGTATATACATATAAGTATCTATTTATATATATTTACCACTGATAAAAGCCATTTCTATTTTAAAACCAAAACAACATTCAACTGTATAACATATGGGTTTTGGCAAATTGTTGCTGCTAAAAGGTAGACGGAATACCACAAAAACTAGGGTACTATGTCGAAGATATGTTTAATGAGGAAAGCATTGAAATAATTTTGCCTTGTGGTAAAATAAAAGTTGATGAGAAAGCGGTGTACATGTTGCTAGGAATTTCGAAAGATGGATGTTTTAAGCAGTTTTGATGACCCCAAGGTAAGAAACTCTAAGGTTGAAAACTGTACGAATTTTTATAGGGAAGCTTAAGTGGCACCTGCAAAAGTAATAACTTGGTTAACAAACAACGGCGATGATAACATCAACTACTTTAAGCTTGACTTTTTGGCTTTGTTATTGGCAACTATGATTGAATGTCATGCATATGGAAATTGTAAGTTGAACGTAATCTACCACTTGAACAACCGATATGACATAAGCAAAATCTATCATTGTTTGTATGTGGTTAGCAAACTCAAGACATGTAAGATGTTGTGGGATAAGGTAAACACAAAATATTTAATGGCCTACTAGCATTACTAACTATATGTACTAGTTACTATATAATATACAATCTTACATCAGTGTAAAAGAAATAAATCATTCAATGGTGTGTAACAATTTATATATGATATGTAGTCTTTACATCAGTGTAAAAAAACATTATAAAAATTTTATTGTCTTTCGACCTTTTAACAAATGTACATTATCCATATGCAGCTATGTAAGGATTCCTATAAGTCTGATGCAGCCAAAACATCCAAAGTCTCTCTGCAAGCATGCACTAAAGAACTGAAGTAGAAATGCTTCGGAAGTTTTACACCATGCACTAGAAATATTCTAAGTGTAAAATCTTCCGAAGCCAAGACAAAGTCTTCCGAAGCCAATTAGTGAAAACAGATTTCTTCCGAAGACTTTTAGAGATATGCCTTTATCTGATATACTTTACCATAAAGCTGGACCACCTTTCCGCTGCAACTCTGTAAAGTCACCAACTTATATGAGTTGGTGAAAGGTCCATGCTTTTGGTAACTGTACATTGAGGTCTTGAGTCCATGCTTTCTACTTTATGTACTTTTATCCTTTTTGTAATATATAAGATATGAGCTATGACATGCCATAGTCACAAGTCAAAAAGGCAGATATACCTTTTGATTCTACAATTGATTTTGTTTGTGTCTAGTCAATTGTATCCAGCTGGCTTTCAAAGTATAGTCGGTTGTAGGTTGTAGTATAAGTATTCCATGTTCTTGTATCTTTCTTTATGCTTTATAACACTTGTAATAGAACTTGAGAAAGCAATATACTGCATGCTTGAAACCCAATCTCTTGTGTTCTCTTGTTCTGTCTCTTACTCATTACTTGTGTTCTTAGTATCATACTTGTCGTTAATCCAGTTTACTGTTTGATTAAAGTTTGGTTAATCTCCTCTTTGTGTTGTTGTGTTGTAAGTGACCACCCTTCACCGGTCATGCAATTGGTATAAGAGCTTTTCAGGCTCTTGATATAAGATCTCACCATATTAAGATCCCTCATACACACAAATACTAAACTTTTCAAATGGCAGCCATTTCCAAGACTGATATGGAAACTGGAACCATGAACAAGTCCCCACTGATCACTCTTGATGACTTTGATACCTGGTGTATAAGAATGGAAGGTTTCATCAGGTCTCTAGACTCAAGAATGTGGGAGTCTGTTGAAAATGGACCTTTCATACCCAGCACTCCTTCTGCTACTGGTGCTGGTATGATCCCTAAAGATGTGGCTAACTACTCTGATGAAGATAGGAAGAGAGTAGAGATTGACAGAAAAGCCATGACAGCCCTTCTCACTCATACCCAGATGATCTGGAATACATGGAAATAGTCCAGCAGATGGCTCTTCTTACTCATAGAGCCAAGAAGTTCTACAAGAGAACTGGAAAGAGGTTTCTAAGCAATGCAACCAGTGGAAAGTTTGGATTGGACAAAAGCAAAGTCAAGTGTTACAACTGTAACCTGATGGGCCACTTTGCTAGAGAGTGTAAGGCACCTAAAACAAATGGTAGCCAAGCACAAACCAGACCAAACTACACTGAGAAAGCCCCCTAGAATGAGAAACCAAAGCAATAAGCTACTGTTGCTGTTGAAGAAGGAGGCTTTGACTGGAGCTTTCAGGTGGAAGATGCTTCTCCAAACCAAGCACTAATGGCAGATCATGATGAAGCCAAGGTATTGGAACATCTCTGTACTCCTGAATGCATTGCTAAAGTTAATAGATACAGGTCTTATAACTTGGAGATGAGATCTGATCTTGAGTCCTTAAACATTTTAAAATTTGATTTTAGAAAGTCTGAAAACGATTATAAACTAAAGATAGAGGACTTAGAGAAAACCATTTCAGTTCTAAAACATGAGCATACGGATTTTAGGACTCAAATCAAAGATCTCATAACCAAGCTGACTGAGTGCCAGGCTGAGCTTATGATCAGCAAAGCCAGGGCAGAAAAGAGTGTTCTTGAAGAAGAGACCTTCAAAACCGTGATATCCTCATCCCTGCATAACAAAGTGTGTTATCAAAATAGACAGGGACTGGGATCCAATGAGATAGCTCCTCCACACACAATCTTGTCTGTAAGATCTCCTAGGTGTGAAACTTGTGAAGATGAGCTTCCTCTCATAGATCCTATGAGTGAAGAGGATGAAGAAGAGATAGTGAAGAATTCCTCTGAGAAGAGTGAAGAGGAGGATTCTAAGAAGGGCCACTATCCTTCTGAGGAGAAGAAGATTACTGTGATGACCAAGTCAATGAGAAAGAACTTGATCAGGAAGAGCAAAAGAAAAGCAAGGAAGGCTCAAGAGATAAAGGCTACTTTTGACTCTAAGCAGAAACAAGTTTTTATCTCTGCAGGATTTGAAGTAGTAAAGACTGAAGACATCAACCAAAACTCTTCAGCTAAAAGTTCTGGTTCCTGTTCAAATCATCTCAGTACAAAGAAGAAGGCTGATCTGCTGTGTACCACTGCTGCACAGCCTGGACCATCAAACCCCAAGAACAGTTCCCAGCCCATAAGAACTGTCTCAGCATCTGCAAAGATGAAGGTGGAGAAGGGATGTGATCAAAGACAGTCTTGTTCTCATAAGAAGACTCTTGTGAAGAAGAAAATGTTGTGTGTCATGTGTGAAAGTACCTCTCACATTGCTAAGGATTGTCCATACAATCCTAAAAGTACTGTCCATATGACCAAGACAAAGACTTCAAAGAGTTCCAATAAGATTCAAGCTTCGGAAGGAAAATCTATTTCATTCGGAAGCTCCAAATCTAAGAAGAAGGCAAATGGAAAATTACCTTCGGAAGAAAAGTTGGTCTCGGAAGAAAGGAATTCTTCCGAAGCACTGAAGTCTGCTGCAGTGACTGCAAAATTTTCCGAAGGTTTAGTCATCAAAACTTCCGAAGTCCCAAAAGCTTTCGATGTTTTGAAGGTCAAGTCCAAGACTCAAAAGGTGGTGTGGAAGTCTAAGAAAGACCAAGTGACTGAAAATTCTCCATCAACAACAGCTCAAGATCCTCCTAGCACAACCATAGGATCTATTACTGTTGTATTACCTTCTATTATAATTAGTGAGTCCAAGACAAATAAGGCTTGGGTTTCCAAATGTAACTAATCATTTTCTTTGTGCAGGAACAGCTCAAGACAAACAAGAATGTCTGGATTATTGATAGTGGCTGTTCCAGACACATGACAAGCAATAGGTCACTACTCCATAACTTTGAAAGGATTGATGGAGGACCAATTGATTTTGGAGGAGATGAAGGTGGTTACATTTCTGGAAGGGGCAAGGTCACAAATGGTAAGCTCAACATTGAAAAGGTAAACTTTTCAAGGAGCTTGGGTATAATCTTCTGAGTGTATCCCAACTTTGTGATCAGAGTCATAACATGCTCTTTACTGAGCATGAGTGCATTGTTCTCAAGCCTGGAGTGGTCATTCCTCATGAGCACATCCTGCTTAGAGCCCTCAGGAAAGGGAACATGTACAAGATGGACTTGCGAGAAACATCTTCCTCTGGAGAAGTTTCATGCTTTCTGTCTAAAGCCAATTGTGATGAGTCTTTCCTATGGCATAAAAGAATGTGCCATGTAATCTTTAAGAACATGAATAAACTAATTAAACATGATTTGGTAACTGGAATGCCAAAGAAAGAGTTTACAAGTGATGATCATTGTGTTGCATGCCTGAAAGAGAAGCAACATAAGGTATCTCACAAGCCTAAGGAAAAGAACTCCATCACTACTCCCCTACACTTATTACATATGGATCTCTTTGGCCCCACCAGTGTAATAAGTCTAAGAAGGACCTCTTACTGTTTGGTGATCACAGATGATTTTACAAGATTCACTTGGGTTTTCTTTCTTAGAACTAAGGATGAGACCCCTGAGATTCTGAAGAATTTCATCTTAAAAATTGAGAATCAAAGTGATCACAAGGTCAAAACCATAAGATGTGATCAAGGGACTGAATTCAAGAATCAAACCCTTGATGCATTTTGTGATGAAAAAGGTATTACAAGACAATATAGTGCTCCCAGGACTCCTCAGCAAAATGGTGTTGCTGAGAGGAGAAACAGGACACTAATTGAAGCTGCAAGAACTATATTGTCTGACTCTAAACTGCCCATCACCTTCTGGGCAGAGGCAGTAAACACTGCTTGCTATGTGCAAAATAGAGTTTTAGTGGTTAAGACACATGGTAAGACTCCTTATGAACTTTGGCACAAGAGAAAACCTTTCATTGTTTTTCTCAGGTTATTTGGATGTCCTTGCACCATCTTGAATACCAAAGATCAAATTGTCAAATTTGCTAAGAAATCAGATGATGGACACTTCATTGGATACTCTTCTCAGGCTAAGGCTTATAGAGTATACAATCTCAGAACTAGAATTGTTGAGGAGTCAGCCAATGTGACTTTCAATGAACACACACCCTGTGTGGCTGGTTCTGGTCCTGATTGGCTATTTGATCTTGATTTAGTTACCAACTGTTTTAATAAATCTTCTGAGAATGTTTCAGGATCTGCAGAAAATTTAAATACAAGTGATCCTGATCCAAGATTTGAGCTAAGAAGACCTTCAACTCATACATCTTCAGCTCCAGTTGGAACTACTTCAGCAAATGAGGTTTCTATCAGCACTACAATGACAAACTCAGCTGATACATCTGGGGTGCCTTCAAATTCCAGCTCAAAGGCTCCACAACTAGATAAAGATACCTCAATTGTGGAAGACAACAATGGTAATGGTGAAAGTGATCAAGAATTCCTTGATGCTAATAACCACACCATAGATGACAACATCAATGATGTCACACACTCATTGGATCAAGTCAATCTTGATAAGTGTGGTGATGTGGAGGGTGAATCATCTATGCCAGATCTAAATTTCTTAAATTTAGATCTTTCTCAGCAACTTGCTGTGATCCCTCAGCTTAGGATCCACAAGTCTCACCCCACCACAAACATCATTGGAGATGTTGTCACAGGAGTAAGAACAAGAGGACAAACCCATGAAGCAAATGTTTGTCTTCACTCTTGTTTCTTATCCTAGATAGAGCCAAAGAAAGTTGATGAGGCTCTAAAGGATGGAAATTTGGGTTGAAGCTATGCAATAAGAGTTGCTTCAATTCAAAAAGCAAAAAGTTTGGAACCTTTGTCCTCTTCCTCATGGGAAGACTACCATTGGAACCAAATGGGTGTTTAGGAATAAGAAGGATGATAGAGGCATTATCATCAAGAACAAGGCTAGACTAGTTGTTCAAGAATACACACAAGAAGAAGGGATTGACTACACTAATGTCTTTGCTCCAGTAGCAAGATTAGAAGCTGTTAGGATATTCCTGGCATTTGCTGCATCCAAAAACTTCAAGGTCTTTCAACTTGATGTGAAGTGTGCTTTTTTGTATGGAGTGATTGATGAAGAGGTGTATGTCAAACTACCACCTGGTTTTGTAGACCCTCATCATCCTGATTATGTCTGCAAGCTTGACAAAGCTCTTTATGGGCTGCATCAGGCACTCAGGAAGTGGTATGAGACATTGTCTTAGTATCTTTGCAAACATGGATACAAGAGAGGTACTATAGATGGAACTCTCTTTATCAAAGGATAGGGAAATGACATATTGCTAGTTCAAGTGTATGTAGATGACATCATCTTTGGTTCAACTAATCCAAAGCTCCGCAAAGACTTTGAGAAGCTGATAAAAGACAGATTTGAAATGAGTGCAATGGGAGAACTCAATTTTTTTCTGGGAATTCAAGTGAAGCAAGTTGAAGATGGTATCTTCATAAGTCAGTCAAAGTATGTTCAGGACATACTCAAGAGGTTCAACATGACTGATTGTAAGATTGCTAAGACACCCATAGCCAGAAGCCACTCTCTTAGACCTGATCTTGAGGGGGAGTGTGTAGATGAACACTTATACAGGACTATGATTGGGTCTCTTATGTATCTTACTGCTAGCACGCCTGATATCATGTTTGCTACATGTATTTGTGCAAGATATCAAGCCAACCCTAAGATGTCTCACCTCATCACTGTCAAGAGGATTCAAAGATACCTCAAAGGTGCTTCAACACTTGGATTATGGTATCCAAAGAATCCTGACTTCAATCTGTATGCTTATACAGATAGTGATTATGGTGGTTGCAATATGACTGCAAAGTCTACATCTGGGGGATGTCAATTCCTTGGTGGAAGGGTCGTCTCATGGCAATGCAAGAAACAATCCTGTGTGTCTGCATCAACTGCTGAGGCTGAATACATTGCTGCTGCAAGTTGCTGTGCTCAAGTGCTTTGGATTCAAAATCAAATGTTGGACTATGGATTTAACTTCAAGGAGACTCCCATTCACATAGACAACAATAGTGCTATCTGTTGGACCAAAAGAACCAATGAGCCTGATCAGAAAAACCTCTAAGTCCCACAGACATTACAACTGCTGAAGAAGATCACAACAGCTGAAGACATCAGCTGATTACAAAGGTCTGAAGACAAAGTCTGAAAGTAAAGAACTGAAGACAAAGTCTGAAAGTGAAGTACTGAAGACAAAGACTGAAGACCAGAGTGATCAGTAGTTGTCACCACAGCTGAAGTTGTTAACTTTAGTAGTTGTGATGGTTTTTCCTTTTCAGTACTTGTAATTTTATATTTCAGTAGTTTATTGTTTCAGTAGTTTTATGTATTTCTACTTAGCATTCTCTGAGATGTGATCAGTTGTTGAGAACATTTCAGTAGTTTGCATTATTTCAGTTGTTTTGTATAATTCTGTTAGATGTCACTATCAAGTGACATCAGCAGACGTCACATTCCTCTATATAAGGGATGTTGACCTAGCTGTATTCTAACCGAAGCATTACGCGTGAATGAAAACATTCCTTTAACAGAAATATTCTCTCTATAATTGTGATTGAGTGTTTGCATATTCATTACTTTCTTGCTTGAATTCGATCTTATTGTGTTATATTCCGCTGCAAAATTCAAATCTAATTGATCCGATCCTATCAAATGGTATCAGAGCTGGTTAATCATTGATCGATCTAACAATTGATCATTGAAACTGCTCTTTTGATAGCGAAGGTTGATCGAATTAGCATTTTTGCAAGAATTGATTATAGAGATTGATTTTCTGTTGCTTCTGGTTAATTAATTGAGATTCTAATTGTGTTTTCTAATTGTGTTGTTGAGTTTTCAAACTAGACTGATTTTAATCTCATTGAACTCGATTGAATTAGTGAAAATGACTACTTCAATCAATGATCCTCACAAAACTGTCTCCTCAACTAAGCCTCCAATGCTTGTTAGGAGTGAGTATAACATATGGCAACGCTGAATGCTCCATCACCTGTCTGTTAACAGTTCAGGTTGTTGGAAGTCTGTGGTTCATGGACCATACAAGCCTATGGTGAGTAATCCTGAAACCAATGAGATGGTTCCTAAAAAGAAGGAACAATATTCTGATGAGGACTTAAAACTATTTGAGATTGATGCTAAAGCCCATGGAATTCTGGCCATGGCACTGCCTAATGAAATCTATTCTGGGCTTATGCATCATGAAACTGCTTATGATCTCTGGGTTGCTCTGAAGGAACAATTTGGAGGAACTGATGAGGTCTTAGCAAACAACAGAGAAATCATTGCCCAGCAATATGAGACATTCTCTCATAGGAAGGGTGAGACATTGACTCAACAGTTTGAGCTGTTTTCATGTTTGATCTCTGAGATTAAAATGGTTCAACATGAATACACAAACAGCCAGATGAACAACAGATTCCTCAGATCCCTGCCTGAGAGATGGGACACTTACACCATTGTCCTTCGCTCTAGTGCAAATCTGGATACTCTATCTCTCACCCAACTTCATGGGAAACTCTTAACGTTTGAAAGAGAGATAGAACAGAAAAGGAAACTATCTTCATCTGGAAAGCTCACTGATGACTTTGTACCAGGTAACACTGCTCTGGTTGGTCATGAGTCTGAATATGCTTCATCTGAAAGTTCATATGATGAGCATATTGATTTCTCTTCAAATAGTGGAAATCATGCTTTTGTTGGAGTTGAGGGAAACTCAGGTTTTAATGTTGATAATTTGTGTTTTATGATGGATGATTTGAAAGGAATTGCTGATGATGATCTGGAAGAGATGGATATTCTGAGCCAAATGGCATTGATTAATATCAGATCTCAAAAGTTTTAAAAAAGAACAGGTAGAAAATTCCCTGGTCTCTCTGGCAAAACCAAGGTTGGTTTTGACAAGAGTAAGTTGAGATGTCACAAGTGCCATAGACTTGGACATTTTGGTAGAGAGTGTAGATCATCTGGATCTAACTCATCTGCACCCTTTGTGACTTTTCCAAGCAATAGCTCACAATCCAAAGGGCAACATTCTACCAGTTCTGATCATCATTCACAACATCAATCATCTCCTGCATACTTTGTCCCTCAAAGCCCAATGCCATATTCTTATCCATGTTTTTACATGCCTCAGTCTGGTCAAGTTTCTGTACCCATGGCTCAACAACCACATGCTCTACCTGATCCTCAGCCATCTCAAACAAATCAACAATCTCAATCTAAATCTCATCAGAGCTTTTTCACCCCTGAGGTTTTTGATTGGAGCAGCTTACCAGATGATGTCTCTGGTTATTCTGAACAATTTGCTGGTGCTGGTCAACATGGTGGTGAAAACCCTTTTGGAAATCTTGCTTTAATGGCCCTGGATGTGACAACCCTAGATTAAGAAATCTTAAACATTAAGTTCAATTACATATTCTAAGCCACATCTAGGTTAATATATATATTTATACATAAATGCACGTATGCATGCTTCCATTTTATTTACCTAAGTATATTGTTTGTTTATATATATGTGTGATATGTATGCATGGATGCATGCATGCACAAACTTTACGTGTACATGTATCCGAATACATAACCTTTGTGATACCAAATGTTATATGCCATATGATCAAAATGTATCATCTATACAACATCAAACAAAACCAAAACACAACCCAACCAAAGATTACAAACATATGTTTACAACAAGTAAAACTTACACCAACACAAATTTAAACAAATCCCTTACATTTAAAATCTAAGCACCATCTAAGACCACTAAATCGGTTCATTAAACACTTGATTAATTATGCAATCATGTCTTGGTGAGTCATGAGACCTATGAAGTTAACACCTTGCACAACTAGGGACACTAATCCTCTTGCACCACCACCACCTTCTCGGCCCTTCTTGACACACCATCACACCGCCACATCAAAGCCCTTGTATGCATGCCACCTTTGAGAGTCTAGCACCCTAGAAACAATGATGAAACCCCATAATGGTAACCGACTCCACCTCCCTCGGTTGGAACCCAAACTAAACAACTAGGATTAACCCTTAAACAATAGTTAACATAATCGGTGACTCAAGAGGCTCTTGAGTCGACACCTAGCCTCCCCAAAGAACACTCACCAACATCCACAACCCGCCACCCATGCCTAGGAGATGAGTAAGCAAACCTAAAACACACCACCTCACTAACCTATGATCTAGTTTCATCATTACAAACATTCATTAAAAACCCCCACTCGGCCGAAGGCCATCATCCATCACCACCATCCCTACTATCTTGCATTAACCATCCTCTCCATTTGTATCACTCGGTTATCACCCTCCAACATCACCACCGCGAGCTATCAAGACACCATCACCACCCTCTCGGTCGCCACCTTTACAACCAAATATCATCCTCAACTTCACTAAGCCATACACACTCGGATACAAGACATCAACATCCAAGCCTCGTGGAAGCACCATCTCCCGAAAGATCTTCCAGAACACCAAAACCAAGCAAGCTTAGACCATCCTCACCTCCTTCTCACACTCTCCTTCTGTCAAAATCAAGGTTTTAACCCCTAAAACCCTACTAAATTAAGTTATGAAAAACAAACATGTGTTAATACAAACACATGTGATTAACCCTTTTATTAAACATTCATGGTTTTTATAAAAACACACAAAAATCAAACTTATTTCTCAGACAAAGAGAAAGATTTTTAAATCTGAAATAAGTAAAACAAATCTTAAAAATCAAGTTTTAGCAAGAAATTATCAACAAAAGGGTTAAAATCTAGTTATGGTTTGTTAAATCAATTTTTGTATATAAATAAACTGTGATTGTGGGAACAAACATTAAAAACATACTTAGAATATTAGAGAATAAAACTCTGCAAAATTTGGTACCATTCCTATAAATTAATTAATTTATATGCAATATTTAAGGATAAAAAGAGAAAAATTATATTAAAAGAATTGATCCTAGTAAAGTTATAGAAAAATTATGTACTGACTATAAAGAATGATAGAACCCACTGGAAAAATTTCGTGACCTAACTCAAAACATTTTCTGAAATATTAATTTTTAACTATTCTGTTAAACAAAAATCGGGAAAAATACTTAAAGTACGAAATAAATTATGGAAAATTTATACAAAATATAAGAATAAAAATGGAACAGTTTGTATAAAAATTAGAATTTTTGGACATGATCTGGTATTTTTAGCAAAATAAAGATAAAATAGGAAAAATTATAAAAATAGCTCTGCTATAGTTTAGAGCATGAGAAAATTCTGAAAAACTTTATGAATTATGATTATTAACCTGCCAAATTTGACAAATTTTAGAGACCCGAAGGTATTTCTAAAGAATTATGTGAATAATGTAAAAATAATAAAAATTAGCCTGAAAATAATTTGAATGTAAAATTTTAGTATAATTTACCTAACATCATAATACATCTACTGTAAAAATTTCGGAATTTATACTAAAACATGATTTATAAAATAAATTCTTCAATCTGAGGTGCTAAAAATGTTAAAGAAATATACATTCTCTAAATTATGAATATTTTTCTTGTATAGGTTATCATTTGGAGAAAAGGTGAGTTTCATGGCCCATTTTTGTTTTATAAAAGTTTTGGGGAAAAAGCATACTATCTGATGCATTATTTTCTGAAATTTATGTCACAACCATTAATTCGGATGTGGAACCGTTAGATAATATTGGTAGCGCTACTTAGGAAAATATTTCCTGCACCAATAAGATGAGTATTGTGTTGCTATATTATCTGATTTATGAAATATGTTATGACAGATATGAATGACCTGGTTGTTATGTAAGGTTTGGTTGTGTATAATGCATCTATGTTATATGACAAACCTGTGAAGCTCACCAACTTTATGTTGATTGTTTTGAGTATGCTTTTTCAGGAATTCACCATGACTAACAGCTTAATGTTCTCCTTTGATGTTTATAATGGATGGGGAGAAGTTGTGGGGAAAGTTTGTGTGAACCTGACAGTAAATCTTTATGACCTCAGTGTGTCGGTGGATGCCCACTACCATCGTCTCTGAAGATGTTACTGTTAGGCTTTTAATGTAATAGGGTTAAGTTAATTCAAATTTTGACTATGATGAATTGATGTAATCCTAACTCCTTATTAATCTTTGTTATGTTATGTGATATTATATGTACTTGATACACCTTATCATAAAATATATATATTTATGTGATATGTTGTGGTAATTGTAAATCAATGAGTTCTGAGCAAACAAGTCACACCCTAAGCATTTCACGCTTCCGCCGGGATGTGACAGGTTGGTATCAGAGCCATTGGTTATAGAGAATTAGGTATCATAAAATACCTAGACTATAACCATAAGCTCATGTTTGGGTAACTATGTGTATATGTAATTTTGTATGACATGATCCCATGAATATTAAAGCATCTTATTTATATATAAAAATAGGTAACTAACTGTTGGGTTCAAACTATGAAAAGATTTGTTTTGCAGCTATGAGTACTGATAATAATTTTTGTGAGACTAACTCATTCGGATACTCGGATTACAATAAAGAGCTTACGCCTGAACCTAAACCTCAGCAAATCCTAGAACCAATCCCAACCAAAAGGGAAGACAATCATAAGACCAAATTTTATGTCCGTCGTGCACCTGTAATGATAGGAGGATATACCATTAAAACTCCTAGGAAAAGAGTACGACCCGGGAACAAATTCAAGACTAAGAAAGATGAAGGCAAGGAGATACAAGAAACTGACTCCCTCGGAAACGAAGAAAGTGAAGCTAAAAGACAAAGGGTGGACGAAGATCAGAGAGCAGCCACTCAACAAACCCTTAAACAGCTCAAGAAAATTCAACAAGAAATCAGGGAAATTCAGAAGGATGTGAAGGAACTAAAAGCACCTAAGGGCAACATCTTCTCAAGAATATGGAAATGGATGCAGGGAAATTAGGAACTAACTTTTAGTGTAAAAACTTTAAATAAGAACTTAAATGAAAAATATCTTTTGTGTTTGAACTATTACTTGCTTATGTGTTAATTAGAATATTGTCAAGAGTCTAAAATTCTTTTTAATATTTACTATAATTAACTATAGAAAAGCATGCCGCCAAGAAGAAATGCGCAACCCGTAAGGAGGACTGCGAGAGTGGGACGACCTAGAACTAGACTTGGGGAAGAAACACCTGTTAACTCAACAGCCAATGAAGATGAAAGGATCTCTCGGATAGTGTCACAGCAGTTGGAAGCTGCCATACCCATACTGGTAACTCAACTTCAACAAAACCTAAACCTTGGTACCACAACCCCCGGCAACGAAATACCAGCTGATGATACCATAAGAGATCAACCAGCAGAGGAGATTATAACAGAGAAAGGATGTTCTTATAAAGCCTTTATGTCATGTAGACCTCGAGAATTTGATGGTAAAGGCGGAGCAGTACAGGCTCTACGCTGGTTAGATGAAATGGAGTCAACTCTGGAAATCAGCAAATGTGCCAGTAACAACAGAACCTTGTTTGCTTCACACTCCTTGAAAGGGGAAGCACAATCCTGGTGGAAGATGGAGATGACCACTAAAGGTAGGCACATTATGAATGAATTGAGTTGGGAGGAATTTAGGAATTTGGTTATAGAGAAATACTGTCCATATAATGAAATAGAAAAATTAGAAACCGAATTTCTAGCTTTAGAAATGAAAGGAGCAGCACATCGGGAATATACTGACAGGTACAATGAGCTCTCGAGGTTAGTACCACATCTAGTGGCTCCGGAATCTAAGAGAATAGGAAGATATATTTGGGGACTAGTGCCACAAATAAGGGGATTGGTGAAATCAGCTAGGCCAAAACTTTTCAAGATACTGTAAGTTTATCAGGAAGTCTGACAGATGAGATGATAAAAATGGATCACTAGGTAACCCTAGATCTGGAGAAAAGAGAAAATGGAGTGATGACAGCACAGGGGGAAGGTTTAAGGGAACCCCTCAAAAACGAATAATTAGACAGCCTCCTCGAAACTACTTAGGAATGACACGGGAGAAGAAACCCCAGACAGAAAACCAACCATGGTGTAACACGTGCCAAAGATACCATCAAGGCAATTGTGCGATGGTAATCTGTTACAACTGTAAGAAAAAGGGACATATATCCCGAGACTGCAAAAACCCTGCAAATCCAAAACCAGTCTGCTATCAATGTGGGAATGAAAACCATCGCCGGAACGAATGCCCACAGCTAAAAGGAAAGGCACCGACTAATCAGAACAACCCTCGAGGGAGAGCATTCATAATGCAGACAGAAGAAGCTCGACACGAACCAGAAGTCGTCACGGGTACGTTCCTTGTAAACGATCAGTACGCTACTGTATTATTTGACACTGGAGCAACCCGTAGCTTTGTTTCAAATAAATATAGGCCACTACTTAACCTGACCACAGAAAAGCTTAACCAAAAATATATGATAGAATTAGCGGATGGTAAAATAATCGAAGCTCATGAAATCATTCCAAATTGTATCATGAATTTAGATGAAAACTATTTCAATATAGATTTGATCCCTATTGATTTAGGAGGATTTGATATTGTTGTAGGAATGGATTGGTTAAGTAAAATCAAGCTGAAATAATATGTGGTAAGAAGATGATCAAAATCCCTTTAGTTAATGAAAATAGAACACTGTGCATATACGGTGAGAAACCTAGGGGCACTATAAAAATAATTTCCTGTAAAAGTGCACAAAAATGCCTAAGAAAGAAATGTTTGGCTTATTTGGCTCACATTATTGACACCAAGATAGACAAAGTAAGCCTGAAAGATGTCCCAATTGTCAATGAATATTCAGATGTATTCCCTGATGAATTACCTGGATTACCACCCCCACGTCAAGTAGAATTCAAAATTGAATTGATGCCAGGAACAGCCCCCATTGCTAAGGCACCCTACCGTTTAGCACCTACTGAAATGAAAGAATTAATGAGCCAACTTCAGGAACTTTTGGATAAAGGATTTATACGACCTAGTGTATCACCTTGGGGAGCACCAGTTCTATTTGTTAAGAAAAAGGATGGAACATTTAGAATGTGCATAGACTATAGGGAACTCAATAAAGTAACTATAAAGAATAGGTATCCCTTACCTAGAATAGACGACCTATTTGATCAATTACAAGGATCTAGTTACTTTTCAAAAATAGACTTGAGATCAGGGTATCATCAACTAAGAATACAGGATGAAGATATACCCAAAACAGCATTCAGAACAAGGTATGGACATTATGAATTCCTGGTAATGCCATTTGGTTTAACCAATGCTCCCGCCATATTCATGGATTTGATGAATAGGATATGTAAACCCTATTTAGATAAGTTTGTTATAGTCTTTATAGACGACATTTTAATCTATTCTAAGAATAAGGAGGACCATGAGCAACACTTAAGATCGACTCTAGAGTTGTTAAGAAAAGAAAAATTATACGCAAAATTCTCAAAATGTGAATTTTGGAAAAGAGAAGTGCAATTCCTAGGACACATAGTCAATCAAGAAGGAATACAGGTAGATCCAGCAAAAATAGAAGCTGTTAAGAAATGGGAGGATCCCAAAACACCAACGGAAGTACGTCAATTCCTAGGATTAGCAGGATATTACAGAAGATTCATAGAAAATTTCTCAAGAATAGCTCAGCCTTTGACTGAATTAACCCAAAAAGACAAGCCATATGTCTGGGGAGAAAAACAAAAGAATGCATTCGAACTTTTGAAAAATAAGTTATGTAGTGCACCTATTTTGTCATTACCAGAAGGGACTGATGATTTTGTAGTATATTGTGACGCGTCTCGTCAAGGATTTGGATGTGTATTAATGCAAAGAGTAGAGTCATTGCATATGCCTCTAGACAACTTAGGGGAAGTGAGAAAAACTACACTACTCATGATTTGGAATTAGGAGCAGTTATCTTTGCACTTAAGATTTGGAGACATTACTTGTATGGGACAAAATGTACAATATACACAGATCATAAGAGTTTACAGCATATATTTGAGCAGAAAATGCTGAACATGAGACAAAGAAGATGGGTGGAATTACTGAGCGATTATGATTGTGAAATCAAATATCATCCAGGTAAAGCAAATGTAGTTGCTGATGCTTTAAGTAGAAAAGAAAGGGTTAAACCGTTACGAGTACGAGCCATGAGAATGGAACTACAATCAGATCTGTTAAGACAAATATGGGAAGCCCAACAGAAAAGTAAAATAGAAATAAAAGGACAGGAAAAGAATTTACAGGCAGATACACGTGGAATTCTAAGATTTAAAGGAAGAGCTTGGATACCTGATGATGCCATACTTAGAAAGATTATATTACAGGAAGCACATAGGTCACGATACTCCGTACATCCAGGAAATAACAAAATGTATAAGGATCTGAAAAATCATTATTGGTGGCCGGGTATGAAGAAATCAGTTGGAGAGTTCGTAGAAAAGTGCAATACGTGTTCAAAGGTTAAGGCAGAACATCAGAAACCTTCAGGGTATTTGCAACAACCTGAAATTCCAGAATGGAAATGGGATCAAATTACCATGGATTTTATAACTAAGTTACCAAGGACCTCGAGTGGCTATGACACAATTTGGGTTATAGTAGATAGGTTGACCAAATCAGCACACTTCCTGCCAATCAGAGAAGATTACAAAATAGAGAAATTGGCAAGAATTTACATAAGAGAAATCGTATCCAGACATGGAATACCAATCTCCATTATATCTGATAGGGACAGTAGATTCATATCAAGATTTTGGCAGACCTTACAAAAAGCTTTAGGAACCCAAATAAATCTTAGCACAGCCTTCCACCCACAAACCGATGGACAGAGTGAAAGGACAATACAAACGTTAGAAGATATGTTACGTGCTTGTGCATTAGATTTTGGTGGTAACTGGGATATGCATCTACCTTTGATAGAATTTTCGTATAATAATAGCTATCATTCTAGCATTAAAGCTGCCCCGTTTGAAGCTTTATATGGAAGGAAATGCAGATCACCCTTATGTTGGAATGAAATAGGAGATAGACAACTTATAGGTCCTGATTTAATTCAAGAGACATCTGACAAGATTAAAGAAATCAAGAATAGATTAAAGACAGCCCGAGATCGGCAGAAAAGTTATGCAGATAAAAGAAGAAAGCCGTTGGAATTCCAAATTGGAGATAAGGTCTATTTAAAAATATCACCTACCAAGGGAATCTTTCGATTTGAAAAGAGAAATAAGTTGAACCCAAGGTATATTGGACCATTTGAAGTTATTAACAAAATTGGTTCTGTTGCATATAAGCTAGATTTACCCGAAGAATTAAGTAAAGTACACAACACGTTCCATGTGTCCAATCTGAAGAAATGTTTAACAGATGAAACATTAAAAGTTCCAGTTCAAGAAATAAAGATAGACGAGAAGCTTCATTTTACAGAGGAACCAATAGCCATATTAGATAAAGAAATTAAAAAGCTAAGGAAAAGCAAGATCCCCATAGTGAAAATTAAGTGGAACGCTAAGAGAGGACCAGAGTATACATGGGAAAGAGAAGATGAAATCAGAAGAAAATACCCCCACCTATTTTAAGCCACTGGTCAGATAAGTTCATTACTATTCAAATAAATTTCGGGACGAAATTATTTTTACGGGGGGAGAATGTGACAACCCTAGATTAAGAAATCTTAAACATTAAGTTCAATTACATATTCTAAGCCACATCTAGGTTAATATATATATTTATACATAAATGCACGTATGCATGCTTCCATTTTATTTACCTAAGTATATTGTTTGTTTATATATATGTGTGATACGTATGCATGGATGCATGCATGCACAAACTTTACGTGTACATGTATCCGAATACATAACCTTTGTGATACCAAATGCTATATGATCAAAATGTATCATCTATACAACATCAAACAAAACCAAAACACAACCCAACCAAAGATTACAAACATATGTTTACAACAAGTAAAACTTACACCAACACAAATTTAAACAAATCCCTTACATTTAAAATCTAAGCACCATCTAAGACCACTAAATCGGTTCATTAAACACTTGATTAATCATGCAATCATGTCTTGGTGAGTCATGAGACCTATGAAGTTAACACCTTGCACAACTAGGGACACTAATCCTCTTGCACCACCACCACCTTCTCGGCCCTTCTTGACACACCATCACACCGCCACATCAAAGCCCTTGTATGCATGCCACCTTTGAGAGTCTAGCACCCTAGGAACAATGATGAAACCCCATAATGGTAACCGACTCCACCTCCCTCGGTTGGAACCCAAACTAAACAACTAGGATTAACCCTTAAACAATAGTTAACATAATCGGTGACTCAAGAGGCTCTTGAGTCGACACCTAGCCTCCCCAAAGAACACTCACCAACATCCACAACCCGCCACCCATGCCTAGGAGATGAGTAAGCAAACCTAAAACACACCACCTCACTAACCTATGATCTAGTTTCATCATTACAAACATTCATTAAAAACCCCCACTCGGCCGAAGGCCATCATCCATCACCACCATCCCTACTATCTTGCATTAACCATCCTCTCCATTTGTATCACTCGGTTATCACCCTCCAACATCACCACCGCGAGCTATCAAGACACCATCACCACCCTCTCGGTCGCCACCTTTACAACCAAATATCATCCTCAACTTCACTAAGCCATACACACTCGGATACAAGACAGCAACATCCAAGCCTCGTGGAAGCACCATCTCCCGAAAGATCTTCCAGAACACCAAAACCAAGCAAGCTTAGACCATCCTCACCTCCTTCTCACACTCTCCTTCTGTCAAAATCAAGGTTTTAACCCCTAAAACCCTACTAAATTAAGTTATGAAAAACAAACATGTGTTAATACAAACACATGTGATTAACCCTTTTAATTAAACATTCATGGTTTTTATAAAAACACACAAAAATCAAACTTATTTCTCAGACAAAGAGAAAGATTTTTAAATCTGAAATAAGTAAAACAAATCTTAAAAATCAAGTTTTAGAAAGAAATTATCAACAAAAGGGTTAAAATCTAGTTATGGTTTGCTAAATCAATTTTTGTATATAAATAAACTGTGATTGTGGGAACAAACATTAAAAACATACTTAGAATATTAGAGAATAAAACTCTGCAAAATTTGGTACCATTCCTATAAATTAATTAATTTATATGCAATATTTAAGGATAAAAAGAGAAAAATTATATTAAAAGAACTGATCCTAGTAAAGTTATAGAAAAATTATGTACTGACTATAAAGAATGATAGAACCCACTGGAAAAATTTCGTGACCTAACTCAAAACATTTTCTGAAATATTAATTTTTAACTATTCTGTTAAACAAAAATCGGGAAAAATACTTAAAGTACGAAATAAATTATGGAAAATTTATAGAAAATATAAGAATAAAAATGGAACAGTTTGTATAAAAATTAGAATTTTTGGACATGATCTGGTATTTTTAGCAAAATAAAGATAAAATAGGAAAAATTATAAAAATAGCTCTGCTATAGTTTAGAGCATGAGAAAATTCTGAAAAACTTTATGAATTATGATTATTAACCTGCCAAAATTTGACAAATTTTAGAGGCCCGAAGGTATTTCTAAAGAATTATGTGAATAATGTAAAAATAATAAAAATTAGCCTGAAAATAATTTGAATGTAAAATTTTAGTATATTTTACCTAACATCATAATACATCTACTGTAAAAATTTCGGAATTTATACTAAAACATGATTTATAAAATAAATTCTTCAATCTGAGGTGCTAAAAATGTTAAAGAAATATACATTCTCTAAATTATGAATATTTTTCTTGTATAGGTTATCATTTGGAGAAAAGGTGAGTTTCATGGCCCATTTTTGTTTTATAAAAGTTTTGGGGAAAAAGCATACTATCTATTATTTTCTGAAATTATGTCACAACCATTAATTCGGATGTGGAACCGTTAGATAATATTGGTAGCGCTACTTAGGAAAATATTTCCTGCACCAATAAGATGAGTATTGTGTTGCTATATTATCTGATTTATGAAATATGTTATGACAGATATGAATGACCTGGTTGTTATGTAAGGTTTGGTTGTGTATAATGCATCTATGTTATATGACAAACCTGTGAAGCTCACCAACTTTATGTTGATTGTTTTGAGTATGCTTTTTCAGGAATTCACCATGACTAACAGCTTAATGTTCTCCTTTGATGTTTATAATGGATGGGGAGAAGTTGTGGGGAAAGTTTGTGTGAACCTGACAGTAAATCTTTATGACCTCAGTGTGTCGGTGGATGCCCACTACCATCGTCTCTGAAGATGTTACTGTTAGGCTTTTAATGTAATAGGGTTAAGTTAATTCAAATTTTGACTATGATGAATTGATGTAATCCTAACTCCTTATTAATCTTTGTTATGTTATGTGATATTATATGTGCTTGATACACCTTATCATAAAATATATATATTTATGTGATATGTTGTGGTAATTGTAAATCAATGAGTTCTGAGCAAACAAGTCACACCCTAAGCATTTCACGCTTCCGCCGGGATGTGACACTGGAATATACTGATAAAAATCCTTCATCATCACAGGTACCACAGGTATCTTCTGAGGCTAAGGCCAAGTTATTTTCTGAATCATGCATAGCTGCTTTTGTTTTTATTAGGAAGCAATGTAGCTTTAATTATCAAAACCTTGACCTAGAAAAGCAATTTCCAAAAGAAGCTGAGTTTGAGTCTGTTTTAAAAGAAAGGATGAGGAGATTTATAAACTTAATTGTCAATTACTGATGAAAAAGCAAAGGTAGAGGTCATTCTAGAAAATCACAAGAATCTCAAAGAAACTTTGCAGCTACCCAGTTGATTGTGAATGCTGGGTACATCATGCAAGGGATTTGAAATGCTTCTCAGTAAGCAAACTGCTTCCAATGTGAAGTTTGGGAGGGTATATCATCATATCATACCTCCTAAGAGTTTTACTCCCAAGTTAGAAGTAAAATCTGAGGTTGATTGTCATTCCCAAACACATCATCAGGTGTTTTCATCCTCAAATGATAATTCAAAAATCTGAGGATGAAGATAGTGTGAGTACCTCAGTTAATCAATTACTGATGGTCCCACTGCTTCGAAACACTTGATCAAGAAGAGGCTGAGAAATTCAGGTGTTGTTCCACAAGGTACTCAAATACTGAAGGGCAAAACACAACACCTGAAGAGTATTTCAAATTAGAGGAAAACAAGCATTCCTTGACAACTGCTGAAGAATTTATCAGGATTCTAAAAAGTACTAATAGAAAACTTCTGAAGAATAAATCTTCAGTTGTTGAAAATCCTTTAGTACTTCCCAAAAGTACTGAAAGAAGAAAGTACTGAAGAACAAAGCTTCAGTAGTTTCATCAACTTCAGCAGTTGATCAAGAAAGATGAAAAGAAAGCCATGTGAAATATGTGGTTTGTTCAATCATCTTACTGATGAATGCTGGTATAACAAGGGTTTAAAATTCAATAAAGAGAAAATCATTAAGAAGGAAATGCATAAAATGATAAATGAATTTCAAACCAAGTTTGTACCACAATCATCTCATTCTGATAAACCTAAGCTTTCTCAAACGTCATAAGAAGGAAGGGGTTTGTCAAACCACAGCTGCAAATATTCCTCAGGGAATATTAAAAACTCAGACTAAGTCTGTGTCTTTTCAAAAGAAGGATGTAGTGAATCACAAGAACAGATCATCTACAAGTACTGATGTGTCAACTGAGTTGAAGAGTCTGTCAACCAATCAGACACAACTTGTGATGATGGTTCAACATCTATTGGGGAGAGTTAACCAATTAGATGTTTCTGTGATTAAACCACTGAAAAGGACACCTAAGCCAAAATCCAAGGAATCCTTTTCAGCACCATCTACATCTTCAAAAGCTGTTAATCATGCACAATCTGTTAGTTTAACATCTGTTGATGAAAACAGACCCAAAACCAAAAAGGTTTGGGTCTCAAAGGCTAACTAATGTTTGTGATAAATGTAGGGTTCTTCAACATGCCAAAGAAGCATCTGGTATGTGGACAGTGAAGGATCCATGCATATGACAGGGAGCAACTCTCTTTCTCATGACTATTCCCAAAGGAAGAAGGGATTTGTTTCTTTTGGAAATGATGCCAAGTGTTACATCATTGGGAAGGGTTTTGTCTCAAATGGGGAGATAAGATTTGATGATGTTAACCATGTGGAGAACCTCAAATACAATCTTTTGAGTGTCAGTCAAATGTGTGATAAAGGGCATGTTGCACTTTTCACAAGTCAAAACTGTAGGATTCTGTCTTCCAAAGTTTTGCACAAGATTGACAAGATATTAGATGAATATATTCTCCTGAAGGCCAACAGAATAAGAAGAGTATATGCTTTAGATCTATCAAAGAAAATTGATCTTAAAGGCCATCCATGTCTGTTCTCCAAAGCCTCTCCTCAAGAATCTGAACTATGGCATAGAAGGCTTGGTCATGTAATCTTAAGAATATGAATCAGCTCATTCATCATGGTTTAGTGAGAGGTTTGCCATTGAAGGAGTTCAAGTGTGATGATAACTGTCCAGCCTGCTTAAAAGGAAAGCAACAAAGCTTCATTCCCTCCTATAGAAGAACCTAAGTCCACTGCCTGCTTGCAATTACTGCATATGGATCTCTTTGGTCCTGTGATAGTAATGAGCATGGCAAAGAAAAAGTACTGTTTGGTAATTGTGGATGATTATTCCAGATATGTATGGACTTTCTTCTTGCATTCCAAGGATGAGGCTGCTCAAAGTATCATCTATTTTGTGTTACATGTGGAAAAGCAACATTCACTTCCAGTCAAATGTGTGAGAAGTGATAATGGGACAGAGTTTAGGAATCACACTCTTGATGAATTCTATTTGTCTAAGGGAATCAAAAGACAATATAGTATTCAAAGAACTCCAGAGCAAAATGGAGTGGTGGACAGAAAGAACAGGACCCTTATTGAAGCCGCAAGGACAATGTTGGCTGACTCAGGTTTGCCACTAACCTTTTGGGCTGAAGCTGTCAACACATCTTGCTACGTTCAGAATAGAGTATTAGTGAATCAGAGGTTGATGAAGACTCCTTATGAGCTCTTACATCATTTGGCTCCTTTGATTTCATTCTTTAGAGCATTTGGGTGTCCATGTTATATTCTTAACACAAAGAATATACTTCAAAAGTTTGAATCTAAGGTGGATGCAGGGTATTTTGTTGGGTATTCATCTACTTGCAAGGCATACAGAGTTTTCAATTGCAGAACAAAGATTGTTGAAGAAACATTGCATGTCAAGTTTAATGAATCTCAAAAAGACAAGATTCCTCAAAACCCTGTTGAGATGTTTGACTTGGACATACTGCAATATGTTCCATATCAGCCTCCACCTATTGTTGTTTCTGAAGTTCCATCCTCTCCATCTGATGATACAATTACAAGTTGTAGTGATCATCTGCCTGTTTCTACTACACTTGATGTTCCTGTAGCCTCAGCAGCTCCATCCACAACAAATGCTGATGAAATCTCTGAATCCTCTACTTCATTTGAACTGCCATCTCAGTCTAGGTTTCAAGAGTCTGAATCAACATCTGTTGCTGCTGAATCTCCTACAAACACTTGCACAGATATTATTGCATATCAAGAATTGAAGAATCATCCCATGTCCCAAATCATTGGTGACATTAATGCTGGTGTTTCAACAAGAAGTCAATTGTCCAATTTATGTCTCTATGCTCTCTTCAGCAGTCAACAAGAGCCAAAGAATTATCATGTGGCCTTAAGGGACAATGGATGGGTTGAAGCCATGCAGCTTGAGCTTCTTCAATTTCAAAAACAGCAAGTGTGGGAACTGGTTCCTCTACCCCAAGGTAAGTGTGCAATAGGCACTAAATGGGTTTTAGGAATAAAACTGATGAAAAAGGCCAAATTGTCAAGAACAAGGCCAGACTGGTTGTACAGGGGTTTTCACAAGAAGAAGGTATTGATTATGATGAAACCTTTGCCCCTGTAGCCAGACTGGAGGCAATTAGATTGTTTTTAGCTTATGCTGCTTTTCATAACCTTAAAGTTTTTCAAATGGATGTCAAAAGTGCAGTTTTTATATGGTAAAATAAAAGAAGAAGTTTATGTGTGTCAACCACCAGGTTTTGAAGATCATAAACACCCTGATTGGGTGTATAAGCTTGATAAGGCTCTTTATGGGTTGAAACAAGCACCCAGAGCCTGGTATGAAACATTATCTAACTTTCTTTCTTCAACTTTCTTCTTCAAAATAATTTTACTAGAGGCTCCATAGATAAAACTTTGTTTATAAAGAAAGCAGGCATGCATAAGCTCCTTGTTCAAATTTATGTTGATGACATTATTTTTGCATCATCTGATCCACAGTTGTGTGATGCATTTACAAATTGATGCAACAAAGTTTGAAATGAGTGCAATGGGAGAATTACAGTTCTTTCTGGGTTTGCAAATCAAACAACTGACTGATGGAACTTTCATTCATCAGTCAAAATACACAAAAGATTTGTTAACCAAGTTTGATTTACAAAACTGTAAACCCTGTTCTACTCCCATGTGCAGCAACACACAACTGGATGCTGATCAAAAAGGTAAAGCAGTTGATGAAACTCGTTACAGATGTATGATTGGTTCCTTGATGTACCTAACAGCTTCTAGACCAGATATTATGTTTGCAACTTGTGTCTGTGCTAGATTTCAGGCTGCTCCTAAGGATTACCATATGATTGTAGTCAAGAGGATCTTTAGATATTTGCAAGGAACTCAATCTCTAGGACTATGGTATTCCACTGGGCACTCTTGTAAATTGGTTGCTTTCTCTGATAGTGACTATGCAGGGTGCAAGTTAACCAGAAAATCAACTTCTGATGGATGCCAATTTCTAGGCAACTGTTTGGTCTCTTGGCAGAGTAAGAAACAAACTTCAGTTGCTACATCCACAGCTGAAGCAGAGTATATTGCAGCTGCAAGCTGTACATCTCAGGTACTCTGGCTTCAAAATCAGTTATTGGATTATGACATTACAGAGACTAAGACTCCATTATTAATGGATAGTGCTTCAGCTCTTTGTATTGTTAAGAATCCTGTCCAGCATTCTAGGACCAAACATATTGAGATCAGACATCATTTCATCAGGGATTGCTATGAAAAAGGTCTGGTTGATCCAAAGTTTGTGCCTAGTGCTGATGAGCTTGCAGATATATTTACTAAGCCTTTGGATAGTGCAACTTTTCATAATCTTGTACTCAGGCTTGGTATGCTGCAACTAGAATGATTTGACAACTACTGATGCTCTTAGTCAATAAATACTGATGAGCATTAGTATACTTTTGTCAAAAATAAGTGCTGATAAGTCATCTTATCTTCAGTAGTTTTATAACTACTGAAGATTAAATTACTTAAAAGTACTGAAGTACTTCATTTGTTACAAAGTACTGATGTAGTTCAAACTACTGATGTCTTTTATAATAAATAAGTACTGATGACCAATGAAATATCTGAAAATCAGATGATCTGATGAGTAAGTGTTAAGGTCATTGAAACAGCTGAACTTTGTGAATTGACTAACAACTACTGTTTCATTTCCAAATAACTGAAGCCAAAACCAAGTCTTCAGTAGTTTTATAACTACTGATGACCAACACCAGTCTTCAGTTGTTTACAACATCTGAAAGTTAAAACCATGTCTTCAGTTGTTTTCTAACACCTGATGACTAACGCCAACACTTTCAGTTGTTTTCTCTCAGCCGTTTCATAACCTATATATACCTAACCCTAACTTCAAACTTTTCATAACCCACTTTCCAAACGTTCATCTTCCATTAATGGCGACCATGCAAATCAAACCTCGACACAACTGTGTTGCTCACCTTACCAAATCACCCTTCTGGAACAAGTTTGATGCTGCTATTAACTTGATGGTTGATTCACAATACCGCACAGCCTTTCTCTTGAATCCTACATCTACCCGATACCCTACCTTGTGCCAATTCTGGACAAACGTCATTGTTCATACTGCTGAGAATGATGACACCATCACTCTCCAGTTGTTTGTCAACCAGAAACGGGTGGTCATAACTCCTGAGATCATTCGTCAAACCCTAGACCTAAATGATGCCACCTATCCCACCAAATACCCCAAAGGCACCATTGATCTATCTTTTGCTAATCATGGTTATGAGGGTGACCTAAGTGCTACTACCATTCTGAAGAAGCACTTTCATGATGCTGAGCGACTCATTTTTCACATGATCAATGTTTGTCTTGCTCCCAAAACATCCTCATGGGATCAAATGTCCTCCAGATGGCAACAGGTATTATACTCTATCCTTGAACATCAAAATCTAAATTTTTCTGAAATTATCTTTTTGGAATTGAAAGATTTGGCAATGAAACCTGTGGCAAATAGATGGATATTATATCCAAGGTTTCTTATGGCTACAATTTTAAATCAATTAAAATCTGATGGCCTTGTTGGCCTTGGAGTCCCTGCTCTGGTGGTTTGCCAGAGGTATACTCCAGGCACAACTCAAACCCACAACTCAAAGAGGCTGCCAAACTGCTCAAAAATCCAAGCAGAGGGAACCCACAGCCTCCACCTCCAAATCTAAAGTCCCCTCCAAACCAAAACCAAAGAAAACCAAAAAGGCTACTCAGGGAGTTGAGTCCCCTGATGATGCCCCTGCAGCACAAACGCAGGATGAGACTACAAGTCTTAATCCCCTTGTAGTTTCAATGACTCCACCAGCTGAAACCGCTCAGGTATCCTCTCAACAGGATCCTGATGCAACCAACATTGGGGAAACCACATTACTGGAATCTATCTCACTTGAGAAGATTGCCATTGAAGAGCACCACTCTCCCCAGGTGCAAACCTTTTCACCTCCATCTCCCACTGATACCACCCCTACAAGCCCAACTGCAGTCATTGCACAAGTGCTGACTCTACTACACTCCTCTACCCCCCTCCCAGAAACCTGTTACCACTGGGAAAACCTTAACAGCTGAGGGAGAGGACCAAAATGTAGTTGACAACCCACAACATAGGGATTCTAAAGTTCAATCTCCTAGTGTAGATGTGGAGACTAGAACATCTGGTGAGGCTACCTCTTTCCCTGTTTCAACAAATGAACAGGATGAAGCAGGTATCATCTCTAAGACCTCACCAGAGACAACTGCCAATGAAGGACTTGCTCCTGAGGCAGGAAGTCCCCAGTTCCAAGACAAAGGGGCACATGTGATTACTGATTTACACTCAGCACATGTTCATCCTTTTTCACTCAGGAGGTCAGCTGATTCAGCTTATACTGATGACGACCTGGGCTTTTTCTTTGAAGTCTTAGCCCAAAACACCATTCTTGAGACTGAGGTTTGCAGATTAAAAGAACTGCTTACCAACATGTCTCGGAATCAAGTACATCTGCCCCAATTCACCCACAGATGGCAGCTTCTGTTGAAGCTTTACCAAACACTGAGCCACTCAAATCAAACAAGCCACCAGCCTCTGTTTCAGGCACCATTTCTCAGGAGAGAACCATTCTGAGCAAATGGCTGCTGCTTTCAAATCCTCCTTACCTCTCATCACTCCCATCATCACATCTATTGTCCATCAAACCATTAATAAGAGGATTTCCTCAGATCTAAAAGCCCTTGTGGATGATGCTGTGTCACACAAACTTTCTGACATTCAAACCCCTAAACCCAATGCAACCAAAAAGGGGGAGTCTCGGTCAGTGAAAGATGATAAAAGGAAAAGAGTTGAAGAGGAAGAAGCTAAGGAAGAAAATAAAGGCAAAGAGATCATTACCTACAAAAGAAAGAAGAGTGTTGGTGAACAAACTGAGGATGAGAAGAGATTGGATGAGATGATCAAAGAAGCTGATGAGCAACATAGCAGATCCATGGACAGGATCATTGATCAGCTCTTCAGGCAAGGATTTGATACTGCCAAACTTGATTCAGAGATCAGAAGACTTGAGATTCAGGAGATTGAGAATCGATGGGCAAGCTGCAATGAAGAAGAAACGGAGAGATTGGAGGCTATGATCAGATTCCTATCCAAACACCTGGGAAGACCTATCATTGAGATCAAGTCATGGTCCAGAGATAACATTTTGGAGATAACCACCAAAATATGCTCATCTGAAAGCTTCAACAAAGGCTTAATAATTGAAGCTCTGGATGAAGCTGGTGCTGGGAAGAGATCTGACATGGCTAAGCTATCCAAAGCCACCCTCACCAACAAAATGATAGAGCAGCCCTTAAAATCTCCTTTACCAAAACAACCTTCAAAGCCAACATCACAACCAAAACAACCAATCTCAAGACCCTCAAAACAACCAACCTCTCAACCTCCAAAACAATTACCCTCACAATCCTCAAAACAATCAACCTCACAACCCTCTAAACCAACCCCTTTACCTAAGAAACCCATTCAATCTACCACCAGTGATGCACCTAAAAGAAAAAGAAGGCTGCTAAGGATGAAAGAAGAAGAAGAAGATGATGATGAAGAGGATAATCTGCCAATATCTGCTATTCTTGAAAGGAAGAAACTTAAGCCTAGGAGTCAATCACAAACTATAACTCCTGAAACTCAAAGGCAAATGGTTAAAGTCAAGATTGAAGAAGAAGAACAGCAGAAGCAGCATGATGAGCAATTTTTTTAAATGGTTGACAAGGACTTCCCTCAGTCCTCATCCATTCAAGTAATGAAGAAACAAGCTCAGAGGCTGTACACTCTTAGACATACCTTTCAACATCAAAGAGAAAGAGTGAGAATTTGGCCAGACCCTAGGGTAAGTTCCAGAATACACAAGAAAAACTTACCAAGTAGATATCATGGCCAAGTAAGAAAGACTTTGAATGCTGCAATTATGTTGGCCATGGTAGTCTCACCCTAGGAAATTATTGAAGAATTCAAGAGAGCACACACTTCAAAATCAATCCCTATGTCTATTCTTGAGAACAAAATGATCAAGAAGGGGTTGTTATACAAAAGACTTGAAGATCTTCAAAAGAGTGAACTCCAGTTGCTGCTTGAAGGCTCTCATCCAGATGAATTTGCATACGGAGAGATCACAACTGTTGAGTTGAAGAATGGGAAGACAGTGAGGTATCTGTCTGAATACTATGGGCCTGAATTCTTCTTTGAGGGAGAAGCAGAAGAACTCACTAAGGAGGAACAAGTTGTTCTCCTTGAGGCCTATGCAAGGGAGTCTTACAGACTCATTAATGGAAAATAGGTTTCATGGTTGGGACAAGACTCTGTGTCCAGTTTCCCCAAGACAGAATTCCCTTCCATACTTAGCCAATCAAAAGATTAGAAACCTTTTCCCGGCCTATGCTTATTTGTTTACCTCTGAAGCTGATCAAGAGAGTATTTCTGCCAAAGAATAAGTGGGATCATCAATAAAGTTAGAGGTTTTGGCTGCATTGGTTCAGGGGGAGTTTGTTGGACCAAAAGAACCAATGAGCCTGATTAGAAAAACCTCTAAGTCCCACAAACGTTACAACTGCTGAAGAAGATCACAACAGCTGAAGACATCAACTGATTACAAAGGTCTGAAGACAAAGTCTGAAAGTAAAGAACTGAAGACAAAGTCTGAAAGTGAAGTACTGAAGACAAAGACTGAAGACCAGAGTGATCAGTAGTTGTCACAACAGCTGAAGTTGTTAACTTCAGTAGTTGTGATGGTTTTTCCTTTTTAGTACTTGTAATTTTATATTTCAGTAGTTTATTGTTTCAGTAGTTTTAAGTCAGTAGTTTTATGTATTTGTACTTAGCATTCTCTGAGATGTGATCAGTTGTTGAGAACATTTCAGTAGTTTGCATTATTTCAGTTGTTTTGTATAATTCTGTTAGATGTCACTATCAAGTGACATCAGCAGACGTCACATTCCTCTATATAAGGGATGTTGATCTAGCTGTATTCTAACCGAAGCATTACGCGTGAATGAAAACATTCCTTTAACAGAAATATTCTCTCTATAATTGTGATCGAGTGTTTGCATATTCATTACTTTCTTGCTTGAATTCGATCTTATTGTGTTATATTCCGCTGCAAAATTCAAATCTAATTGATCCGATCCTATCACTATCTCTATCACTGAGAACCCTGTGCATCACTCAAGGACCAAACACATCAATATCAGGTATCATTTAATAAGAGATAACTATGAAAAGGGATTAATTAAACTAGTCAAAGTTCATACAGATGAACAATATGCTGATCTGTTTACAAAAGCTTTTGATGAACAGAGATTTAAATATCTAATATATGCTATTGGGATTATTAACTTTGAGTAGATTTTTATTAAAAACTAATTCTACTTATTTCTTAAAATATGTGTGTCCTAAGTTGTCTAGTTCATCACTTTCATAAGCTCATGTTTTCTTTGGATAAAAAATCTTTTTTGAAGATTTTCCTTAGATTCTTGAAAATTTTCTGATCCTTCGGAAGATATATTTTTATCTTCGGAAGAAAATCATGTCTTCAAAATAAATAACTGTTTAAGAAATTTTACCTTCGGAAGAGGTTTCAATCTATCTTTCGAAGCTTAAATACTTGTCTCAGACACTTATTTGTTTTCAAGGACTTTTTCCTTCCGAAGCAAAATTAACTCTCGGAAGCTTTGTTGTTTGATATACAAAGCATTCAAATTTTTATTTCTCTTCCGAAGCAAAATTTTCAAAACTCTCAGGAAATTCTTCCTTTATTAAAACTTCCGAAGATAATTTACCTTCGAAGCTTTTCGAATTCCAAGAAAACTACTTTTTGAGCAAAAGTAAACTACTTTTTCAGAGGTGGGACTGACACTCGGATTTCAATGTTTATCCTCTTTCATTAATTTTGGTTCAAATCCTTTTCACATAAATACCAATGGTTCCCCCTCTCCCTTATTATCTTCTTCAATTCTACTATTCCTCAACCCTAATTCCCAAACCGCCTTTGCTTTTCATCTTTCTTCATCCTTAAGCTTCTCAAATGGCCAACCTTAATCGCAGAAACAACCCAGATTTCTCCATACAACTTCACAGGCAACAGAACCAGGTTGCTCTGTTAAGCTCCGAGAAAGATGATAGTTTCTCAAAGATTTGCCGTTTCTTAGCTTACTCAAATTACTTGTTGATGCATGTATGTCCCTAGATCATAATTTGTAATGTAATGAACTTGTCTGTCTGATTATGATGTAAGTTGTATTGATTAATGAAATGAAATGAATTGTTTGTTACTTGTGATGTTTAATATTTCATTAATGAGTTGTGATTGAATTGATTGGGTTTATGAATGTTTGAATGAGTGCACATTATGTTATATTAAATAAAACATTCAAACTTAACTTAATGAAGTTCTCATGCGAATGGCCCATGCGAATGGACCACACGCATGAATAACTTCATACGATTGACTCAATCGCACGACTGAAACAGGAGACTGGATCAGTCGTATGATTGACACATAAGATTGACTCAATCGCACGACTGAACACTCAGTCGTGCGGATGAATCAACCGCATGGTTCAATCGCACGACTGAACCATACTTATGGCCCAGTCGCACGATTGAACAATACTAACCTATAAATAGACCCAATTCGTGGGAAAACTAAGCATTCATCCCATTACGATTCCAGACGTACCCTAGCCGTCCAGAAGCCTCCCAAATCGTTCTCCAAGTTCACAGAACACATCAGATCGGTTCCTAATCGATTTCTGACGTTGATTTCAATTCTTGATTGATTCATCGTGTGTTCTCACTGATTGGATCGCCAATCAAATAGGATTCCGCACTATTTGAGTTGGTTTAACACGCAATCACTAGGTATTTCGTTCAAATACCAGGTCCTAACAAGTGGTATCAGAGCTTTGGCTCTTGATTTCGTGTTGATTCAATCAAGATTGCATAAAAGTTTGTGTTTTTGCACGAAAAACGCAATCTTTGGCATCAAAAGTGATCTTGGACGTTCCCTGCTCATCGAAGTTCAGTTTCTACGGACTTAGGCGATTTGGACTTGCGAAATTTCGAATTTTTACGGCTGAAACCCGTCAAACCTAGAAATTTTCGCAAAACAGCAGCTTCAGTCGCACGAGTGACCCATTCGCACGACTGGACTCCACTCGCATTGCTCATTCGCACGATTGGACCTAGTCGCACCCTCATTCGGCCGACTGAACCGTTCGTTCGCATAGCTCATACGCACCAGATTCATTCGCACGACTGAACCATTCGCCCTGTTCAGTCGCACGGTTGAACCAATCGCAGAGTTCATACGCACGATAGACCATTCGCATCCTTCAGTCGCATCAGTTAAAGTTTATTTGATTAGATACTAAGTTTATTAGCCATGGAAGATCAGATGTCAGCCTTTACTGCTGGGAAGGACTCAAGAATTCAGAAACCTGCTGTTGCTTGAGAGTGAGGTGGTAATCACAATAAACCACCAAAGCTCTTGACTTTAGATGAGTTTCCCCACTGGAAACAACGTTTTTGAGATCTACCTCAATGGAGTAGATCCTAATCTGTGGGAAGCTATAGAGGTTGGTTATAGTACACCGGTGGGAGCAGATGGAGTTAAGTTAACGTTAAGTGGGATGACCGACGCACAAAAGTAAAGTACAATGCAGAGAAAAGGGTTATGCATTGATCACTCAGTCTATTCCCAAAGACATATTCCACCAGTACTTAGAGAACAAGCAGTCAAAGAAACTGTGGGATGAGCTAGAGAAGAGATATGATGGGAATGCATCATTGAAGGCAATCAAGGCAAAGGAGTTAAAGAAGGAATTCGATAACTTCTCATCGATTGGTAACGAGAGTTTAGATGAAGTCATAGACAGATTCTACCACTTGATGAGCGAGTTGCATACACATGGAGTGTGGAAACGAATATGGAAGAGAAAGTAAGCAACTTCGCAGACGGATTGCTTGATAAGTGGGCTTCATTCGTGTCTAATCTTAGACAGAATGGAATGCTTGTAAAAGCTGGATATAAATGACTTCATTCTCAAGCTGCGTGAAGAAGCACTAAGGATGAAGTATAGAGCACAGAAGTCTTCGTATACACAAAACCCAG
This sequence comes from Flaveria ramosissima, assembly GCA_025215565.1. Classification (NCBI taxonomy): domain Eukaryota; kingdom Viridiplantae; phylum Streptophyta; class Magnoliopsida; order Asterales; family Asteraceae; genus Flaveria; species Flaveria ramosissima. Next base: position 51,786,480 of record CM046046.1, read on the forward strand.
CTTTATACAACGCCACGCTCAAGCTAAGACATCTGGAGCACCTCTCCAGACAGCATTTGTGTCTAGCTCGTCAGGTCCTTCACATGCTTCTCCTTCTGGTTCAGACACGTCAGGGTCGTCATGTACCCACATATTGGATCAGAAGCAAGTGCTACCAAATTGAAGACCGAGAACCTCGGTAATGTGACCGTTTAGAAGTAGCACGAGAGCATATGGATCTTCTAACCGCAGTAGTTCATTTCATATGATGGACTTGTGGCTGGGAAGATTGGAAACTGTCATTGGCAGATGAAGACTACGAGAAGGTAGATGAAAGGAGCTTGAAAGAATGGATATAATGTGGGCCTTAGCTAGCGCTGTCCGAAGGGCGAAGAAGAAGTTTGTTAAGAAGACAGGACAAAATTTGATAGCTACTAAGGACACCACATTTGGCTTTGACAAGAGCAAAGTGACCTGCTTCAACTGTGGAGAGAAAGGGCACTTCAAGAGGGAATGTGTCAAGCCTAAGAAGACGGGTAATGGGAACCCATTCTCATCCTTTACTCGCCAAGACAAGCAAGCTTCCAGTTCTACTTCATCAAACAAGGATCCAAAAGCCTTGACTGCTCATGATGATGAAGGACAGGACTGGAGTTTTAGATTTGTCTCACCAGAATCTAACATTGCCAGTGTTGAAGATATTGATGATGATTCTGCGAGTGAAGGTGATCTAGCAGTTGAAATAGCGATGTCACACAGTGAAGAAACAACTGCAGCTGAGGTCAGTTACAAGCCAAAGGAGGAGACTTCCACGTCAGAAACAGAAAAGTCAGAATCACCAGAACCAGAGACGTCTGATGCTGCGTTGATGGCTAACTCTTCTGAAACAACACAGGTAAGTACAACTGACCAAATGTTTAATAATCATGTGTTCTAACTGTGATATGTTTAGGAATAGCATTGATGAAAAATTTGCTAGGTTATTAGATCACAATGATAACTTAGTAAAAGATTTACAACTATGCACTGAGGCCAATAGAGTTTTAAAACAAAATGAGCATAGTTATAAAGAAAAGATAGACCTATTGACTAAACACTTAGGGAAACCGAAGTAGTTGCCTTTAACCAAGCAAATGACATTAGGTACTATCTAAACTCCCTAGAGGACACTAAGAAGCAAAAGGCAGTTCTAGAAGTAGAAGTTAACTCCTTAAAACAGAAACTGCATAGTTGGACTAGTTCTTCACACATAGTTCAACACTAGTAGAGAGAGAAAATAACGGGAGGGATTAGGCTACAAAGTGGTTCCACCACCACCTGAGACCTTGATGAACACCAAGTCTAAACTGTAAACAACAACCCATCAAGGATCATGTGGTGACCACTCCTCTTGTTACTGATCCAGACACATCAAGTTCATCTACTGAATCTGGACAGAAACAAAAGGAGGCCACTTCAAAGGCAAAGGGTAAATTGCCTAGTGTTAATCTGGAAAATGAATTTGAAAAAGTTAACTTAAAGTCAGGGTCAAACAGAGTCAAATCAGAACTCAAAAGACTTCAAACGTTAATTTTCACATGCTACAAGTCAAAAACCAGTTAACCAAAAAGTGGAACAAGTTAAACAGGTTAAAACAGTTAAATTTGTTAAACCAGAGAAAACATCAAACATGCAGAGTCAAAACCTAAAGTGATTGATGTTACTAGAGTGTCACGCATTTCTCCACAAAGAAAGTCTACTTATAAAGTTGATAGCAGATTATGCTACAACTGTGGAGAATGTGGACACATTGCTTCCTATTGTCCTTTCTATCAGACACCTAGGAAGAGATTGATCTTCAGGACTCTAGACCTAGGTCTTCTAAGAGGAGCTCTCTAACTCCACCTAGAAAATCTAGTGAACCTAAAGTCCAACCTGTAAGCCAGACGACTGTTTATCATAAACAGACATTGCACAAATCTGGCTTATGGAAAGAGAAGTCATCCTGTGTGTCTGATACTGATGACAAAAAGGAATCTGAGCTACCCTCACCCTCTAAGGGTCAATGGGTAGAATTTATGATGTGTGATGCTCTGGGAAACCCAAGACAGTAAAGGCTTGGGTTCCTAACCTAAACTAATACATTTACTTGATATGTGCAGGGTGTTCGGTATAGCGCTGAGACTAACACGTGGATTATAGACAGCGGAGCATCCAGGCACATGACAGGAATAGAGCCCTTTTATCAAACGTCAAAAAATAAAAGGAGGGCATGTTTCCTTTGCAGGAAACAAGGGAGGATACATCACAGCACAGGGAGAAGTGGGAAATCAGAAAGTTAAGTTTGATAAGGTGAACTACGTTCAACAACTTCAGAATAACTTACTTTCTGTTTCCCAAATCTGCGATAAAGGATTTAAAGTCATCTTCGACAACAAGAAGTGTTACGTGCTGAAGAAAGACTATATGATTCCAGAGGACCAAGTCCTGATGACTGCTTCAAGATATAAGGACCTTTATGTCTTGGATCTGTCAACAGCTGCTCCAACGGATCATGAGGTGCAGTGCTTTCTATCTAAAGCTACTGAGAAGGACTCAATCTCCTGGCATAGGAGAATGGGACACATTAGTCAAAGGAAGATGAATCACTTGATTCAGAAGGATTTAGTGAGAGGAGTAAATGTCAAGAACTTCCAACTTCCTGACTTTTGTGTAGCTTGCAAGAAAGGCAAACAGACAAAGAAGTCTCATAAGGAAAAGAAAGTTCATTCAATAGAACTTTCTCTTGAACTTCTTCACATGGATCTGTTTGGTCCAGTCAGTACAAGGAGCATTGCAGGCGACTTGTACTGTTTTGTGGTCACTAATGACTACTCAAGGTTCACTTGGGTAATGTTTCTGAAATCCAAATCAGAAACATTTGAGTCATTCAAGGAATTAGTCACCACTCTGGAATCTCTCTACAGCTAAAAGTTAGACAAGTACGCTCAGACAACGGGATAGAATTCAAGAATCAATGGATGGAGGCATACTGCAAGAAAAGGGAATTGTTCATCAATTCACTTCAGCCTACACGCCTCAGATGAATGGTGTTGCTGAGAGGAAAAATAGAAGCTTAATAGAGACTGCACGGACTATGCTGGCGGACTCGAAACTGCCTATCCAATTCTGGAATGAGGCAGTAGCAAATGCATGTTATACACTGAATCGAGTCCTAATCGTCAAGCGCCACGGAAAGACATGTTATGAGCTACTACAAAGACTTAAACCGAATTTGGAGTATCTTGAACCTTTTGGCGCGCCGTGTACACTTCTGAAGAAGACACAAGAAGGAAAATTCAGTGAGAAGGCAGATGAAGGAATCTTTCTAGGATACAACATACCGAATAAGCGAGTTTACAATAACTCAACGGGTCTTGTAGAGTGTGTGGTGTAATGTCGACGTTCAGAGATATACCACGCCACCTACAGGCAAAGGACCTGCCTACTTCTTCGATTATGATGGATTCTTCAAATCCTTCAACATACCTCTCTCTCCCTCGGATGATGAGTTAGCTACTAGGATGTTGTATGATATTCTGAATACACCATCTAGCACACAGGGAGAATCATCTACTCAGTCAGGGGGAGCAGTCAATGAAAGTGACTCCTCCTCTGAAGATGAAACTGAAGCAGATGACCAGAACAGTCAGGAGGAACAGGTTCCAGTTCCTGAAAGTCCACAAGCATCTACGAGTGATGCACCTTCGACTTCAGAACCTCAAACTCCAATACCTCAGATGCAGAAAAATGTTCATAATCTTGGTTCTGAGGTGAGGTAGCTGTTCCAACTACTCCAGGATCACGACTAAACGTCTATCATCCCCTTGACAATGTTATTGGAGATGTCAGATCAGGAGTACAAACCCGAAATCAGTTATACTCAGCTGATTACGCCTCGGTTATGGAGAAAGGATACATCATGATGGTGCTTATCGATGTTTTGTCTCGCAGGTTGAGCCAAAATATGTCAGTGAGGCACTAAATGATGAGGCGTGGGTGAGTGTCATGCAAGAAGAACTTCTGTAGTTTAAGAAGTTAGGCGTATGGACTCTGGTTGATAGACCTAAAGGTGCTAAAGTCATTGGCACTAAATGGGTACTAAAATGCAAGAAGGATGACCAAGGTGTCATTATCAGGAAACAAAGCTCGACTGGTGGTTCAAGGTTTTCGCCAAGTCGAGGGAATTGACTATAATGAGGTGTTTGCACCCGTGGCAAGGATGGAAGCTATTCGTATCTTCCTTGCCTATGCATCGTACATGAATATCAAAGTCTACCAATTAGATGTAAAGAGTGCATTCCTTCATGGGGAAATCAGGGAAACATTCTACGTAAGTCAACCCAAGGGTTTTGAAGATCCTTACCATCGGGATAGAGTTTACAAGCTCGACAAAGCTTTATATGGGCTTCATCAGCTCCTCGAGCTTGGTATGAGAAACTCTCAACTCATCTTGTGAAACACGGCTTTCGCAGGGGAGTAATTGACTGTACACTGTTTATTAAATAAAAGGATGGCGACCTACTGCTTGTACAGATATATGTTGATGACATAATCTTCGGGTCAAAGAACGAAGAGTTTTGTAAAGAGTTTGAAGCAGTAGAGTGTAATGAAGAAGAGTTTGAGTGAGCCATGGGGGAGATGAAGTTCTTTCTCGGGTTACAGGTGGATCAAACACCAAATGGAATCTTTCTACATCAGACCAAGTATGTAGGAGACATTCTCAGTCGCTTTGACATGGAGAATGCTTCTGCTGCTGGGACTCCACTTGCTACGAATCATGATATAGCACCTGATGAGAATGGAGATCTAGTAGATGCCACTATGTACCGAGGAATGATCGGATCCCTCATGTATCTCACTGCCTCAAGACCTAATATTATGTATGCTACATGTCTATGTTCAAGATATCAGGCTAAACCAAAGGTCAACCATCTGATCGGGGTCAAGAGGATTTTTCGTTATCTGAAGGGTACACCCACACTTGGACTGTGGTTTCCCTCATGATGATGACTTTGAGCTTACCGCGTATAGTGACTCGGATTACGGGGGCTGCAAAATGAACTACAAGTCTACATCAGCGGGTGTCAATTCTTTGGGAGAAGATTAGTTTACCTGGCAGTGTAAGAAGCAAACATCGGTTGCATTGTCAACCTGTGAAGCCGAATATTGTTGCTGCTGCAAGTTGCTGTTCACAAATCATCTGGATTCAACAGCAAATGCGGGATTACGGTTTAAAATTCTCATCTACTCCTATTTTTGTTGATAACTCTGCTGCAATTGCAGTAACTAAAAATCCGGTCCAACATCCTAAGACCAAACACATCGGTATTAAATACCATTTCATAAGAGATTGCTTTGAAAAGAACTTAATTGATGTGGTTAAAATTAATACTGATTTTCAACGCGCTGACCTCTATACTAAAGCCTTTGATAAACCACGTTTTCAATATTTATTAGAGGTCAACGGCGTTAAAAAGAAAAGTGAGGTAATTCCTGATGATGACAATGTGTAGTCCGATGTAGTTTAGTTAAATTTATTTTATTTAATTTGATTTGTTTATTTGATTTTATTTTTATGTAAACTCATGTTCTCTTGCTGTTTATTAAAATCCTAAGATAATTAAACCAGAAATGATTTTAGTATTTTAGGGGGAGAATATGTCAGCAAGTTAACATTAAAAAAAAAATGAGGGAGAAGGTAGAGTAGCTAGCTGAAATAAGGTAGATTGTGTCTGTGTGATACCGATTCAATACCTTTGGAAAATGATAGTACACAGAACATATCAAGAGGGACTTTAAAAATTTAAGTTTAGAAAGATGCAAAAGTTCAAAGTATAAATCTGTGTAGTCTAAGCAATACAAAAAGGAAAGATGATAGAAAACTGGCAACTCCTAAGGTGACACAAAGAAGTAGACTTAGAGCTGCTTGCTAGACCATATGATATGTTGGTAGATTGATTAGATCACAATAGACAAATAGACCTGATTGGTGATCTCAAGATCAAACTAAGTTGTTCAACTGACTGTGGGCTTCCATCTTATCACTGGTTAACACAATCAACAATATTCCAATAAGGGGTAATGAGCAATTAAACGCCACAAATGTGGCGGATGACCATAACTAGAGCAAAGCAAGAAAAAATGAAAGACCAATGCAATAAAGCTAATGACTTATGTTGTAGTGCATTTTGTGCAAAATAAAATAAGCTGCTCTAACAAGGAGAGAGGGTGTGTGCCTCTCTGCTGTGCGATGCACTGACCTGAGGATAAGCATAACCTAGATATTCTAGAATTCATTGTTGTTGCCGCTCTCTGCTGTTGTGCGATGGCACTGACCTGAGGACAGGCTTCTCTTTGAAAGCTCTAAGAATAGTCTTCTTGTAATAATCCCTAGAACGCTCAAAGCTCTGAGGAATGTTGATTACCATATAAGTGTGGGATCCACAAAGTGTTAGTTGAAATAATTAAACCTAAATAGTCACCAGTCTGTGTCAAAGTCTGTGTATGGATTTAAGTGGACAAACATACTGACAATCATTGTGGCTACATTCTCAAAGTTTCAAATCAATGTGAAAATCTAAGAGTTTCAGTATGATTTCCTTATGTTGCTAACGACTCTGGATGAACACCGAGAACTTGAGCATCAAAAGGTTTAATAACTAGTCCCAAATGATTTGAATTGCCTGTATGATTCCAAAAATTGAATTGGTCCAGATATGATAAATCTAAGTTGAAGCTATCTATTCCCGAACCAAATCCCGCAGATATCAATCTCTGGATTTATTTCTCACAAAAAGCCAAAAATATGTCTGTTTATGTAATTAGTTTAAAGTCTTAAATTAGTTAGTCGTTTTAAGTTTTAATTTGAGTCAAGTGTCGGGCTACCTCAGGAAAATCAGAGGGAATCAACTCACTAAAAGGGTCATGTCTGAGATGACCATATGTGCTTTGAAAGGTTAAATTAGTCATGTCTGAGGTGACAAAGTGATTTAAAAGGGGTCACGTCTGAGGTGACCAAAGTGGTTAAAAAGATCACGTCTGAGGTGATCAAAGTGTTTTCAAGATAAAAGGATCATGTCTGAGATGATCAAAGGCTCATAATGTTAATTTAATTAATCAAAAAGAGTTTAAATGTAAATTGGTAAAAATGGCAGAAAATTAACTAAGTATGACCCATTCGCACGAATGGACCATACGTATGGGCTAACCATACGAATGAAGTCCATTCGCACGAATGAACTATGAGTATGGACCATCCAACCGAATGGACCATACGATTAGTCCAGTCGGAGGATAAAGTACGAACGAGTGAGTCAGTCGCACGACTGAACTTCAGTCGGACGACTGGAGAAGGGCGACTGACCCAATCGCACGACTGAGTCCCACTCGCACGACTGAAAGGTGCGTATGAACTCAGTCGCACGATTGGATCTAGGGTTGATATAAATAGAGGTGGAGTGGGCCGCAAAGACTCATCACCCTCAAATCGCCCCTAAATCGCACATCCTACCGTTACTCTGCCAAAATTTGATTTGCCTTAGTTTTCTTGTTGATTGTGTGTTACTGACGTTCGCTAATCATCATACAGGTATTTTGAGATCTTCTTCCATCAAAAACAGAAAGACTGGAATCCAAATAGGGATTATTCGACTGTGAAATGTGAACCGAGACATGCAAACCCTAATAACCTATCAAAACCAAGCAAAATGTTAAAATTAAGTAATATTGGTTATTAGTAACGAGAATGCGACTCTAATGAATCGGTTAATTGATTTAAAAGACTGAGTTTGTGAAGTTTCGAACGATTGACGACTGAACACTTGAGACATACGACTGGACAAGCGGATGAACTTCAGTCGCATGACTGAAGGGAGCGATTCACTTAACCGCACGACTGAACTATGCGAATGAGACTCAGTCGCACGACTGGAGTAACCGCATAAGAGTACATGCGCATGAGTCCAGTCGCACACTCAGTCGTGCGCATGAGGTCATTCGCACGTCTGAACCTCAATCGCACGATTCAGTCGCACGACTGTCTTCAGTCGTACAACCTCAATCGCATGACAGATAGTTTTATGCAAAGTCTAAGTGTTGCATTATACTCTTAGCCAACGGAACTAACGTTTATATTGTTATGTGTTACAGATGGCGAGTCGATGGAACATGAGCACCAAGCACAACATATGTGCTCATCTGGATTTGACATCCAGGAACGCAGCTGACTTCGCAGGCATTATTACATTTCTGCAGAGATCCAGGATCGCTCATGCTATATCTACTCCATGCACACCATACAGATCAGTGCAGCAGGCCTTCTGGGAAGGCGCGTCTGTAGATAGATCCACTGAGCCTCATTGCATCAGGAGCTCGATTTTTGGTGAGGCGATCACTATATCTGAGGAGGATCTGAGGATTGTTCTACAGCTTGGGGACGATGCTGATTGTCCCACTCGTCTACACCCCCTCACTGTCAGAGGATGCTTCATGAGAGCCAAGTACTCTGGGGACATCAATGCTGGGGTACTCAACAAGAGTAACCTCTGTCCCCAGTTTAAGTACCTTGCGCACGTGCTGCTGAAGTGTATAGCATCCAGGAAGGGAGGTTTTGACGAGCTTTCCGACCAGATCCAGAACGCGTATGCTGCGTTGGTGCTGAACCACCCGTTCAGCTTCTCCAAGATGATATTCACCTACTTGGTGGAGAACATCGAGGGGAAAGGGAAGGAAGGCTTCTGTATGTACCCCAGATTTCTACAGATGATCATTGACCAGAAGCTTCCCTCCCTGCCGAAGGAGAAGGAGGATGCTGTTGTTCTTGAGGTTATGGACGACACTACTCTCGGCCGGATGAAGGTATACAGGGGGAAGCAGGTGAAGCCCCCTGTCAGGAGGTTGTTTGGGCATCTGGCCCGTGCTGATTATGTGGCGCCAGCCAAGAGAAAGTGGCGCCACGAGGACAGTGATTCGGATGTTGAGCATATTGCCATACCAGATACCGACTCTGATGATGATGATAGCGGCGACGCCGGGGATGATATGCCTGCCCCATCTAGAGGCACTGATTCAGACGTTATTCCCCCGGGGTCTGCCACTGCCGGAGAGGTCGCTGAGATGGCCGGTTTCCATCAAGAGTTTGTGACTGGTGATATAGAGGAGTTGGAGACGACCAACAAGACTATTATGCTGAGGCTAAAGGGGTCGAAGGATGAGCCCCTGAAGCTAAAGGAAGGTGACGGGGATGATGGAGATGATGATGATGGAGACGATGATGATGAAGATGATGATGATGAGGAGGAAGATGATGATGATGAGAAGACTGAGGAAGACAGGACAGAAGGACATGATGATGATGACGAAGCAGAAGGAGGGGATGCGGCTGCATCGGCCTCTGCTTCAGGTCAAGAGCGGAGATCTAAGCATCGACAGGACCAGTCATCCACTACTTCTGTTCCTCCGAGCGACACGCCCCAGATTCAAGACAAAAGTACTGATTAGATGTTTTATGTATTTATTTATTTTGTACTTGAATCATGTAATGGAAAACAAGTGTATTAAATGTTTATATATATTAAGTTAATATAAGTCTGTTTGATTAATTACTAATGGTTTATGTGTTGAATGTGTCTATCAAACAGATCCAAACTTTCAAAGGGATGAGTTTGACTTTGCTCCCCTTCAAATGGTCAAGACTCAATTAACCATGATTCTTGACCTACAAGGGATAGTGAGACGGTCTGTGAGTTATACCCCTGAAGAAGGGGAAATAATTCATGACCTGTCTGATGAGCAACTGGCAGAGATGTTCAGACTCAATCCCGATGAAATAGTCAAGGACGCTCCAACAGTTGATTCAACCAGTGATGAGGAACTTAATGATATTGATGAAGTTGAGGTTGAAGACATTACTACAGAAGAGTACCCTCAGTATGCTGACGCCGAGGGAAATGTGGTCCCCAATCTGGGTGAATCCCTAGTCAGTGATACTTTTGAGGTACTAGACAAGATGGAGCAGGAAACGGAAAAGACTGAAGGAACAGCCCAAGCCTCTAATGCAGACGTAGATATTCGCAAGGCTGAGTGGGCTGCCTGTTTTGAAGAAGTAAGAGCCCAACGTGCTGCACCAAAGAGAGATGCCTACACCAAGCTCTACAGAGTCAAGAAACACCATAAGGTGTCAGGCAGGATTATCTCATGGGCTTATTTTGAAGACCTTAACGCTTATGCAGTTAAGAGGGAGCAGGGCATAGAGTATTTCAGGTTCCCACATGATCTGAAGACTCTACCTGGTTTTGAGCTCAACCAGCTGGCTAAGCTAAAGCTGCTTTATGCTGACCCAAGAAAGATGGCAGGCTGGTTTGAGGCTGCCCTGAAGAAGGAGTACCACACCCGATGGGTTAACTTCAGACCACAACAGCCTACGAGGTATATAAGAAGGTCTGAGGTTGATGCCATTACGGGCAAACCAAAGATTGTGCTGAAGTGGAGTCCTCCGCGCACTATGTCAAGAATCCCTCTCAGGGAAATGCCACAGGACTTCACTCCACACTTCAAATGGTGGTACTATGATTGGAGAACCGCTGAAGCTGTCATAGTGTTGAATAAAGAGGGCCAAATGGATACTATCAGGGTATTCGACCCAATGTGGCTAACCAACTTGTCTGCTAATGATGTCTACACATTATACAAGTGGCCACTGTTCTATGACACACAAGACATTGTACAAGCCCTCCAGTTCCAAAATGTTATACGACTTTGCTTTGCGTTCGAGATACACGCAGGAGTCACTAAAGAGGAGAAGTACAAAAAGTATAAGGAGGTGATGCAGAAGACAAGAGATTAGGTAGATCTAGGTCCAAGGGGGAGTTTGTTGATGCATGTATGTCCCTAGATCATAATTTGTAATGTAATGAACTTGTCTGTCTGATTATGATGTAAGTTGTATTGATTAATGAAATGAAATGAATTGTTTGTTACTTGTGATGTTTAATATTTCATTAATGAGTTGTGATTGAATTGATTGGGTGTATGAATGTTTGAATGAGTGCACATTATGTTATATTAAATAAAACATTCAAACTTAACTTAATGAAGTTCTCATGCGAATGGCCCATGCGAATGGACCACACGCATGAATAACTTCATACGATTGACTCAATCGCACGACTGAAACAGGAGACTGGATCAGTTGTATACTTGGATGATTGACACATAAGATTGACTCAGTCGCACGACTGAACACTCAGTCATGCGGATGAATCAACCGCATGGTTCAATCGCACGACTGAACCATACTTATGGCCCAGTCGCACGATTGAACAATACTAACCTATAAATAGACCCAATTCGTGGGAAAACTAAAGCATTCATCCCATTATGATTCCAGACGTACCCTAGCCGTTCAGAAGCCTCCCAAATCGTTCTCCAAGTTCACAGAACACATCAGATCGGTTCCTAATCGATTTCTGACGTTGATTTCAATTCTTGATTGATTCATCGTGTGTTCTCACTGATTGGATCGCCAATCAAATAGGATTCCGCACTATTTGAGTTGGTTTAACACGCAATCACTAGGTATTTCGTTCAAATACCAGGTCCTAACATTACTTCACCTCCCTAACCATTGATCCTACTCTCTATGAGGATCATCTGCTTGAATTTTGGAAAACCTGCCAAGAGGTCATCATGGATGGGAAGAAGGCACTGTCTGCCACAGTGCAAGGGAGGACAATCTCATCACTCCGGCCATCATCAACACTTACTTTGCAGCTGGATGATGAAGAAGGTGAGTTGTCCTTCCCAAAGGAAGCTTTCAATCATTCTGCAGGATCAGGTTTGTCACTTAAACACTTGTATTTCTCTCAAACTCACTTATGTAAACAACTCAAATCAGATGAAGTGTCTTTTACAAGAGTTGAATAATACTATAAGTAACAAAGGAAACAGCAGAGATTATTTTCAAGGTCTTGGTATATTACTTCTCAACTCAAGTACAAGACCACTTACAAGCATGAACAAGAGTTACAATGAGAAACTATATATACTAGATCCTACAGCGGATATACTTGATACCAGCTGGAAACCTAAGACTAAAGCATATACTACAATGCTAAAGTTAAGGTATCTTAGATAAAGTATTATCTAAGATATGGTAGTCATGACATGTCCATGACTTACCTTTTATCACCAACTAAAGATGGCAACTGTACTACATAAAAAGTAAACAGTGGATTAAAGTATGGTCACTACATGGCTTTTAAGAAACGCCATGCCAGTATTCACTTTTAGAGATTTGCAGCGGAGTGTCAGAGAGGCCATACTATGTCCACTGGATAATAGGAGTGTCTTCCGAAGGTTAACTTGCTTCGGAAGAACTTGTTCTTCCGAAGCCACTTATACTTCGGAAGAGGCTTCTATGCTTCCGAGGCTTTGAGGACTTCTTGTACTTCGGAAGTTGACTTCAGATCTTTATCTCTAAGTCTTGATCTTCGGAAGTAGGTTCTTTGTCTTCGGAAGTTGGAGTTTTCCTTCGGAAGTGTGTTTTTACACTTAGTCTTCGGAAGAGCTCCTTCTTCCTTCGGAGTTCCATACTTAGCTTCGGAAGTCCTTTGTTGTTGTACCAAAATCTTCTAAGTGACTTGGTTTTGGTTGCAAAAGCCTTTCTAGATCAAACAAACCCCCTAGGCTGATGCTACCAAACTTCACTTATTTCTGCTTCTCAAAGCCTTCAGCACCAGGGACAAAAGGTATTTGTCTGTCTCTTTGTTCTTCCCTGAAGTAGTGCTGAGAAGCTTGTACAAGTCATTGTGGATAGGAGATCCAGTCTATCGCTTTGAATGACATGTACCCCCTCTGTTGTGTCCCCTGAAGAGAGTTAGTTGACGGGAGTTATAACATACTCCCATCTAACTATGGACTCAAGTTCAGGACCTTCAAACCATTTGTAGAAAGGCTTTGCCTTTGGTTGCTGATCCTTTCCTTCCTCCTCCTCTCTCAGTTTCAACTCCTCTTCAACCTTGCTTCTAGCAGTAAGCTCGGCCATATGAAGGCTGCCTAGATGATTTCTGATGTGGGCAGCTTATCGGAGTTTGAAGGGTTGGAGAATGGTTTCTCTGCTAAATCAGCAATGTCAAAACTGCTTAAGTGTAGCAGAGATGAGGCACTCAGCCTGTTGAGCTCTCCATTCTCTCTCTCAACAACAAAGTTGTGAGAAGAGTCTTCGAACCTCTCCACTGGATGATCTTCTTTCTGGTGCAAGAGGTTGTCTTGGTACCCTGCTCCTTTCTTTGTATCAGTAGAGTCACCAGCTTTCTCCTTAGCTTCTTTTCTTCCTCATTCAACGTGTCTGAATTGAGGCCAAGGAGGTTTGCAGCTTGGTCCAAAGTTCCTCTGGGCAGATCAAGAAATTGATCTCTTGTGAGGGAACTTGAGGATCCTTCAACATAAGTCAAGTTGACTGAATCTTCCTCACAGGAGATGTCGCTCAGAGTAGTGCAGTTATGAGCTTAGTCTTGACTGCCTGAATTCTCCATGGAGAGATGTTTAGAAGGCTGAGGGATGGTTTGATTGGTTGATGGGTAGGTTGAGGTGTTTGGGTTCTGGCTAAGGTTTTGGGTTGGAGGATAGGTAGTTTAGGTGGTTGAGGTGAAGAGGTTGGTAGGTGTGATGGTGTGGGTTCAGGGGTGAATGGTTCAGAAGTTGGTTCGGTTTTGATTGGGAAGGGAAAGGGTATAGGTTCAGGTTGAGGTTGGGTTGGAGTTTGGGTTGAGAGGTTGCTTTGAAGGTCATCCCCTGTCCCCTTCTATACATCTCCTTCCTTTTCCCCGCGCGAATGTCAGCCTTGATGTCACTGACATGTCGCTGGAGAGTCTTTTCCAACGTGGGACCCACCTGCCTGCCAGAGAAGCCATGAGCTTTGAGATAACTCTTCATCCAGGCTTTCTCACCTATCTTCTTGGCAGCAGTCAGTCCAGCTTCCTCTTCCTTCTTCTTCTTCTTGCACAAGCTTCTCCCTTGCAGCTCTCTTTCTCTCCTTCTCCTTTGATCTTGCTCTTTGTTGAAGAGCCACAAGATCGTATCATTGTTATGTGGAGACAACTCTTCTTGAGAGAACCCTCTGGAGAGTAGGAAGGTTATCCTTTCTCTCCTGAGCTGCAGATCAGCTTCTCTTTCCTTTCTCTCCCTTTCCTCTTCTAAGGCCAACCTTGCAGCTTCTTCTTTTTGCTGTTTTAGCAGCAAGGTGCCTTTTCCAGCTCTATCAACTCCTCTAATGGTAGCAGGAGTACATCTTCAGTTGCAGCCCCTAGACCAACAAGTCTATCTATAACTCTACCCTTTCGGTTGTTGACGCCTCCTGGTTGGCTGCAGCTGCTTTGGTACTTGCAGCTAACAGTTTCCCAGTTGGAAGCCTACCTTTCCTTTTAAGCTTCTCCAACCTTTCTTCCTCCTGAAGCTCTTCCGAAGTCATCTTCCTCTTTCCTTTGATGTCTTCGGAAGTACTAGACTTTGGGGGTTCTTGGATGGAAGATCCAGGTTGGGTAGTAGAGGTGGGAGCTGGAGTCAATGCAGATGTCAGAGCTAATGGTTGGGTGAGAAAATCCTCCCTATTAACCTCAGATGCAGTTCCAGAATTGCATCTGTGACTATTAGATCATCGGATAGTGAGAATAGTCCTTCCGTAGCAGCAATCTCAGCTTCGGAAGTTTGAGTTTGTTCTTCTGAGGCTTTGAATTGTGCTTCGGAAGTCTGTGAAAATACACTTTCTGTCCCAACTGTTTCGGTTGCTGGGCCATCAGTCCTTGTTTCCCCTTCGAAGTTAATCTCAGGTTCCACTTGGACCTTAGGTTGACCACTTCCTCCTCGATAGTGGTAGAAGGTGCATTCAACCTCTGAAGCTCTTGAGCTCCGAAGTAAATCACAGACATATCAGGGCTGGGCTGTTCTATGAGGGATTCCAATAGGAACTTGGTGAAGAACCTATTGAGATCCTGGAGCATCCTTTGATCCACTTGAAAAACAACTGGAGGAGGCTCAGGGTAATAGCAGCTTGTTGCACAGGATACTTTGAGCTCAAAGAAGTGAGAGCTTGACTTTGGGTTTCCTTCTTTGACTTTGTCTCTCAACACTCTCCCCCTTTTTGGTAGCATCATCCTGAGAGCTTGATGAGCTAGAGGAAGAGGTCAGGAGACCTGAATTGGTACATGCCTAACAGACCTCTTAATCTGTTTCTCAGCTAGTTTGGCCTTGAGAGTTTCAATCTCAAGTTCCTGAGTGGTAGACCTATCCTCTAAAGTCCTAACCTTTGATTCAAGGTTTGAGACTTTAAAGTAGGTCTTGAATGGTGAGTTGCATACTTCCCTCATCTTCTTTTGAAGAATCATGGGGAGATGAGGTAACATACCTGGTATGTTCATCCTCACCACCTGATGTGGTTTCTTGGCGCCCTGGTTTCCCTTGCAGAATGATGTCTCTTTCAGAGTCATCAAAGGACATGGTTGCCGTAGATTCAGTCTCAGTTTCGTTACCACTGTCCTGCGGATCCATTGAGGCTCCTTTAGTAGTGGCAGCTGAATCTACATGAGTCCCCTCCACATCAGTGGGACTCACCTCAGTAAGGCTTTGCTGGTGGGGGCTAGAGATAAGGGGTCTCTCTAGGCTCTGTTGATCCTTGAGAGGGTGTTGTGGATCAACTTCATTGCCTTTAAGAGACATAATCTCTTCACCAGCTCCGGTCAAAAGGTCAGTAAAGATAGGGAATTAAAACCTAATGACCCGGGACTTTGATCAATGTCAAGAGGCATTGAGCTGTCCCTTTGTGGCTGCTCAGGGGAGTATAGAGACTCTCCCTGAGGGCTATCAGCTTGGGTTTCGGATCTTGGGTCTGAGACTGAGGAGACTCAAGACCCATATTGAGGTCAATTGTGAAGGATGGTTGGACCTCAGGCTGAGTGGGAGCCCTTTGTTCCACTCTAGCCTTTTTGGATTGAAGAGGAGGGGCTTGTTCAATCAGAGTAGATTGAACAAGGGTTCGTTTGGGACGTCTCTGATATGTAACAATAATGGGTGGAGAAGGTAGATTTGGCAGGGTGAGGTAGTTGCTGGTGTGGGTTCATCACCTATGGGGTTAACAGGATGTCACCAGGAGCCATTGGCACAATATACCTGGAAGGGCGGTATCTCTTCCAGTGAAGTTGGTAGACACTCTCTTCAAGGTCTTGAAGATGGTCGGCCTCATTTGAGGAGCAGTCAGAGCAGCTGCACAGACAAGCTTGCCCTGATCCAGCTCACAGTTGATTATGTGCTGGAGAAACCTGGGATACATGAAGAATGTGTCCCTTTGAAGATTTCCCATAAGGTTAGTCAGCACAAACCTTGAATAGTTGAAGCGGAGGCTTTGTACCACCACCATGAACTAAGCACCCAAGTTCATACGGGATTTGATCCCATCCCCCAGATTTATTAGACAGGCAGTGAAGAACCACATGCAGCAGGAACTTCCACTTGTAGGAGAAGTTGAATTTGTAAACCGTTGACCTGCTAACATCTCCACCCTATCCCATTTGGAGATAAGAACGGTCCAAATCTGTTTTGGGGAATTCCGTTGGAGCGCCCTCATCATGGAGATCGAGATGCTCCCTGATGATCTGTTCAGAGATGACCAACTCTTGGCCACAAATGCTCGACCTTATAAACGAACCCCATATTTAGGGTTTCAATTCGACCATTTGCCCAAAATTCGGACATTTGGTTTGAATAGATTGTAGGGATTACAGTCAGAGCAGTGTAGTATGAGGATTGGGTCAGAAAGAAATGATATCTGAGAAGTCAACATCCCTTGAAGAATCAAGGAGTGCGACCTGGTTATGCTGAGGGTTTAGTGCCATTGAAGAAGATGACAGAAAGATAGTTCGGAATAGGTAAATTGGAGAAGAAGAAAGCTTTTAGGGCAGTAATTTGGGTAAAAAGGATGTAAGTGATTAACCGGAAGTATTTAAATGGGTGAAATGGCGGTTTAAAGGGGTTTTGGATAAGATGATGTGAGGGTTCAGTGGATGATGTGACATGGGTTAAGGTTAGACCATTTAAATAATCTGACATCATTAAAAAATCGTTACTTTTTACAGTGTGAGGCCCAAAAGATTTCCGTTACACAGTAAAATCTTTCTTCCGAGTATAAAGCATTTCCGAAGGTAATGTTCTTCCGAAGGCAAATTTACTTCCGAAGGTAAATTGATTACTTCCGAGAGTATATGTTGCTTTTCAGGTGGAGTGTGTTAATGCTTCAGAAGTAGATCTGATATGAAATCAATCGCTTCTTCCGAGACTTAACACTCTTCCAAGAAGAAAATTATCCTGGGCGAAATTTGCTTCGGAAGATATGCAAGATATCTTCCGAGGGTTAATTTCTCTTCGGAAGAATTCATACTTAGAAAAATTTAGAAAAAGATCTTTGTAACAGGGCTTAGATTGTTTTGACATAAGACTTTACACATTAAAAGGTTTTCAAATGAGATTAACTAATCAATGTTTATCATCCCAATAGCTGTAATGAGATATTTGAATTTTTGTTCATCAAAGGCTTTGGTGAACAAATCAGCATATTGTTCATTTGAATCAACTTTGATTAGTTTGATAAGATTTTTCTCATGAATATCTCTAATGAAATGATACCTGATATCAATGTGCTTTGTCTTGGAGTGCTTCACTGGATTTTCAGTAATGGATATAGCATTGTTGTTGTCAATGTGGATAGGAGTGCTCATGAAAGTGAATCCATAGTCTATCATCTGGTTTTGAATCCACAGCAGCTGAGCACAGCAACTAGCAGCTGCAATGTATTCAGCTTCAGCAGTTGATGTAGAGACACATGATTGCTTCTTGCATTGCCATGGGATGATCCTTCCACCAAGAAATTGACATCCACATGATGTTGATTTCTTGTTGATATTGCAGTCACCATAATCGCTGTCAGAGTAACCATAGAGATTAAAATCACTATTTCTTGGATACCAAAGACCTAGTTTAGGTGCTCCTTTGAGGTATCTGAGGATTCTCTTGGCAGCAATTAGGTGAGACACCTTTGGAGCAGCCTGATATCTTGCACAAATGCAAGTTGCAAACATGATATCAGGTCTACTTGCTGTGAGATACATCAGAGAACCAATAATTGCTCTGTACTGATGCTGACAGAGATTAGGTTTCTGGGTATAGGTGTCTTTGCTGCTTT
Source organism: Flaveria ramosissima (assembly GCA_025215565.1). Classification (NCBI taxonomy): domain Eukaryota; kingdom Viridiplantae; phylum Streptophyta; class Magnoliopsida; order Asterales; family Asteraceae; genus Flaveria; species Flaveria ramosissima. The sequence goes on from CM046046.1 coordinate 51,804,706, forward strand.
ACAATCCTTCATATCAAATCGCTCTAAGATATCATTGACATACTTAGATTGATTGATGAAGAACCCTTCCTTCAATTGCTTTACCTGAATTCCAAGGAAAAAGTCCATTTTTCCCATGGAACTCATCTCGAACTTCTTCTCATAATGCTCTCAAAGTCTTTGCACATTTGGTCATTTGAGGAACCAAATATGATATCATCAACATAGACTTGAACGAGCAAGATGTCTTTCCCAGATTTTCTTATGAAAAGAGTCTTATCAATGGTACCTCTAGTGTAACCATTCTTCAGGAGAAATTGAGACAATGTCTCATACCACAGCCTAGGTGCTTGGTGCAGCCCATATAGAGCTTTATCCAACTTGCACACATAGTTTGGATGCTGTGGGTCTTCAAATCCTGGAGGTTGGCATACATAGACTTCCCTATCTATATCCCCATATAGAAAGACACACTTGACATCAAGCTGGTATACAGTGAAATTCTTGGATGCAGTATAAGCAAGGGAGATCCTAACTGCCTCAAGTCTTGCAACAGGTGCAAAGACATCAGTATAATCGATTCCTTCCTCTTGAGTGTATCCTTGAACAACCAGTCTTGCCTTGTTCTTGATAATCAAGCCTCTATCATCTCTTTTGTTTCTGAATACATTTGGTGCCTATAGGTACTTGGCCAGATGGTAGCGGACATAGGTTCCAAACCTTTTGTCTTTTGAATTGAAGCAACTCCTCTTGCATTGATTCAACCCAGCTACTATCTTTCAAGGCATCTTCCACCTTCTTGGGTTCCATTTGGGATAAAACGCATGAGTATAAGCAGACATTCCCATTATGAGTTTGTCCTCTTGTTCTCACACCTTCAGAGACTTCCCCTATGATGTTTTCAGCTGGATGAGTGTTATGAACTGTATGAATCCTGAGTCTAGGAATCACCTCCAGTTGCAAAGATAAGTCCAAGTTGACATATTTTGCTCAGGAGCTTGAATACTTGGTCCAGCTGTTGTTTCAAATTCATTCAATGGGAACTGATTGAATGAAAGGGAAACATCATCATTTCTTTGCTGTGAAGCATCATTAACAGTTGCCTGTTCCTTCAAGATGGTGCTTCCATCAGCTTGGTGTTGTGCAGGATCACCTGAAGAGATTTGAAAATCAGCAGGTGAATCCCTTGTTGAAGTACCACTATCTCTTGAAATGGTTATACTGTCAGATCTTTCAATAGTGGGAACTTGATTTGCTGCAAATCTTGGAGAACTTGGAATAGGTCTGGGAAGCTCAAACAGTTGATCTTCATCAGAATTACTTTGAACACCTGTTCCAGCTGAAACATTCTCACAAGATGGTTTAGAATAGTTTAGAAACAATTCTAAATCAAAGATATGATCAGGGCCATTCCCCCTAACACAAGGAGTGTGCTCATTAACTACAATGTTGGAGGATTCCTCAAATTGTTGGTTTTTAATATTATAAACTCTATAGGCTTTAGAGTAGGAGGAATATCCAACAAAGATAGCATCATCTGACTTTTCAGCAAATTTTGTCAAATTGTCTTTTGTGTTAAGTATGGTACACCTGCTGCCAAAAGACCTTAGAAAGCCAATGAACGGTGGCCTCTTGTTCCATAACTCATAAGGGGTTTTTCCATGTGGCTTTACTACAAGAACTCCGTTCTGCACATAGCATGCAGTGCTGACTGCCTCTGCCCAGAATGTTAGAGGCAGCTTTGAATCAGCTAACATAGTCCAAGCAGCCTCAATAAGTGTCCTATTTCTCCTCTCAACAACACCATTTTGTTGAGGAGTTCTAGGAGCACTATATTGTCTCGAATCCCTTTTGAGTTACAAAATGAGTCAAGAACTAGGTTCTTAAACTCAGTCCCTTGATCACTTCTAATTATTTTAACCTTGTGATCAACTTGATTTTCTATTTTAAGAATAAAAGATTTAAAATTTCAGCAATTTCATTTTAGTTCTTAAAAAGAATACCCATGTAAATCTAGTAAAATCATCAACAATCACAAGGCAATATGATTTCCTTCCAATGCTCATTATACTTGTGGGACCAAATAGATCCATGTGCAATAAGTGTAATGGAGTGGTGATAGAGTTAACAACTTTGGATTTATGAGAAGACCTGTGTTGTTTCCCTTTCAGGCAAGCAACACAATTATCTTTGCAGAAAAATTCCTTTTTAGGCAAACCATGTACCAAGTTATTTATAGCCAATTTATTCATTGTCTTAAAATTGACATGACACATTCGTTTATGCCATAGTGTTGACTCATCACCATCAGCTTTGGAAAGAAAGCATGATACTTCTCCAATTGGGGAAGCATTGTTCATATCAAGCTTGTACATATCCCCTTTCCTGGGAGATCTAAGAAGCACCAATTCCTGAGGAATTGTCATCCCGGGTTTGAGGATAATGCACTCATGTTCTGTGAAAAGCATTTGATGCTTTTGGATCACTGATTGAGAAACACTTAACAGATTGTGTTCAAGCTGTTTGAAAAATTAACTTTGTCAACTTTTAACTTTCCATTGGATATACTTCCTCTGCCAGAAATATATCCTCCGGCCTCACCTCCAAACTGGACAGGACCTCCGTCATAATGTTGAAATTGTTGAAGGAGAGATTTGTTCCCTGTCATGTGCCTGGAGCATCCACTATCTACAATCCAAATGTTGTTATTCTTGTCATATGGATGTCCCTGCACATAAGGTGAGATAATTAGTTTTGATTGGAAACCCAAGCCTTATTGGTCTTGGGTTTTTCCAATGATAATGACATAATTGAACCAAATTTATGCATGGGGGTTCAATGGATGTCTTTGAAGAAGAGGTTTGGGCTACAGCATCTTCCTTGATCTTATTCCATCCCTTGGTTGATCATAGAGGATGAGCTTGTTGAAGCTTTTATAGCTTGGCATTCTTCCGAAGCTTCTTTCTTTTCGAAAAGACCTTCACCACCTTTTCTTCCGAAGCAGTCTTCTTCTGGGATGGTTTCAAGGGGACTCTTGCTTTTCTGAGTCTTTACAGCTTTAATTTCCGAAGCCTTTTTCCTTTCGGAAGAAGAATTTTCTTCTTCCGAGAGAAGCCTTGCTTCGGAAACAAGCTTTCCCTTTTTCATCACTTGAACCATTTGATATGGTCCAAATGAGAAACCTTCCCTGACTCCTTCTCTTTTAACATTATTTGCATAATGTGTGCTAGCAGGATTGTAGTAACAATCTTTAGCCATGTGGTTTTGCAGACCACACATTATGCATGCAATGTTAAATTTCTGGGAATGAGAGGATTGCTGTTTCTTGTCCTTTTTCTCTTCTTCATCAGCAACCTTTCCCTTTAATTTCTGATCCTTTGGTAGGATAAGAGTACTGGTACTGCACTCTTTTACTGAATCAGAATTTCCAACAACCTGGAATCCAGCTGAGATGAATACACCCTTTTGCTTTGGGTCTATCTTTAGCTTGGATTCAACCACTTTCTTGGCAGTTTTTCTGGCTGCCTTAGCTCTGCTTCTTCTGGCTTTGGTGGTCAGGGTTTGATCATCATTGGCTGGGGAGGGTATAATTACCTATTCCTTCCCTGTGATGTTCTCCATAGTTGCATCATTCTTTGACTCATGAGAAGGTGAGTCAAAAGATGGAACCTCTTGCTCTTCAGTACCACACCTTGGTTGTCTTATAGACTCATAAGAGTGTGGTGGAGCAATTTTATTGGTTCCCAACCCACCTTTGTTTTGATAACAAAGTTTTGAGTGAGAGGATGATGCAAGAATGGCTTGGAAGTTTTGCTCGGAAATAGCATACGTCCTGGCTTGAGCCTCAGCAGTGACAAGCTGGGCTTGAGCCTCAGTCAATTTGGATATTAAATCCTTGATTTGAGTCTTGTAGTTTGTATGTACATGTTTTAAGAGGGACACAGTTTTCTCTAACTCCTCAATTTTTCTTTGGTAGTCAGATTCAACCCTTTTAAGTCAGATTTTAAAACATTTAAAGACTCAATATCAGATTTAATTTCCATATTGTAGTCCTGATACAGTTTAACCTTAGCAATACAGGCAGGAGTACAGAGATGTTCATATACCTTGTTTTCATCTGTTCCGGCCATGAGTGCTTGAGCAGGAGTCACATCCTGAACCATGAAGCTCCAGTCAACTTCTTGAGCCATTGCAGCAGTGTCTGTTGACTTTCCGGTGGGCTTTGGTGTAGAGGGATGTGTGGAGGCCTGTGAGGTTCCTGGTTGGACTTGGGAGCCTTGCATTCCCTTGCAAAATGACCAAGTTGGTTACAGTTGTAACATTTGGCCTTGCTTTTGTCAAACCCAAATTTGCTGGTGATTGGGTTCTGAGGGAATTGCCTTCCAGATCTTTTAAAGAACTTCTTTGCTCTGTAGGTTAGAAAAGCCATTTGTTGGACTATGTCCACATACTCTATGTCATCCGGGCTAAAACACTCTAGATCATCAAAGCAGTATTGATAGTCATTTGAGTGCCCACTTCCTGAGACAAATGCACAGCCCTCCTGAAAGGAGCTTTGCTGAGCTTGTTGAGACCTTGGAGTCTCAGGAAATGTGATGTAAGGCCCAGAGGAACAAGATGGCTGCTGGGTGTAGGTCAGGTATTGCTGAGACTGAGAGATTCCTGAGCCTTCAGCAACCATTAAAGCGTTACTAGCAGGAAGACTCAAGGGTCTGCTTGTCTGATGACCCCTCTTGCTTTCCATTTCCAAACGGTATCCATCAAGGATCCCATAGAGTTCGGTCATGGTGAGTGTATTCAGATTCTCTGTTCTCTTGATAGAGACACAGTAGAATGTCCACTCATTGGGTAGAGCACTCATAAACTTTCTAGTAAGGTCTCTGAGTTCATGAGTGATTCCCACAGATTGAAGGGAAGAGATGAGATCCATGTACCTGAAATATTGCTGGCTAAGAGTTTCTCCAGCAACATAGGTGAAGTTCTCAAACTGCTGCTTCAGTGAGTCCTTCTTGGAATCATTCGAGCTTGAGTACATTTGAGCAAGAGCATCAAAGAGTTTTTTGGCAGACTTACAATGCTCAAACCCCACCATGATAGAGTTTGGGATTGCAGTCATAAGAACAGTCATAGCATTGCTGTCTATGTCAAGCTTCTTCCTGTCTTCATCAGAATAATCTTCAACAGCTTTCTCAATCATGGCACCGTTTCCGCCAACTACTTTTGGCTTATACGGGCCATTGACAATGGATTGCCACATCTTGCTGTCTTGACACCTGATGAAGCCTTCCATTCTTCTGATCCAAGACATGAAGTTTTCAGGGGCGATGATGGGAGCTTTGGTCATCGTTCCCATCTCTACTTCAGATTTGTTGAGGGCCATTTTGAGTGAGGTATAAGGAGGAGTGAAAACTGGTTGATTAGGATGGTAAGATCTCACAATCAAGAGCCTAAAAAGCTCTGATACCAATTGCAGGATCGGGTTTGTCACTTAAACACTTATCTTTCTCTCAAACTCACTTATGTAAACACTTAAATCCGATGAAGCAATGTCTTTTACAGGAGTTGATAATAATATAATAAGTAACAAAGGAACAAGCAGAGATATATTTTCAAGGTACTTGTATATATTACTTCTCAACTCAAATTACAAGACACTTACAAGAATGAAACAAGAGTTACAATGAGAAACTATATATACTAGATCCTACAGCTGGATATACTTTGATACCAGCTGGAAACCTAAGACTAAAGCATATACTACAATGCTAAAGTTAAGGTATCTTAGATAAAGTATTATCTAAGATATGGTAGTCATGACATGTCCATGACTTACCTTTTGTCACCAACTAAAGATGGCAACTGTACTAACATAAAAAGGTATACAATGGATTAAAGTATGGTCAACTATATGGCTTTTGAGAAAACGCCATGCAGTATCTCAGAGATTTGCAGCGGAGTGTCAGAGAGGCCATACTTATGTCCACTGGATAATAGGAGTGTCTTCCGAAGGTTAACTGGCTTCGGAAGAACTTGTTCTTCCGAAGCCACTTATACTTCGGAAGAGGCTTCTATGCTTCCGAGGCTTTGAGGACTTCTTGTACTTCGGAAGTTGACTTCAGATCTTTATCTCTAAGTCTTGATCTTCGGAAGTAGGTTCTTTGTCTTTGGAAGTTGGAGTTTTCCTTCGGAAGTGTATTTTACACTTAGTCTTCGGAAGAGCTCCTTCTTCCTTCGGAAGTTCCATACTTAGCTTCGGAAGTCCTTTGTTTGTTGTACCAAAATCTTCTAAGTGACTTGGTTTTGGTTGCAACAGCCTTTCTAGATCCAACACATTCCTTTGAGCAGATGGGCTATGAGGGATTTTCTCTGTAAAGACCTTCAGGAAAGGAAAGGTCTCATCCCAGTGGAAATACCTACTCCATGTGGTTATCCACAGCTTGTCAAACAAGCATGGAGGGTGGGACCAGATTCTTGAGGATCTCTCCTTCATAGTGCATGGAATGGTTCAAGGGGTCAAGTTCAGGTACTCTTAATTTGTCTATACAAATTTGCTTGCTACCTTGGACTCCTTAGAGTATTATATGTTTCCTAGATATGTTCAACACATTCTCAACTGTGAACTGGGTTCACAGTTGAGGGAAACAAATAATATTCTTAAATTGGGATAGATGAAGCCCGACATCTTTAAAATCATGAAGAAGCCAACTGTAGGCTTCTTAGAGGTAGAAACAGCCCTTGTCCCCAAAATGTTAGAGCTCATTGCTCAAGGTGACAACCTAGCAACACAAGCTAGTGTTGAACCCACATCTTCTACCTCTTTACCACCTAAAAGGCCACAAGTAACCCTCACCTACCAAAGAAAATCCAAACAAACCCCTGCTCAAGCTATTGAGTCTGTGCAGGTCCCCATACACTCACCAATACAGGAGGAAGTGGACACTAGAGCTCCCACTTCCCCTGAGGAGCAAACCACTCCCATCTCTGATGACCTCACAAGCTTCACACCCCCCGCTAAAAGCGGAAACACGGGGATGTAACGAGATAGGGATCGTCATAACACATGGTAAGCGATAGAGATGCAATATAATAAATGATGACAAGCGTGTCATGACGACACCCGACAACAAGGGGACTTGTGTCGTGTTTAGTTAATATTCACGACAACATAGCCATAAGCATAAACATGATAAATGATTCACATAACCAAATAAAGATGAAATTGTAATGTAAATTCCCACAACCCGGGAACAAGTATCAAAAGATTGTAATTGTTTATCAGACTACAACATTGCTCAAAATAATTGTTTGTCAAATTTGTTTAGTCCCAAAAATGCATCCTAGGGTCTCCACTAAGACAGCACACCCAGATTCCTCAATTTGCTGATCACCTGAAAAGATATGCTCAAAATGGTCAACAAATTTGTTAGTGAGCTCGCAGGTTAAAATAATAAATAAGTAAGTGATGCTGTATATAGTAAGCGATGTGGAATACCGTGAATACAGTTATATAAACAAGTAGAATCACATGACAATGAGCTTTGAAACCAAACCTAGCGACGTACACAAAGATATTGTCGGAATATATTCACCCAAGGGCCCGTTCCTGGCCACTGATGGTACCAACTAGTATACCAACGAACAAGGGTGGGGGTGTCAACCCAGTAGTACTACTAATACCTATCCGTCGGTTCCCACACTGGAATTAAATATTTGCAAAGATAGAACCACACAGCAGACCCAAGCATGTATCAGATAAGTACTTGCAGAATAGTATCACGTTGATTCCATGTATGTAAATTGTAAGTAAATTGTACATCATTGAAAATGGGAGAGCATACTTTTCCCCCAAGTTGTAAATGATTGAAATATTGTAAGCGTAAAAAGGGGCCACGAAACTCACTTGTTAAGTGGTAAGTATGTATGATCAATGTATCCAAATGTTGAATGCAAATGAACGGTCAAACACCTATTGACAGTTATTGTTAAGCATTAATGATATGAATGAAGCATATAATATTGTTTGGTCGGTTCGGGTTGTATTGGTTGGGTCGTGTGTAACACACACATACAGACACACATACTAGATCTTATGTAGATCCAAGTACTAGACATTGTCGTCATTACTGATGATATTTGAGTAAAAGTTTCATTGTTATTGAAGAAGTATTAGTTAAATATCAGTAGTTATAAGTCGGTTGATAATTGTAAAATGTTAGTTTGATTTGATTTTGAATAGTATTTGTGGCCTTTATAGCGTTGACTTTAATCTTTGTGGCCGAACAATGGCAACTGTGTTAATGTTACCTCAACATCATACGACATACACACCCACGCACAAGAAGGAAATAACACACAATAACTTCAGTCGCACGAGAAGACCAGACGCATGACTCAACACTCCATTCGCACGAATACCCTCAATCGTGCGAATCAGCTTCATTCGTACGATTGAGCCTTCATTCGTATGACTGGCATTCAGTCGTACCACACAACACTCAATCGCATGACTTAACCTCCATACGCACGAATCAACCTTCATCCGTACGAATCAGCTTCATTCGTACGATTGAACCTTCATTCGTGCGATTGGAATCCAGTCGTGCGATACACGCACAATCGCATACATTCATTCGGTCACCTGACTCAATCGCACACATTCATTCGCTCGCATGACTCATTCGCACACATACACACAGTCGCACGACCCAGTCGCACGACACACCCAGTCGCACAACTCAGTCGCACGATTGACTCAGACGCATGGCTCAGTCGCACGACTCACCTAGTCGCACAACTCAATCGCATGACAGACCCAGTCGCCCGGACAGCAGATCATGACTGTTGACGGGCTGAGCAGCCTTCGGCTGCTCCGAGCACGAGTTTTACACAACAAGGACTTCCAGAAACACTCTACACACACATACACCAACAAGAAGCACACGCAGAAAGACCTCACATGCACCCACACGACCTCATGTGTTCGGGTTGAACTCGAACACCCGAAACCCTAGTTTGGACAGCCGTGAATAAGCAAGAAAAGGGACAACCAAGGTCGTCTACCTGATAGAATGGAGTAGACTAGGCTGTAGATGGAGTCTAGACGATGAAAACGAGACCAAGCGGGTCGGATTTGGTGCTAGAATGATGAAAATGATGAAGAAGAGGATGAAGAAGATGAAGAAGAAGTGAATGAGCTAGGGCTGGAAAATGGGGCTATTTATACCCATTCCAAGTTTGCAAAATGTCAAGTTTAGTCCCTGCACATAACCCCCGAGTTTCCCAAATTTGTTTCGGTTGAAATACGACTTTGTTAGCTTAATCAATTTATTTATAAGAATGTATTTAATGATATTTATAACTTAAAAATGGTTTTATTGGTGACATTAATTTTATATAGAAAATGATATATTTGGCGGTTACGATGATGAACGTTTCAAAAGTTCTTAAAGATAACACACATTCACAATGAAAGTACAAGCACAATGATGATAAAGCTAGCATGATATCCACATAAAGAGTTAATAAAAAATGAGGAATGATGGATCAAAGAATAGTTAACGGAAAACCACGTTAATTGACGGACCTCAAGGTGACGGATGTCACAGTATCCCCCAGTTGAGAGAATTTCGTCCCGAAATTCAGCTGGAGTTAGGTCCAAGAGTATCATCCTCGAATAGATGTGGATATTTGAGTTTCATCTGATCTTCTCGTTCCCATGTAAACTCTAGCCCTCGTTTTGAATTCCATCTTACGCGAACAATAGGTGTTCTACTGCGCTTCAGTTGCTTGACCTTTCGATCCATAATCTCAATGGGCTCCTCAACAAAATGAAGCTTTTCGTCAATCTTGATTTCCTCAATTGGCACGTGAAGGGATTCGTCGGCCAAACACTTCTTGAGGTTTGACACGTGAAAAGTATCATGCATACCGCTGAGTTCTTGTGGCAACCTTAATCGGTAAGCCACTGGCCGATTCTTTCTATAATCTCGAATGGTCCAACGTATCTTGGGCTAACTTCCCTTTCTTTCCAAATCGAACGACTCCTTTCCAAGGGGAGACTTTAAGTAAGACTTGATCCCCAATGTTGAATTCTAGAGGCTTCTGACGGTTGTCGGCATAGCTCTTTTGGCGATCTCTAGCAGCTTTTAGTCGGTCTTTGATTTGAAAGATCTTGTCAGTTGTTTCTTGAATGATCTCTGGGCCTGTTAGCTGACTTTCACCAATCTCGGCCCAACAAACGGGAGATCTGCATTTCCTTCCATACATCGCTTCGAACAGAGCACATCCAATTGCTATGGTAGCTGTTGTTGTAAGAGAACTCAATCAGCGGTAGATGAGCATCCCAACTACCACCAAAGTCGATTACACACGCCCTCAACATGCCTTCTAGCGTCTGTATAGTTCGTTCACTTTGGCCATCTGTTTGAGGGTGATAGGCGGTACTCATATCTAATCGAGTGTCCATCGCTTTCTGTAAAGTTTGCCAAAATCGTGAAGTAAATCGGCTGTCACGGTCGGATATGATTGACAACGGCACCCCGTGCCGTGTCACGACCTCTTTGATGTACAATCTCGCCAACTTATCCATTTTGTAGTCTTCTCGGATGTTAGGATCTGGTATTTGAACGAAACACCAACTGATTAACATGTAAACCAAACCAAATAGTGTGGAATCCTATTTGATTGGCGATCCAATTAGTGAGAACGCACGTAGAATCAATAAAGTATTGAATCAAACGTTAAGAATCGATTAGGAATCGATCTACAGCGTTCTATGAACTTGGACTATGAACTTGGAGGCTTCTGGACGGCTAGGGTACATCTGGATCGAAATAGAATGAATGCTTACGTTTTTCCACAAATTGGGTGGTATTTATAGGTTAGGGTTATTCATTCGGGCGACTGAACCATTAGTATGGTTCAGTCGTGCGATTGAACCATGCGGTTGATCCATCCGCCGACTACTGAGTGTTTAGTCGTGCGACTGAGCCAATCTCATGTTACAATCATACGACTGATCCAGTCTCGTGGTTCAGTCGTGCGACTAAGTCATTCGCATGAAGTTATACATGCGTATGGTCCATTCGTATGGGTCATTCGCATGAGAACTTCATTTTGTTAAGTTTGAATGTATTTATTAATATAACATTATGTGTATCAATTCAAACAATCACAAACCTATTTAACCAATTCAACATCGACTCATTAATGAAATATTAAACATTACAAATCACAAACAACCATTCTCATTTCATTAATATTCCAAACATTACATCAATGTAAATCAAACAAGACCTATTACATTCATATCCTGATCTAGGTACATATGTATCAACAACTCCCCCTTGGACCTAGATCTATCTAATATCTTGTTTTCTGCATCACCTCCTCATACTTCTTGTACTTTTCCTCTCTTGTGACTCCTGCGTGAATCTCAAACGCAAAGCAGAGTCTTATGACGTTCTGGAATTGGAGGGCTTGTACTATATCTTGCGTGTCATAGAACAGTGGCCACTTGTATAGAGTGTAGACATCATTAGCTGACAAGTTGGTGAGCCACATTGGATCAAACACCCTGATGGTATCCATTTGTCCCTCTTTATTTAGAACTATGACCGCTTCTCTCCGTTCTCCAATCATTTTACCACCACTTAAAGTGTGGAGTGAAGTCCTGTGGCATTTCCCTGAGAGGGATTCTTGACATCGTTCTTGGAGGACTCCACTTCAGCATAATCTTTGGCTTACCAGTGATGGGATCAACTTCTGATTGTCTGATATACCTCGTAGGTTGTTGAGGTTTGAAGTTGACCCACCTGGTGTGGTACTCTTTCCTCAGGGCAGCCTCAAACCAGCCTGACATTTTCCTTGGGTCAGCATATAGAAGCTTCAATTTTGCCAGCTGGTTGAGCTCAAAGCCTGGTAGAGTCTTTAGATCATGTGGAAATCTAAGTACTCTATGCCCTTCTCCCTCTTAACGGCATAAACGTTTAGATCCTCAAAATGTGTGCTATAATCCTACCCGACACCTTATGATGTTTCTTCACTCGGTAGAGTTTGGTGTAGACGTTCTGTTTAGGAGCAGCGCGTTGGGCTCGGATTTCTTCAAAACAAGCAGCCCATTCAGCCTTTCGGATATCAACATCGTTGTTTGAGGCTTGGGCCTTTCCTTCTGTCTTCTCGGACTCCTGCTCCATCTGATCTAAACACCTCAAATGTATCACTGACAAAGGATTCACCCAAATTAGGGACCATATTTCCCTCGTTGTCAGCATACTGAGGATAGTGCTCTACTGTGACATCTTCTATCTCTATCTCATCAACGTCGTTTAGCTCTTCGTCACTGGTAGAGTCACACGTTGGAGCATCTTTTACGATCTCATCGGGATTTAGCTTGAAGATATCAGCTAGTTGCTCATTTGAAAGATCGTGAATTATTTCCCCTTCTTCAGGGGTATAGCTCATAGATCTCCTGACGATCCCTTGCAGATCAAGAATCATAGTTAATTGAGTCTTGACCTGCTGAAGGGGAGCAACATCAAATTCATCCCTTTAATAGTTTGGATCTGTTTGATTTAAACATGTAACATATCAACCATTAGTTAATAATCAAGACAGATATGCATTAATCTTAATATAAACATCAAATACATAAGTTTAAATACATGATTCAAATACAAAAGTTATCAAATACATAGACATCTAATCATTACTTTTGTCTTGAATCGCTGGATCATCACTTGGTGAGACAGAGGAGGAAGGTCGTTGGTCTTGATTATTCTTTGATCTCCTTTCTTGACCTTGAGCAGAGGCAGATGTAGCTGCATCTCCTCCTTCATCATCATCATCATCCTCATGCCTGTCCTCTGACCTTTCTTCCTCAATCCCTTCATCATCATCAGTCTCTTCATCATCGTCTTCATCCTCATCCTCATCATCATCATCACCATTTCCTTCCTTAATCTTCAGAGGCTCATCTTTAGATCCCTTAAGCTTGAGCATGATGGTCTTTTTAGCATCCTCCAACTCCTCAATCTTCTTAGTTGATGAGACTCTGTGCTCTTGAGTTGGGCAATCTCGTGACTCTGAGAAGCCATTTGCTGGGCCTGCTCCTCGATCAGCTTAGCCTACTGAGAGATCTGCTAGGACTGCGCAGCTGTGAGATCTGCCAGCTGACGGATCTGCACAGTCTTCTCTTCATCAGCAGCTAACAGACGCATCACCATACGGTTCAGCGCGCTGAAAGCTGTTCCTCTACCCCAATTGGAGGTAGAGGTGATCCGTATAGATGTGAGGGATGTGATGATGGCCCGGCTTGGTGGCTAGTTGCAGGATCAGGTTTGTCACTTAAACACTTGTATTTCTTCTCAACTCACTTATGGAAACACTCAAATCAGATGAAGTAATGTCTTTTGCAAGAGTTGGTAATAATATAATAAGTAACAAAGGAACAAGCAGAGATATATTTTTAAAGGCACTTATATATATACTTCTCAACTCAAGATATTACAAGACTCTTACAAGCATGAAACAAGAGTTACAATGAGAAACTATATATACTAGATCCTACAGCCGATATACTTTGATACCAGTTGGAAACCTAAGACTAAAGCATATACTACAATGCTAAAGTTAAGGTATCTTAGATAAAGATTATCTAAGATATGGTAGTCATGACATGTCCATGACTTACCTTTTTTCACCAACTAAAGGTGGCAACTGTACTAACATAAAAAGGTAAACAGTGGATTAAAGTATGGTCAACTACATGGCTTTTGAGAAAACGCCATGCAGTATCTCAGAGATTTGCAGCGGAGTGTCAGAGAAGCCATACTTATGTCCACTGGATAATAGGAGTGTGTTCCGAAGGTTAACTGGCTTCGGAAGAACTTGTTCTTCCGAAGCCACTTATACTTCGGAAGAGGCTTCTATGCTTCCGAGGCTTTGAGGACTTCTTGTACTTCGGAAGTTGACTTCAGATCTTTCTCTCTAAGTCTTGATCTTCGGAAGTAGGTTCTTTGTCTTTGGAAGTTGGAGTTTTCCTTCGGAAGTGTGTTTTACACTTAGTCTTCGGAAGAGCTCCTTCTTCCTTCGGAAGTTCCATACTTAGCTTCGAAAGTCCTTTGTTTGTTGTACCAAAATCTTCTAAGTGACTTGGTTTTGGTTGCAACAGCCTTCTAGATCCAACAAACTCCCCCTAGGCTGATGCTACCAAAACTTCACTTATTTCTCTTCTCTTCAGCCTTCAGCACCAGGACAAAAGGTATTTGTCTGTCTGTTTGTTCTTCCCTGAAGTAGTGCTGAGAGCTTGTACAAGTCATTGGTGGATAGGAGATCCAGTCTATCGCTTTGAATGACATGTACCCTCTGTTGTGTCCCCCCTGAAGAGAGTTAGTTGACGGGAGTTATAGTCATACTCCCATCTAACTATGGACTCAAGTTCAGGACCTTCAACTATTTGTAAAAAGGCTTTGCCTTTGGTTGCTGATCCTTTCCTTTCCTCCTCCTCTCTCAGTTTCAACTCCTCTTCGACCTTGCTTCTAGCAGTAAGCTCGGCCATATGAAGGCTGCCTAGATGATTTCTGATGTGGGCAGCTATATCGGAGTTTGAAGGGTTGGAGAATGGCTTTTCTGCTAACTCAGCAATGTCAAAACCTGCTCAAGTGTAGTAGAGATGAGGCACTCAGCCTGTTGAGCTCTCCATTGTCTCTTTCAACAACAAAGTTGTGAGAAGAGTCTTCGAACCTCCACTAGATGATCTTCTTTCTGGGTGCAAGAGGTTGTCTTGGTACCCTGTTTCTTTCTTTGTATCCGTAGAGTCACCAGCTTTCTCCTTAGCTTCTTTTCTTCCTCATTCAACGTGTCTGAATTGAGGCCAAGGAGGTTTGCAGCTTGGTCCAAAGTTCCTCTGGGCAGATTAAGAAATTGATCTCTTGTGAGGGAACTTGATGATCCATCAACATAAGTCAAGTTGACTGAATCCTCCTCACAAGAGATGTCGCTCAGTGTAGTGCAGTTTATGAGCTTTGTCTTGACTACCTTGAATTCATCCATGGAGAGATGTTTAGAAGGCTGAGGGGATGGTTGATTGGTTGATGGGTAGGTGGAGGTGTTTGGGTTCTGGCTAAGGTTTTGGGTTGGAGGATAGGTAGTTTAGGTGGTTGAGGTGAGGAGGTTGGTAGGTGTGATGGTGTGGGTTCAGGGGTGAATGGTTCAGAAGTTGGTTCGTTTTTGATTGGGAAGGGAAAGGGTATAGGTTCAGGTTGAGGTTGGGTTTTGAGCTTGGGTTGAGAGGTTGCTTTGAAGGCCATCCCCTGTCCCCTTCTATACATCTCCTTCCTTTTCCCCGCGCGAATGTCAGCCTTGATGTCACTGACATGTCGCTGGAGAGTCTTTCCGACATGGGACCCACCTGCCTGCCAAAGAAGCCATGAGCTTTGAGATAACTCTTCATCCAGGCTTTCTCACCTATCTTCTTGGTAGCGGTCAATCCAGCTTCTTCTTCCTTCTTCTTCTTTTGCACAAGCTTCTCCCTTGCAGCTCTCTTTCTCTCTTTCTCCATTTGATCTTGCTCTTTGTTGAAGAGCCATAAGATCGTATCATTGTTATGTGGAGACAACTCTTCTTGAGAGAATCCTCTGGAGAGTAGGAAGCTTATCCTTTCTCTCCTGAGCTGCAGATCAGCCTTCTCTTTCCTTTCTCTCCCTTTCTTCTTCTAAGGCCAACCTTGCAGCTTCTTATTTTTGCTGTTTTAGCAGCAAGGTTGCCTTTTCCAGCTCTATCAACTCCTCTAATGGTAGAAGGAGTACATCTTTAGTTGCAGCCCCTAGACCAACAAGTCTGTCTATGACCTCTACTCTTCTTCGGTTGTTGACTGCCTCCTGGTTGGCTACAGCTGCTTTGGTACTTGTAGCTAACAGTTTCCCAGTTGGTAGCCTACCTTTCCTTTTAAGCTTCTCCAACCTTTCTTCCTCCTGAAGCTCTTCAGAAGTCATCTTCCTCTTTCCTTTGATGTCTTCGGAAGTACTAGACTTTGGGAGTTCTTGGATGGAAGATCCAGGTTGGGTAGTAGAGGTGGGAGCTGGAGTCAACGCAGATGTCAGAGCTAATGGTTGGGTGAGAAAATCCTCCCTATTAACCTTAGATGCAAGTTCCAGGATTGCATCTGTGACTATTAGATCATCGGATAATGAGAATAGTCCTTCCGCAGCAGCAATCTCAGCTTCGGAAGTTTGAGTTTGTTCTTCCGAGGCTTTGAATTGTGCTTCGGAAGTGTGTGAAAATACACTTTCTGTCCCAACTGTTTCGGTTGCTGGGCCATCAGAGCTTGTTTCCCCTTCGAAGTTAATCTTAGGTTCCACTTGGACCTTAGGTTGACGAACTTCCTCGATAGTGGTAGAAGGTGCATTCAACCTCTGAAGCTCTTGAGCTCCGAAGTAAATCACAGACATATCAGGGCTGGGCTGTTCTATGTGGGATTCCAATAGGAGCTTGTTAAAGAACCTATTGAGATCCTGGAGCATCCTTTGATCCACTTGAAAAACAACTGGAGGAGGCTCAGGGAAGATAGCAGCTTGTTGCATTGGATACTTTGAGCTCAAAGAAGTTAGAGCTTGACTTTGGGTTTCCTGTCTTTGATTTTGTCTCTCAACACTCTCCCCCTTTTTGGTAGCATCATCCTGAGAGCTTGATGAGCTAGAGGAAGAGGTCAAGGAGACCTGAATTAGTATGTGCCTAACAGACCTCTCAATCTGTTTCTCAGCTAGTTTGGCCTTGAGAGTTTCAATCTCAAGTTGCTGAGTGGCAGACCTATCCTCTAAAGTCCTAACCTTTGATTCAAGGTTTGAGACTTTAGAAAGTAGGTCTTGAATGGTGAGTTGCATACTTCCCTCATCTTCTTTTGAAGAATCATGGGGAGATGAGGTAACATACCTGGTATGTTCATCCTCACCACCAGATGTGGTTTCTTGGCGCCCTGGTTTCCCTTGCACAATGATGTCTCTTTCAGAGTCATCAAAGGGCACAGTTGTCGTAGATTCAGTCTCAGTTTCATTACCACTGTCCTGAGGATCCATTGAGGCTCCTTCAGTAGTGGCAACTGAATCTACATGAGTCCCCTCCACATTAGTGGGACTCACCTCAGTAAGGCTTTGCTGATGGGGGCTAGAGATAAGAGGTCTCTCTAGGCTCTGTTGATCCTTGAGAGGGTGTTGTTGATCAACTTCATTGCCTTTAAGAGACATAATCTCTTCACCAGCTCCGGTCTAAAGGTCAGTAAAAGATAGGGAATTAAAATGAATGACCCGGGACTTTGATCAATGTCTAGAGGCATTGAGCTGTCCCTTTGTGGCTGCTCAGGGGAGTATAGAGACTCTCCCTGAGGGCTATCAGCTTGGGTTTCAGGCTCATGGGTCTGAGACTGAGGAGACTCAAGACTCATATTGAGGTCAATTGTGAAGGATGGTTGGACCTCAGGCTGAGTGGGAGCCCTTTGTTCCACTCTAGCCTTTTTGGATTGAACAGGAGGAGCTTGTTCAATCAGAGTAGATTGAACAAGGGTTCGTTTGGGACGTCTCTGATAGGTAAATGTAATGGGTGGAGAAGGTAGATTTGGCAGGGTGAGGGTAGTTGCTGGTGTGGGTTCATCACCTGTGGGGTTAACAGGGATGTCACCAGGAGCCATTGGCTCAATCATATCTGGAAGTAGTGCAGTATCTCTTCCAGTGAAGTTGGTAGACACTCTCTTCAAGGTCTTGAAGATGGTCGGCCTCATTTGAGGAGCAGTCAGAGCAGCTGCACACACAAGCTTGCCCTGGTCCAGCTCATAGTTGATTATGTCCTGGAGACACCTGGATACATGAAGAATGTGTCCCTTTGAAGATTTCCCATTAGGTTAGTCAGCACAAACCTTGAATAGTTGAAGCGGAGGCTTTGTACCAACCCATGAACTAAGCACCCAAGTTCATATGGGATTTGATCCCATCCCCCAGATTTATTAGACAGGCAGTAAAGAACCACATGCAGCAGGAACTTCCATTTGTAGGAGAAGTTGAATTTGTAAACCGTTGACCTGCTAACATCTCTACCGTATCCCATTTGGAGAAAAGAACTGTCCAAATCTGTTTTGGGGAATTCCGTTGGAGCGCCCTCATCATGGAGCTCGAGATGCTCCCTGATGATCTATTTAGAGATGACCAACTCTTGGCCACAAATGCTCGACCTTATAACACGAACCCCGTTTAGGGTTTCAATCCGACCATTTGCCTAAAATTCAGACATTTGGTTTGAATAAATTGTAGGGTTTACAGTCAGAGCAGTGTAGTATGAGGATTGGGTCAGAAAAGAAATGATATCAGAGAAGTCAACATCCCTTGAAGAATCAAGGAGTGCGACCTGGTTGTGCTGAGGGTTTAGTGCCATTGAAGAAGATGACAGGAAGAAAGTTCGGAATAAGGTAAATTGGAGAAGAAGAAAGCTTTTAGGGCAGTAATTTGGGTAAAAAGGATGTAAGTGATTAACCGGAGGTATTTAAATGGGTGAAATGGCGGTTTAAAGGGGGTTTTGGGTTTTGGATAAGATGATGTGAGGGTTCAGTGGATGATGTGACATGGGCGGTAAGGTTAGACTATTTAAATAATCCGACATCATTAACAAAATTTTTACTTTTTACAGTGTGGGGCCCAAAAGATTTCTGTTACACAGTAAAATCTTTCTTCCGAGTATAAAGCATTTCCGAAGGTAATATTCTTCCGAAGGCAAATTTACTTCCGAAGGTAAATTGATTACTAATGGGAGTATATGTTGCTTTTCAAGTGGAGTGTGTTAAATGCTTCGGAAGTAGATCTGATATGAAATCAATCGCTTCTTCCGAGATTTAACACTCTTCCGAGAAGAAAATTATCCTGGGAGAAATTTGCTTCGGAAGATATGCAAGATATCTTCCGAGGGTTAATTTCTCTTCATAAGACTTTACACATTAAAAGGTTTTCAAATGACATTAACTAATCAATGTGTATCATCCCAATAGCTGTAATGAGATATTTAAATCTTTGTTCATCAAAGGCTTTGGTGAACAAATCAACATATTGTTCATTTGAATCAACTTTGATTAGTTTGATAAGATTTTTCTCATGAATGTCTCTAATGAAATGATACCTGATATCAATGTGCTTTGTCTTGGAGTGCTTCACTGGATTTTCAGTAATGGATATAGCACTGTTGTTGTCAATGTGGATAGGAGTGCTAATGAAGTTGAATCCATAGTCAATCATCTGGTTTTGAATCCACAGCAGCTGAGCACAGCAACTAGCAGCAGCAATGTATTCAACTTCAGCAGTTGATGTAGAGACACAGGATTGCTTCTTGCATTGCCATGAGATGATCCTTCCACCAAGAAATTGACATCCACCTAATGTTGATTTCTTGTTGATGTTGCAGCCACCATAATCGCTGTCAGAGTAACCATAGAGATTAAAATCACTATTTCTTGGATGCCAGAGACCAAGTTTAGGTGCTCCTTTGAGGTATCTGAGAATTCTCTTGGCAGCAATTAGGTGAGACACCTTTGGAGCAGCCTGATATCTTGCACAAATGCAAGTTGCAAACATGATATCAGGTCTACTTGAAACTATATATACTAGATCCTACAGCCGGATATACTTTGATACCAGCTGGAAACCTAAGACTAAAGCATATACTACAATGCTAAAGTTAAGGTATCTTAGATAAAGTATTATCTAAGATATGGTAGTCATGACATGTCCATGACTTACCTTTTGTCACCAACTAAAGATGGAAAATGTACTAACATAAAAAGGTAAACAGTGGATTAAAGTATGGTCAACTACATGGCTTTTGAGAAAACGCCATGCAGTATCTTAGAGATTTGCAGCGGAGTGTCAGAGAGGCCATACTTATGTCCACGGGATAATAAGAGTGTCTTCCGAAGGTTAACTGGCTTCGGAAGAACTTGTTCTTCCGAAGCCACTTATACTTCGGAAGAGGCTTCTATGCTTCCGAGGCTTTGAGGACTTCTTGTACTTCGGAAGTTGACTTCAGATCTTTCTCTCTAAGACTTGATCTTCGGAAGTAGGTTCTTTGTCTTCGGAAGTTGGAGTTTTCCTTCGGAAGTGTGTTTTACACTTAGTCTTCGGAAGAGCTCCTTCTTCCTTCGGAAGTTCCATACTTAGCTTCGGAAGTCCTTTGTTTGTTGTACCAAAATCTTCTAAGTGACTTGGTTTTGGTTGCAACAGCCTTTCTAAATCCAACACTAATGGTGGTGGTGGTGGCTGTGGTGAAGATGGGGTTAGATCTAGATGATAGTGGAGGTGATGTAGGTGTGAATGACATGGTGGTGGATGGCATATATGTAGTGGTGGGAGGTGTGGTGGTGGTAGTGGTAGCTGTGGTGGCTGTGATAGTGGATGGTGTGGCTGTAGAGGTGGTAGTGGTGGTGGCTGAGGTGGTGGCTGTGGTGGTGATGTAGGTGAGTCTTGTCTTCTTATTCTTCATGCCGTGGGGCTGAGCCATCCTTTTCTTCCTCGATCCTGTCGAGGAGGATGCTCCCCCTAGAACACGGCAAGATGGCTCTGGAGCATAAGTCGGGTCAGTAGCAGTTTCTCCTGATCCACTGGGGCATTTACCAACCGCCCGGAGTCCATGCTCTGTGGGAACAACTTTTCTTCCCACAGTCCTAGTCAGTGGCTCCTCATCTGACTCTTCTTCCTCCTCACCAGGTGTAAAGTCCTGGTGGAATTCGGCTGACTCAGCTATATCTCCAGTGGGGGCAGATACTGGAGGTGTGCTATCAGTAGTTGTGCCCCTTGGTGGAATGGGCATGTCATCTCCAGCATCCCCATTGTCATCATCATCAGAATCATCGGTGGGTAGAGTAATCTGCTCAACATCAGAATCACTGTCGTCGTGGCGCCACTTCCTCCTAGCGGGCACCACATAGTCCTCACGGGCCAGATGCCCAAACAATCTCCTGACAGGGGTTTCACCTGCTTCCCCCTGTATACCTTCATCCTGTCAAAGGTGGTATCATCCATCACCTCGAGCACTACAGCATCATCCTTCTCCTTTGGCAGGGAGGGGAGCTTCTGGTCTATAATCATCAGCATGAATTTGGGATACATACAGAAGCCCTCCTTCCCTTTCCCCTCAATGTTCTCCACCAAGTAGGTGAAGATCATCCTGGAGAAGCTGAACGGGTGGTTCAGCACCAACGCAACATAGGCGTTCTGGATCTGGTCGGATAACTCATCAAAACCTCCCTTCCTGGAAGCTATGCACTTTAGCAGCACGTGAGCAAGGTACTTGAACTGGGGACAGAGGTTGCTATTGTTGAGCACCCCAGCATTGATGTCCCCAGAGTATTTGGCTCGAAGAAAACATCCTCTGACAGTAAGGGGATGTAGTTTAGTAGGACAGTCAGCATCGTCCCACAAGTGTAACACAACCCGAAGATCCTCCTCTGTGATAGCTATAGCCTCTCCAAAGATAGTACTTCTGATGCAGTGAGGCTCAGAGGATCGATCAACTACCGCACCTTCCCAGAAGGCCTGCTGAATAGAACGATAGGGAGTACATGGAGCAGATATGGCGTGTGCAATCCTCGATCTCCTTAGGAAGGTGATAATGCCAGAGAAATCTGCAGCATTTCTGGATGTCAGATCCAGATGAGCACAAATATTGTGCTTCGTACTCATAGTCCATCGACTCGCCATCTGTTACACAAACAAAGTAAACATTAGTACCCATTGGCTAAGAATGTCATGAAACACTTGGACTTGAAAAAAATTCTTTCTGTCATGCAAATGAGGTTGTGCGACTGAGATCAGTCGTGCAAATGAGCAGTGCGACTGGGATTCAGTTGTGCGAATGACCCCATGCGTACGACTGAGTGTGCGACTGGACACATGCGTATGTAACCTCATGCGGTTACCCTAGTCGTGCGACTGAACTCATACGCATGGTTCAGTCGTGCGGTTAAGCTATTCGCACCCTTCAGTCGTGCGACTGAAGTTCATCAACCTGTCTATTCGCATGTTGTTCTGTCTGTTCAATTCAAATTCAATTTTTCACCAATTTTAAGTTTTAGACTTCGTGTTCTGGTTCATTGGACTCACAATCCATTCGTTTAACACCTAACACCTTTAATTTCATTTATTTACGTCATTTAGTTAGGTTATTTTGCCAAATACGTCACGGTTTTTTCTAACAGGTCCGATGTCCAGATTTAGTGTAAATTGAATGATTTGGTAAGGTTTCTTCACCGCAAATTACCTGTAGAGTCAATGTAAATGGTCAGTATGCAAGAATCGAGGGTTTATAGTGATCAAACGAAATTTGGGCAGAGTAACTTTAGTCGTGCGATTTAGGGTAAATTTGAGAGTGGTGAGTCTCTGCGACCGACTCTCTCTCTATTTATACTAAACCTAAATTCAATCGTACGACTGGGCTCATACGCACCTTTCATTCGGCGAATGGGCCTCAGTTGTGCGATTGGTTCAGTCGCCCCCCTTCAGTCGTCCGACTGGAGCTCAGTCGTGCGACTTACTCATTCGTTCGCTCTTAAGCATCCGACTGGGCCAATCGTATGGGCCATTCGGTTGAATGGTCCATACTCATGGTCCATTCGTACGAATGGCTCCCATTCGTATGATAAGTCCATACTAATGGTCCATTCGTGTGAATGGGTCATACTTAATAAATTTTCTGCCATTTTGACCATTTAACATTTAAACCCTTTTTAACTATTGAAATAACATTATGAGCATTTGATCATCTCAGACATGATCATTTTAACTTGAAAAACTTTTGATCACCTCAGACGTGATCATTTTAAACAATTTGTCACCTCAGACGTGACCCATTTATCCTTTGAAAACACATATGGTCATCTCAGACATGACCCTTTTTGGTGAGTTAATTCCATACTGAATTTTATGATGTAGTCCGACAAACAAACAAACTAAAAAATGACTAATTTGCTAGAACATTTAAACTAAAGTACAAAAATTAAACTTGTTTTTGACTTTTTATGAGAGGTAAATCCTAAGATAGAAATCTACTGGATTCGGTTCCGGAATAGGCAGCTTCTATTTAGTTTGACCATACCTGGACCAATTCAATTTTGGAATCATACAGGCAAGACAAATCATTTGGAACTAGTTATCAAAACCTTTTGATGCTCACTTCTTGGTTTTCATCCAGAGTTGTTAGCAAGTTTAGGAAATCATACTGGTACCATTAGACTCCCACATCGATTTGGACTTTCAAGAATTGTAGCCACGATGATTGTCAGTATATTTGTCCTCTTAAATCCATACACAGACTTTTGACATAGATTAGTGATAGGTTAAGGTTTAATTATTTCAACTAACATTTGTGGATCCCACACTTATATGGTAATCAACATTCCTCAGGAGCTTTTGAGCGGTCTACGGGTATTTTGACAAGAAGAGACTATTCTTAGAGCTTTCAAAGAGAAGCCAATCCTCAGGTCAGTGCCATCGCACAGCAGAGAGGCGGCAAACAACAGTGAATTCTAGAATATCTTGGTTATGCTTATCCTCAGGTCAGTGCCATCGCACAGCAGAGAGGCACACAACCTATCTTCTTGTTAGAGCATGTTAATTTTCTTTTGCACATAATGCACCAACAACATAAGTTATTAGCTTGATAGCATTTGCCTTTCATTTTTTCATGCTTTGCTCTATTTATGGTCATTCGCACACATTTGTGGCGTTTACATGCTCATTACCCCTTATTGGAATATTGTTGATTGTGTTAACCAGTGATAAGATGGGAGCCCACAGTCAGTTGAACAACTTAGTTTGATCTTGAGATCACCAGACAGGTCTAATCATCTATTGTGTTGAATCTAACGACATATCATTTGTGGTCTAGCAACCTCTAGGTCTACTTTCGTTGTGTTACCTTAGTAGTTACCAGTTTTTCTATCATCTTTCCTTTTATATTGCTCAGACTACACAGACTTATACTTTGAATTTTGCATCTTTTCTAAATTAAATTTTAAAGTCCCTCTTGATTTGTTCCTGTGTACTATCATTTTCCAAAGGGTTTGAATCAGTATCACAGTTACTGTCTATCATATATCAGCTAGCCTCTCCTTCTCCCTCGTTTTTTTTAATGTTACTGGCTGACCTATTCTCCCCCTAAAATTCTAAAATCATAACGGATTTAATTATTTTAGGATTTTAATAGACAGCTAAATAACATGAGTTTAAGTTAACCAGAAAATAAAATAAATAAAGAAAACGAAAAAGAAAAAATCAACTACACTGCATCGGACTACACATGATCATCATCAGGAATAACATCACTTTTCTTTTTAACGCTGTTGACCTCTAACAGATATAGAAAATGTGGTTTGTCAAAAGCTTTTGTATAGAGGTCAGCGCGTTGAAAATCAGTATTAATCTTTACCACATCAATTAAGTTCTTTTCAAAACAGTCTCTTATAAAATGGTATTTAATACCGATGTGTTTGGTCTTTGGATGTTGTACTGGATTTTTAGCTACTGCAATTGCAGCAGAGTTATCAACAAAGATAGGAGTAGAAGAGAAATTTAAACCGTAATCCCGCATTTGCTGTTGAATCCAAATGATTTGTGAACAGCAACTTGCAGCAGCAACGTATTCGGCTTCACAGGTTGACAATGCAACCGAGGTCTGCTTCTTACACTACCAGGTCACTAATCTCCTCCCAAAGAATTGACACCCTGCTGATGTAGACTTGTAGTTCATCTTGCAGCTCCCGTAATCCGAGTCACTATACGCCGTGAGCTCAAAGTCATCATCATGAGGATACCACAACCCAAGTGTGGGTGTACCCTTCAGATAACGAAATATCCTCTTGACCCCGATCAGATGGTTAACCTTAGGCTTAGCCTGATATCTAGAACATAGACATGTAGCATACATGATATCAGGTCTTGAGGCAGTGAGGTACATGAGGGCTCAATCATTCCTCGGTACATTGTGGCATCTACCAGATCTCCATTTTCATCAGGTGCTATATCATGGTTTGTAGCAAGTGGAGTCCCAGCTGCAGAAGCATTCTCCATGTCAAACCGACTGAGAATGTCTCCCACATACTTGGTCTGATGTAGAAAGATCCCTTTTGGTGTCTGATCCACCTGTAACCCGAGAAAGAATTTCATCTCCCCCATAGCACTCATCTTAAACTCTGCCTTCATTACTGCTTCAAATTCTTTGCATAATTCTTCATTCTTTGAACCGAAGATTATGTCATCGACATAGATCTGTACTAGCAGTAGGTCTCCATCTTTTTCTTTGATAAACAATGTGCAGTCAATCACTCCCCTGCAAAAGCCGTGTTTCACAAGATGAGTCGAGAGTTTCTCATACCAGGACCTTGGAGCTTGATGAAGCCCGTATAAGGCCTTGTCGAGTTTGTAAACTCTGTCCCGATGATAAGGATCTTCAAATCACTCGGGTTGACTGACATAAACTGTCTCTCGAATTTCCCCATGAAGGAATGCACTCTTCACATCTAATTGATAGACTTTGATCTTCATATACGATGCATAGGCAAGGAAGATACGGATTGCTTCCATCCTTGCCACGGGTGCAAACACTTCATTGTAGTCAATACCCTCGACTTGGCGAAATCCCTGAACCACCAGTCGAGCCTTGTTCCTGATAATGACCCCTTGGTCATCCTTCTTGCATTTCAAGACCCATTTGGTGCCAATGACCTTAGCACCTTTAGGTCTATCTACCAAAGTCCATACACCTAACTTCTTGAACTGAAGAAGTTCTTCTTGCATGGCACTCACCCACGCCTCATCATCAGTGCTTCACTGACGTATTTTGGCTCAAACTGCAAGACAAAACACCGATAAGCACCATCATGAATGTATCCTTTTTCCATAACAGAGGCATAATCAGCTGAGTACAGCTGATTTCTGGTTTGCACTCCTGATCTGACATCCCCAATGACATTGTCTAGGGGATGATAGACATTTAGACGTGATCCTGGAGTGGTAGGAACAACTACCTCAGAGCCAAGATTATGAACATTTGGTTCTGCATTTGAGGTAGATGGAGTTTGAGGTTCCGAAGTCGAAGGGGCATCACTGTTAGATGCTTGTGGACTTGCAGGAATTGGAACCTGTTCCTCCTGACTGTTCTGGTCATCTTCTTCGGCTTCATCTTCTGAGGAGGAGTCACTGTCGTCGACTACTCCCCCTGAGTGATGAGATGATTCTCCCTGTGAGCTCGATAATGTTGAATCAAGAGATGGTGTATTCAAGATATCATACATCATCCGTGTAGCTAACTCGTCATCAGAAGGAGAGATAGGGATGTTGAAGGACTTGAAGAATCCATCATAGTCGAAAAAGTAAGCATGTCCTTTGCCAGTAGGTGGTGTGGTATATCTTTGAACATAAACATTACACCACACTTCTACTAAACCCGTTGAGTTGTTGTAAACTCTCTTGTTCGGTATGTTGTATCCTAGGAAGATCCCTTCATCAGGCTTCTCGCTGAATTAGCCTTCTTGAGTCTTCTTCAGAAGAGTGCACGGCGCGCCAAACGGTTCGAGATACTCCAGATTAGGTTTACGTCGTTGTAGTAACTCGTAACATGTCTTGCCATGGCGCTTGACTACCAGAACTCGATTCAATGTATAACATGCATTTGCCACTGCCTCATTCCAGAATTGGATAGACAGTTTCGAGTCTGCCAGCTTTGTCCATGCTGTCTCTATCAAGCTTCTATTCTTTCTCTCAGCAACACCATTCATCTGAGGCGTGTAGGCAGAAGTAAATTGGTGTACAATTCCCTTTTCCTTGCAGTATGCCTCCATCCACTGATTCTTGAATTCAGTCCCGTTGTCTGAGCGTACTTGTCTCACCTTCAGCTTGTAGAGAGATTCCAGTATGGTTACTAACTCCTTGAATGACTCAAATGTTTCTGATTTGGACTTCAGAAACATTACCCAAGAGAATCTTGAGTAGTCATCAGTAACCACAAAACAGTACAAGTCACCTGCAATCTGACTGGACCAAACAGATCCATGTGAAGAAGTTCAAGAGGAAGTCCGATAGAATGAACTTTCTTTTCCTTATGAGACTTCTTCGTCTGTTTGCCTTTCTTGCATGCTACACAGAAATCCGGAAGTTGGAAATTTTTGACGTTAACTCCTCTCACGAGATCCTTCTGGATCAAGTGATTCATCTTCCGTTGATTAATGTGTCCCATTCCCCTATGCCAGGAGATGGAGTCCTTCTCAATAGCTTTTGATAGAAAGCACTGAACTTCATGATCCGTTGTTGAAGCCGTTGAGAGATCCAAAACATAAAGGTCTTTATATCTTGAAGCTGTCATCAGAACTTGGTCCTCCAGAATCACGTAGTCTTTCTTTAGGACGTAACACTTCTTGTTGTCGAATATGACTTTAAATCCTTTGTCACATATTTGGGAAACAGAAAGTAAATTGTTTTGAAGTTGTTGAACGTAGTTCACTTTATCAAACTTAACTTTCTGATTTCCAACCTCTCCCTGAGCTGTGATATAGCCTCCTTTGTTACCAGCAAACGAAACATGCCCTCCTTTTATTTGTTTGACGTTTGATAAAAGAACCCTGTTTCCTGTCATGTGCCTGGATGCTCCGCTGTCTACAATCCACGTGTTGGTTTCAGCACTGTAGCGAACACCCTGCACATACAATGTAAAGCATTAGTTTAGGTTAGGAACCCAAGCCTTTACTGGCTTGGGTTTCCCAGAGGCATCACACATCATGAATTCAACCCATTGACCCTTAGAAGGTGAGGGTAGCTCAGGTGCCTTCTTGTCATCATTATCAGACACAAAGGATGACTTTTCTTTCCATAAGCCAGATATGTGTAAGGCCTGTTTGTGATAAACAGTCGACTGGCTAATGGATTGAACTTTGGGTTCACTAGTTCTTCTAGGTGGATTTAAAGAACTCCTCTTAGAAGATCTAGGTTTTGAATCCTGAAGTTCAATCTTCTTCCTAGGTGTCTGATAGTAAGGACAAAAGGAAGCAATGTGTCCACACTCTCCACAGTTGTAGCATGACCTGCTATCAACTTTATGATTAAACTTTCATTGTGGAGATGTGTGTGACACCCTAGTGACATCACTTAGTTTGGGTTTTGACTCTGTTTCTTTTGATGTTTTCTCTTGTTTGACAAAATTAATTGTTTTAACACTTTTAACATCTTTTCCTTTTTGGTTAACTGGATTTTGACATGAGACTTTTGAAAGATTAACATTAACAGTCTTTTTAGGTTCAGATTTGACTTTGTTTGACCCTGACTTTATATTAACCTTATCAAATTCTTTTTCCAGTTTAACACAAGGCATTTTACCCTTTGCCTTTGAAGTGGCCTCCTTTTGTTTTGTTCCAGATTCAATTGAAGAACATGAGGAATCTGGATCACTAACAAGAGGAGTAGATACCACATGATCCTTGATGGGATTGTTATTTATTGGTCTACTCTTAGTATTCATCAAGGTCTCAGGTGGTGGTGGAACCACTTTATAACCCAAACCCTCCCCGTTGTTACGTTCTCTCACTAAATGTTGGACAATATGTGATGAACTTGTCCAACTGTGTAGTTTTTGCTTTAAAAAGTTGACTTCTACTTCTAAAACTGCCTTTTGCTTCTTAGTGTCTTCTAGGGAGTTAAGATAGTACCTAATGTCATTAGCTTGGTTAAATGCTACTACTTCAGTTTCCCTAAGCTGTTTAGTCAAAAGGTTTATCTTTTCTTTGTAACTATGCTCATTTTGTTTTAAAACTCTATTAGCCTCAGTGCACAGTTGCAAATCCTTTACTAAGTTATCATTATGATCTAATAACCTAGCAAATTTCTGATCTATGCTTTCTCTAAATGTATTACAATCAGAACAAGCATGATTTTAAAACAGTTGGTCAGTGGTACTTACCTGAGAAGATTCTGATGAATTAGCCATCAACGCAGCATCAGATGTCTCTGGTTCTGGTGATTCTGTCTTTGCTGTGGACGTCCCTTCTTCAGGCTTGTAGCTGACCTCAGTTGCGGTTGTCTCTTCACTATGTGACATCGCTATCTCAACTGCAATATCTCCTTC
The DNA here is from genome assembly GCA_025215565.1 of Flaveria ramosissima. Lineage (NCBI taxonomy): Eukaryota > Viridiplantae > Streptophyta > Magnoliopsida > Asterales > Asteraceae > Flaveria > Flaveria ramosissima. Next base: position 51,833,818 of record CM046046.1, read on the forward strand.
ACTCGCGGAATCATCATCTAAGTCTTCCACGCTTGCAATATTGGATTCCCCTGGAGAGACAAACCGAAAGCTCCAGTCCTGTCCTTCATCATCATGAGCAGTCAAGGCTTTTGGATCCTTGCTTGATGAAGTAGAACTGCTAGCTTGCTTGTCTTGACGAGTGAAAGACGAGAATGGATTCCCGTTCCCAGTCTTCTTTGGCTTCACACATTCTCTTTTGAAGTGCCCTTTTCTCACAGTTAAAGCAGGTCACCTTGCTCTTGTCAAAGCCAAATGTAGTGTCCTTAGTAGCAACCAAGTTTTGTTCGATCTTTTTCACAAGCTTCTTCGCCCTCCGGACAACACTTGCTAAGGCCCACATAATATCCATCCTCTCTAGTTCCATTTCATCTACCTGCTTGTAGTCCTCATCTGCCAAATGGCAGTTTCCAATTTTCCCAGCAACAAGTCCATCATAGAATGAACCACTGCTACCAAGAGATCCATGTGCTCTCGAGCTACTTCCACGGTCACGTTTCCGAGATTATCGGTCTTTAGTCTAGTAGCATTTGCTTCAGATCCAATGTAATGGGTACTAGAAGACCCTGACGTTTCTGATCCTGAAGGAGAAGCTTGTGAGGGACCAGAAGAGCTAGACACAAAGGCGGTCTGAAGAGGTGCTCCAGACGTCTTAGCTTGGGAAGTGGCATTGTACAAAGCTGGATTCTGAGTGTATGAAGACTTCTGAGCTCGGTACTTCATCCTAAGTGCTTCTTCTCGCAGCTTTAGAATGAAATCATTAATATCCAACTTTGCCAACATTTCATTCTGTCTCAGATTTGACACAAAAGAAGCCTATTTTTCTGGCAATCCGTCTGCAAAATTTGACACTTTATCTTCCATGGTAGTAGCAACACCATGTGTATGCAGTTCGCTCATCAAATGGTAGAATCTATCAATAACATCGTCTAAACTCTCATTTCCCATCGATGAGAAGTTGTCAAATTCTTTCTTCAACTCCTTAGCTTTAATTGCCTTTAGCGAAGCATTCCCGTCATATCTCTTCTCCAGCTCATCCCACAATTTTTGGCTTGCTTATTCTCCGAGTACTGGTGGAAAATATCCTTAGGAATAGACTGTGTTATCAATGCATAGACTCTCTTTTCTGCATTATACTTAACTTTCTGAGCATCAGTCATTCCTCTTAAAGTAAGCTTACCCCATCAGCTCCCACCGGCATACTGTAACCTATCTCAATAGCTTCCCACAAATTTGGATCCACTCCATTGAGGTAGATCTCAAAACGTTGTTTCCAGTGGGGAAACTCATCTAACGTTAAGAGCTTTGGGGGTTTATTATGATTCCCCACCTCACTCTCAAGTAACAGTAAGTTCTGGATCCTTGAGTCCTTCCCGGCTGTAAATGCTGACATCTGATCTTCCATCTCGATTAACTTTAAGTCTACTAAACAATCTGTCAACTGGTGCGACTGTAGTGATGCGAATGGGCTATCCGTGAGAATGAACTTTGCGACTGGTTCAATCGTGCGGCTGAACTGAGCGATTGGTTCAGTCGTGCGAATGAAACTGATGCGTATGAACACTGCGAACGGATGGTTCAGTCGTACGAATGAAGATGCGACTCAGTCCAATCGTGCGTCTGGAGGATGCGAATGAAGTCCAGTCGTGCGATTGGGTCAATCGTGCGACTGAAGCTGCTGTTTTGCGAAAATTTCTAGGTTAAACGTGTTTTGGCTGTAAAAATCCGAATTTTCACCAACCCTAATCGCCTAATGCCGTATAAACCAAAACTTGATGAGCAGGGAACGTCCAAGACAACTTTTGACACAAAAAGATTGTGTTTTTAGTGAAAAAAACACAAACTTTGTATCAAAATTGATTGAATCACACGTGATCAAGAGCCAAAGCTCTGATACCACTTGTTAGGATCTGGTATTTGAACGAAACACCAACTGATTAACGTGTAAACCAAACCAAATAGTGCGGAATCCTATTTGATTGGCGATCCAATCAGTGAGAACACACGTAGAATCAATAAAGTATTGAATCAAACGTTAAGAATCGATTAGGAATCGATCTACAGCGTTCTATGAACTTGGAGTATGAACTTGGAGGCTTCTAGATGGCTAGGGTACGTCTGGAGTCGAAATAGAATGAATGCTTATGTTTTTCCACGAATTGGGTGGTATTTATAGGTTAGGGTTGTTCATTCGGGCGACTGAACCATTAGTATGGTTCAGTCGTGCGATTGAACCATGCAGTTGATCCATCCGCACGACTGAGTGTTCAGTCGTGCGACTGAGCCAATCTCATGTTACAATCATACGACTGATCCAGTCTCCTGGTTCAGTCGTGCGACTGAGTCATTCGCATGAAGTTATTCATGCGTATGGTCCATTCGTATGGGTCATTCGCATGAGAACTTCATTTTGTTAAGTTTGAATGTATTCATTAATATAACATTATGTGTATCAATTCAAATAATCACAAACCTATTTAACCAATTCAACATCGACTCATTAATGAAATATTAAACATGACAAATCACAAACAACCATTCTCATTTCATTAATATTCCAAACATTACATCAGTGTAAAACAAACAAGACCTATTACATTCATATCCTGATCTAGGTACATATGTATCAACATCGGATAGGCAAGAAATGAGCTGATTTCGTCATTCGATCCACTATGACCCATATCGAGTCATGCCCGCTGCTTGTTCTAGGGAGTTTGGTAATGAAATCCATAGCTATATTCTCCCATTTCCACTTGGGAATTTCAGGTTGCTGCAATAATCCCGATGGTTTCTGATGTTCAGCTTTAACTTTCGAGCATGTCAAGCATCTGCTGACGTACAAGGCAATGTCTTTCTTCATGCCTGGCCACCAGTACAGATCTTTAAGATCGTGATACATCTTGTCTGCACCAGGATGAATAGAGTATCGTGTCTTGTGGGCTTCATCCATGACTAAGGTACGTACACCTCCCCATCTGGGTACCCATATGCGATCCATGAAGTACTGTATACCATCATCCTTGCAAATCATCTGTTTATCTAACCCTCGGAATTCTTCTCCCGCAAGGTTTTCTTCTTTCAATGCCTCACTTTGTGCAATTTGGGTCTGGGCTTTCAAATTCGTTTGAATGGTCAATCCCAACGCTCGAGCACGTAGTGGTTTCACGCGTTCTTTACGGCTTAAAGCATCAGCCACCACGTTAGCTTTTCCCGGATGGTACCGGATTTCACAATCGTAGTCACTAAGAAGCTCTACCCAATGTCGTTGACGCATGTTAAGTTCCTTCTGATCCAGGATATGTTGGAGGCTCTTATGATCTGTGAAGATGATGCATTTGGTTCCATACAGGTAATGCCTCCAAATCTTGAGTGCAAATACTACAGCGCCCAACTCAAGATCATGAGTTGTATAGTTCTTTTCGTGCACTTTAAGTTGTCGCGAATCGTAGGCAATCACCTTATCCTTCTGCATTAGTACACATCCCAATCCTTGATGTGACGCATCGCAGTATACCACAAAATCATCAGTTTTGTCTGGGAGGGACAGTATAGGTGCGTTACACAACTTCTCTTTCAACGTTTGGAACGCTTGTTCTTGTGCATGTCCCCAATCAAACTTCTTGTCTTTCTGAGTAAGCAGGGATAATGGCTGCGCGATCTTTGAAAAATTCGCGATGAAACGACGATAGTAACCGGCCATTCCTAAGAATTGCCGTATCTCTGACGGTGTCTGGGGTGCATCCCATTTCTTCACTGCTTCAATCTTGCCGGGATCTACATGAATCCCGTCCTCATTAACCACATGACCCAAAAACCTCACTTCCCGCAACCAAAATTCACACTTCGAGAACTTGGCGAAAAGTTTTTCTTCTCGTAGCAGTTCCAGTATTGCCCAAAGGTGTTCTTCATGATCCTCTTTCGATCGGGAGTAGATAAGTATATCGTCTATGAACACGATCACGAACTTATCCAGGTAAGGTTTGCACACCCGATTCATTAGATCCATAAACACGGCTGGTGCGTTAGTCAGCCCAAACGGCATGACCAAGAACTCATAGTGCCCATAACGAGTTCTAAACGCTGTTTTCGGTATGTCGTCCTCGAAAACTCTTAGCTGATGATATCCAGAACGAAGGTCGATCTTGGAAAAATATGAAGCTCCTTGCAGCTGGTCAAACAGATCGTCGATCCTGGGGAGAGGATATCGATTCTTCACGGTTAACTTGTTCAACTCACGGTAATCGATGTACATGCGGAACGACCCATCCTTCTTTTTAACAAATAATACCGGTGCTCCCCACGGTGAATGACTCGGTCGGATAAAACCCTTCTCCAGTAGTTCCTGCAACTGACTCGACAACTCTTGCATTTCGGATGGCGCTAACCGATATGGCGTCTTTGCTACTGGTGTAGCTCCAGGAACCAACTCTATACGGAATTCCACCTGTCGTGGAGGAGGCAAACCAGACAAGTCATCAGGAAATACATCTGGGTAATCCCGTACCACGGGGATATCTACTAGTTTCCTCTCTTCGTCCTTCTTTTCAACCACATGAGCCAGAAAAGCGTAGCACTGCTTTCGTAAACTTCGGCGTGCTTTCATGCAGGAAATAAGCTTTAAGTTCCTTCCCGGTCGTTCTCCCTGAATCTTGAGTACTTCCCCGTTTGGCATAGGGATTCGTACTATTTTGTCCCGACAGACAATCTCTGCTCCGTTTTGCGACAACCAATCCATACCCACAATCTTATCAAAACTTCCTAGCTCAAAGGGTATCAAGTCTATATCGAAGGCATGGTCCTCCAATGTTAACGAGCACTTCCTAATAATCTCATCGGCCTGAACAACCCTACCATTGGCCATCTCTACTGAGTAGCTAGTTTCTAGCCTACTAGGACTCAAATCAAGCAATTGTACAAACTCAGAAGATATAAAGCTATTGTCTGCTCCAGTATCAAATAATATAGATGAGAAGTGATCATTGAGTAAGTGCGTACCCGTGACGACATTCCGGTCCTGACGGGCATCGTTGGCTCCAATGACAAATGCACGTCCCCGAGCTGCATTCCCTTGATTGGTCGGGCCTTGATTTCCAGCTATAGCCATCACTTGCTGCTGGTTGTTCCCCTGTTGACCCGGTGCCCGATTCAGCCTGGGGCACATGTTCCTGTAATGATCAGGGCTTCCACACTCATAACAAGCCCTTGCATTCCCAGCGGGGTTAACCGCGTTGACTGGTGCTACAAGATTCGTAGCTGTTCTGCAGTATCTCGCCAAATGAGCCGGGCGTCTACAGTTTGCGCATACCCGGCACTACGTTCCTGGGGGATGATGATAGTTGCACCTGTCACATTTGGGGTGCGGCCCCACATACTCCCTCTTGCCTTGGGTCACGGCCACAAAATTCCTAGTCGTCTTGGCCCTTTTGTCAAACTTCCCGGCACTCGACCGGCTCGTTTCCCCAACATCCTTTCTCTTTTCTGCTCCTCTGCCCAAAACCCCTGTTCTCACCATCTCATCAGTCAAAGCGCCAGCCTTCAGAATTGCACTCTGGATGGTAGGAGGAGCAGCTGCTGTAACCATTGCTCGAATTTGAGGCGCAAGTCCCCAAATATACCTCTCGATTCTCTTTGATTCCGGCGTGACCAGATGCGGAACCAATCTTGCCAGCTCATGAAAACGGTCAGTATAAGCTGCATGCCCGGCCCCCACCATAGCATGATTCCAGAACTCATGCTCTAATTTCTGCATCTCGTTGAGGGGGCAGTATTCCTCGGTAATCAAAGCTTTAAACTCATCCCATGACATCTGCATCGCAGATTCTCTTCCTCTAGCTTGAACCTGGGTGTTCCACCAGGTTAGGGCCTTGCCATGCAGTGAACAGGTGGAATATTTGATTCTCTGGCTGTCGAGGCACTCACTGATGTCAAATACTGCCTCCATCTTTTCTAGCCACCTGGTCAGGGCTATCGCCCCACCTTTCCCATCGAATTCTCTTGGTTTGCAGGCCACAAACTCTTTGTATGAACACCCCCGTCTAGCATTAACAACCCCAGTCTCAATACCGGTTGTACCACCATTTCCGGTCTCCTGGTTGCTTTCGTTTCCGGTTGGGTTTCCATTTCCCACTTCAGTTTCGATCCCACCTTGAGCTCTCTCTCCATTATCTCCATTATCATTGCCACCATCCCCGTGGGGGTGGTGTTGCTGGAGTGCATCGCTCACTTGGGCCATGATAGTAAGAATCAGTGCGGTCAACTGTTGAGCGATCAGAGCTGCCATATCAAAGTTTCCTGTATCCTAATTGTTACTGGCAGGACCATCATTTGTTCTTGGTGCTCTACCTCTACCTCTGCCTCTGCCCTTGGGGCTTCACTCCCGCCACTATTGTTGCGGGTAACTCTTCGAGGCGGCATTTTCTAATCATAGAAATAGTAAACACGTAAGCTTAAATCATTTCAAAGTGTATTATCCATAACACTCATCAAGTCCAGTATTCCAAGTTAATATCACACTTATTGTCACCACACATCGCATGCAATTCGTGTAGTTCTCACACCATGAATTGGTAATGTCTCAACAATAGTCCATCATAACAGTTGTAAATCCAGGTATATAATCACGTTTAGTCTAGCGGAGGTTGTCTATCTCTTCCTCTTTCAAGGTTTCAGACATAACCTCCTCAGGGTTAAACTCAATGTCCAAGGTCAAGCGCAATAGCATGATCTGTGAAGATCTCTTCGGGTTTAATACCCTGATTTGATAAACCAACTCGGCGCGCAGAGGGAACGGAAGATCCAATAGAAGCATCCCAAAAGGAGTAGGCACAAGGGCGCTCTCACAGGGTGAAAGATCACATAACAGATAGATAAGCAAATCAAGTAACGAGGAACACATACACGAGATATAATATGCATACAGATCCTAGCATGCAAATCTACATGAAGGTTCCTAGGTTATAGTCTAGGTCAAGCGTATTGCCTAATTCTCTATAACCAATGGCTCTGATACCAATCTGTCACACCCCCGCTAAAAGCGGAAACACGGGGATGTAACGAGATCGGGATCGTCATAACACATGGTAAGCGATAGAGATGCAATATAATAAATGATGACAAGCGTGTCATGACGACACCCGACAACAAGGGGACTTGTGTCGTGTTTAGTCAATATTCATGACAACATAGCCATAAGCATAAACATGATAAATGATTCACATAACCAAATAAAGATGAAATTGTAATGTAAATTCCCACAACCCGGGAACAAGTATCAAAAGATTGTAATTGTTTATCAGACTACAACATTGCTCAAAATAATTGTTTGTCAAATTTGTTTAGTCCCAAAAATGCATCCTAGGGTCTCCACTAAGACAGCACACCTAGATTCCTCAATTTACATGATCACCTGAAAAGATATGCTCAAAATGGTCAACAAAATTGTTGGTGAGCTCGCAGGTTTAAATAATAAATAAGTGATGCTGTATATAGTAAGCGATGTGGAATACCGTGAATACAGTTATATAAACAAGTAGAATCACATGACAATGAGCTTTGCAACCAAACCTAGCGACGTACACAAAGATATTGTCGGAATATATTCACCCAAGGGCCTGTTCCAGGCCACTGATGGTACCAACTAGTATACCAACGAACAAGGGTGGGGGTGTCAACCCAGTAGTACTACTAATACCTATCTTTCGGTTCCCACACTGGAATTAAATAGTTGCAAAGATAGAACCACATAGCAAACCCAAGCATGTATCAAATAAGTACTTGCAGAACAGTATCACGTTGATTCCATGTATGTAAATTGTAAGTAAATTGTACAGCATTGAAAATGGGTGAGCATACTTTTCCCCCAAGTTGTAAATGATTGAAATATTGTAAGCGTAAAAAGGGGCCACGAAACTCACTTGTTAAGTGGTAAGTATGTATGATCAATGTATCCAAATGTTGAATGCAAATGAACGGTCAAACATCTATTGACAGTTATTGTTAAGCATTAATGATATGAATGAAGCATATAATATTGTTCGGTCGGTTCGGGTTGTATCGGTTGGGTCGCGTGTAACACACATACAGACACACGTACTAGATCTTATGTAGATCCAAGTACTAGACATTGTCGCCATTACTGATGATATTTGAGTAAAAGTTTCATTGTTATTGAAGAAGTATTAGTTAAATATCAGTAGTTATAAGTCGGTTGATAATTGTAAAACGTTAGTTTGATTTGATTTTGAATAGTATTTGTGGCCTTTATAGCGTTGACTTTAATCTTTGTGGCCAAACAATGGCAACTGTGTTAATGTTACCTCAACATCACACGACATACACACACAACGCACAAGAAGGAAATCACACACAACAACTTCAGTCGCACGACAGGACCAGACGCACGACTCAACACTCCATTCGCACGAATCAACCCTCAATCGTGCGAATCAGCTTCATTCGTACGATTGAGCCTTCATTCGTATGAATGGCATTCAGTCATACAACAAAACACTCAATCGCACGACTCAATCTCCATACGCACGAATCAACCTTCATCCGTATGAATCAGCTTCATTCGTACGATTGAACCTTTATTCGTGCGATTGGAATCTAGTCGTGCGACACACGCACAATCGTATACATTCATTCGATCACCTGACTCAATCGCACACATTCATTCGCTCGCATGACTCATTCGCACACATACACACAGTCGCACGACCCAGTCGCACGACACACCCAGTCGCACAACTCAGTCGCACGATTGACTCAGACGCATGGCTCAGTCGCACGACTCACCCAGTCGCACGACTCAATCGCATGACAGACCCAGTCGCCTGGACAGCAGATCGCGACTGTTGACGGGCTGAGCAGCCTTCGGCTGCTCCGAGCATGAGTTTTACACAACAAGGACTTCCAGAAACACTCTACACACATACACAAACAAGAAGCACACGCAGAAAGACCTCACACGCACCCACACGACCTCATGTGTTCGGGTTGAACCCGAACACCCGAAACCCTAGTTTGGACAGCCGTGAATAAGCAAGAAAAGGGACAACCAAGGTCGTCTACCTGCTAGAATGGAGTAGACTAGGCTGTAGATGGAGTCTAGACGACGAAAACGAGACCAAGCGGGTCGGATTTGGTGCTAGAATGAAGAAAATGGTGAAGAAGAGGATGAAGAAGATGAAGAAGAAGTGAATGAGCTAGGGCTGGAAAATGGGGCTATTTATACCCATTCCAAGTTTGCAAAATGTCAAGTTTAGTCCCTGCACATAACCCCCGAGTTTCCCAAATTTGTTTCGGTTGAAATACGACTTTGTTAGCTTAATCAGTTTATTTATAAGAATGTATTTAATGATATTTATAACTTAAAAATGGTTTTATTGGTGACATTAATTTTATATAGAAAATGATATATTTGGCGGTTACGATGATGAACGTTTCAAAAGTTCTTAAAGATAACACACATTCACAATGAAAGTACAAGCACAATGATGATAAAGCTAGCATGATATCCACATAAAGAGTTAATAAAAAATGAGGAATGATGGATCAAAGAATAGTTAACGGAAAACCACGTTAATTGATGGACCTCAAGGTAACGGATGTCACACAAGCCCAACTGCCTTAAGCCTTCACTCTAAGTCTCAACACTCAAGTGAACAAACTTCAGGGGACAGTTACCATCCCCAGCCTTTAGATCTAAATCAACCCATTCCCAACCTTTCATTCTATACTGATAAAGACTTAGGTTTCAGTGAGTACCATGAGTCTCTTTTCTCTTCCCCTACTCAAAGAGAGATGAGTACTCCTGAGTCTCCTCAGTCTAGCCCACATCAGTCACCTATAACTGAGGTGGATACTTCTAAACCTATTCAGGATATCCATATGGAAGAGGCTCTCACTTTTTCAAGTGATTACATTATTAAGACCTCAACCATGGCAACTCAGTCCATTGACATCTCAATTGAGAATGTCAATGAGCAGAGGAAATCCAGCAGCCAAGAACCTGAAGTTGGTGGTGAGAGAGAGGATTTTGGTCGAATCATCTCATCCCCCAATGATTCTTCTGATGAAGAAGAGGGGAATCTGAGACTAAAGGTGCAAAAACTGTCAAAAACATGCTCCTATTTAGTCTCTAAGGTTAGTCACCTTGAATCTCAGGTGACTACCCTTCACAACAGGGTCAATGATCAGCAACTTGAGATATCTTATCTCAGGGAAAAACTAGCTGGGAGACCTTTAAGAAGAGTTCAACCAGGAACACAAGAACCTGTGAATGTGGTTGACCTAACCTCTAGCTCACCTATACAAAAGGGTGATGCTACCAAAAAGGGGGAGAAAGTCATTACAGACACAGAACCTGGGAGTTCTTCAGACAGTATGGACATTGAGGACTCACCATCCTCACTTGCAATTGTGCATACTTAGCAACTTCCTCAAGTTCACATTAATGTGGACTCTATAGACTCTATCATCAAGAGTCTCTTTGAGGAAGGTATACCAAGGACTATGTCATCCCCACCTCAACAAACTTCAAACTACATCATTGGGTGGAGGTATGATGCTGATAGAAGAGCCCTTATTCTTCACAAAGTTCAAGGGCAACAAAAAGTATTTGATTTTAAAACCTTGAACTACTATGAAGGTCTGATCTGGTCAACATGCCACTTGTCAATCCAAGCAAATCAAGACAAGCTGACAGGTTAGCACTCAGAATTCAAGACAGAATTACTGAAGAGTTCAGCCTAAGAAGGAGACAAAGGCAATCAGGTAATGTCATTGGTCAACTAGATGCTGAGGCAGACCCTGAGATTAGCTTCAAAGGGAAAACCTTGGCTGAAGGCCCAGTGATAGAGCCTGAGAGCCCTGTCACACAAACAACTGCTTCAGAAATTCGTTCCCTCGGTGAAACACCTACTGGTGAAGGTGTCTCACAACCTCTATCTGGCCAGAGCATGGATGCTACACCAAGCAATGAAAGCCAAACCTCTATCCACCCTGAGTCATAAAGGTCTGTGGGTGACAAAGGGAAAAGGATTTTGACTCCTGAGGAAATTGAGGAGGAGGAGAGAGAAAGGAAGAGGAAGCTAAGGGGAGAAAGTTCCTCTGGGCCTTCAGGTTTTATGCAAGCTGCAATCAGGGCTGCCCCCAGACCAAACACTCAAGATGATGAGTTTAGGGCAATCAGGATTACTTACCTGCAGACCAGGAACTATGACATAGATGAGATTATATCTCTCCCCTTAGAGCAACTAAATGAACTGGCTGACATGGAAGTGTCAAGAGAGATGAAAGAAAAAGAGGATGCAAGGTTAATTCTCTAATTCAAAGAGGAAAAGAGACAGAATAGACTATACAAGCATGCTCCTACTCTCTCCCCAGTTCAAGAAAGCCCTGTGCAAGAGACTATGGTATCTACACAAGAACCTCAGGTAGACAAAGAAACAAACAGACAAAACATGATCAACTACCTGAGTGCCACAGGTTTCTACCAGGCATCTGCACTTCTTCCCTTGTCCTTTGAGTACATTGAGTTTGAGTATCTCAAACAGCTTGAACTTCAAGTGCTCAAAGAACAAAAAGCTACAAAGAGAAAGATGAGGGAAGAGGCTGCAAAAGTCAAGAGCCATCATCCAAAAGAGTATGAAGAAGTCTGCTGACAGACAAAGGATGATGAGCTTCTTGAAGTTGTATGGATTCTCCGAAAGGAGACTTGGCCCTATGTCTCTATCCACAATGGATGAGCATATCAGGGTAATCAAGCAGAAGATCAAGAGTGGAGAGCTGATTGACTTATACTCTCCTCCAAGTCAAATCCCACTTGAAGTGGAGGTTAAGGTTGAACAACCTGAGACAACACAACCCGGACCTCCTGCTGAGCCTCAGCAAGCTTCATCTTTTGATCCACAGCAGGGTCAAACTCTCTCTCCTTCTGAACCTGTGAGGGAGGAACACCCAACTGAGAAAGACAAGGATGATCAACAAGGTGCTGCAGACCAGTCTTCTCAGTTAAAGTCTTATAAGAGAAAGAAGAGGATGGCTTCTAAACCAAAGTCTAAGAAGAAGAAGCCTGAATCATCTATCTCTAGACCTCAGGCTGAGTCAGATCAACCTGAGGAAGTGCATGAAGAGGCAGCCCAATCAACTCCAATTCAAGTGGCTCCTCCTACAGCTGAGACACCCATGTTTATCCTGGACCTTCACTACTAATCCAGAGAGATGGCATGTGATCAGAGATCAAGGTGTTGAAAATGTCTATACATGGCAAGACATAATCAACTTACCTTTGCATGATCTCTTTGAGATGAGAAGATACTATGAGAGTCTGAATTATCCTTACCATCTAATGAAGAAGGGTATGGTCATCATTGTGCTGAAGACTACAAACATCTGAAGATCTTCTAAATGTTTTGGTAGCATCAGCCTAGGGGGAGTTTGTAAGGATTCTTATAAGTTTGATCCAGCCAAAACATCCAAAGTCTCTCTGCAAGCATGCACTAAAGAACTGAAGTAGAAATGCTTCGGAAGTTTTACACCATGCACTAGAAATATTCTACGTGTAAAATCTTCCGAAGCCAAGACAAAGTCTTCCGAAGCCAATTAGTGAAGACAGATTTCTTCCGAAGACTTTTAGAGATATGCCTTTATCTGATGTACTTTACCATAAAGCTGGACTACCTTTCCGCTGCAACTCTGTAAAGTCACCAACTTACATGAGTTGGTGAAAGGTCCATGCTTTTGGTAACTATACATTGAGGTCTTGAGTCCATGATTTCTACTTTATGTACTTTTATCCTTTTTGTAATATATTAGGATGTGAGCTATGGCATGCCATAGTCACAAGTCAAAAAGGCAGATATGCCTTTTGATTCTACAATTGATTTTGTTTGTGTCTAGTCAATTGTATCCAGCTGGCTTTCAAAGTATAGCCGGCTGTAGGTTGTAGTATAAGTATTCCATGTTCTTGTATCTTTCTTTATGCTTTGTAACACTTGTAATAGAACTTGAGAAAGCAATATACTGCATCCTTGAAACCCAATCTCTTGTGTTCTCTTGTTCTGTCTCTTACTCATTACTTGTGTTTTTAGTATTATACTTGTGGTTAATCCAGTTTACTGTTTGATTAAAGTTTGGTTAATCTCCTCTTTGTGTTATGTTGTAAGTGACCACCCTTCACCGGTCCTGCAAACTATTATACGTATGTGCAGTCAAATGCATGGAAATGCCTCAAAACCTGCAATTTAGACGTGGAATTAGGTTAGATAAAAAAAATGAGGTCACAAGTTGAAATTAAGAATGCTAGGATTGGTAGAGGTGAATTCAAAGGGACACGTGAAAAATAGTTGGGGTAATGCAAGTGACAAGGATGCACAAGTAGTGAGGGAACCCATAATGCATGATTTAAATGTTATGAACAAGTTAAAGTAATGTTCTACTTGAACGTTGGCTATAACTAGCGATCAAGTGTTATGAACAGGTTAAAGTAAGATTCTAAATGAATATCGGCTTTGCATTTGCTATGACTAACACCCAAGTATTATGAACATTGGTATAGTAAGGCACATACATACGACACATCATAATTGGGTAGAAGTGTAATATCTATGTAAATTTATATATTACTAATTATCAACCTATGATTGCATTAGTGGTTGTATAATTTGCAAAAAAGGTTATTTATATTTTTTTTCTTTAAATTTTTTAAACCCAATACTTTTACATATTTCACAATTTATCCTTACAATATTTATGTCACATCCTCAAAATCCACGTGCGGAGTTTTACAGCGAGGCGTGTAAACAAAGCAGGATCACAGTCACTAGTTACTCAGAACGACACTATATGCCACATTTAAAACAAAACCAACCAAAGTTCAAACTCTAAAACCATGCGGAAGCGTTTTGAAAATAAAACAAACCCAAAGTATGTAAATGTAAATATTTGGCAAAACACTTGCCAACCCAATATTTGAAACTCATAAATGAAAACCAAGAGTTATGTCTTTAAAATAAAGTTTTAGGATGCATGCTGGACCAGTGATGTGCTCCTAATAGCAACCTGAGTTATCGACCTGAGAACAGCATACTAAAAATGTCAACACAATGGTTGGTGAGTTCAAGAGTTTGCGTTTAACATAAACAATAACATTTGTATAACATAAGAAGTGCATTAAAATAGATAGCTAGTCTATATTCATAAGTAATAACAATAGTGATTTCGCGATCGAAGCTGACTGTGTTGCGTTTGTTACCTCCCGTCACGACTTACCAGGTCGTGACAATGTTTGTGTTTAGGACAATATTGCACCCGTTTGACCTCGAGTCGCACATGTGAGGCTTGTCAAACCAGTAGTACTACCCAAGATTTCCCGCTACTTACCATTATTAACGATCCGAAAGTGTGAGGGCTTTCAAGGTATTATGCACTATGTTAAAACATACACAACTTATAATAATAATATAGCGTTTCGTAAACAAGTATGCTATCTCCCCAGAAGAGAGTTTATAAAATAGTGGGGCATGAACTCACCTGATGTGCAACGAATAATAACAAAGTAAACTGATGATGAATGGAAATACAACCCTTCAAAGGTTACCTAGAACACACAAGTACATAAGTACGTGTACACAGAAAGCTTAACAACTCTAAGAATACCTAGTTGACCCGTTGACTCGTTGGTGACATGTTAGTTGAGATATTAATTTCAATCAAAGCATACTTAGCATACATGAATATCATACATATTATCCACGCGTATCACATCATCAACCCAAGTCTACCAAAATTCATACAACATTAGATCATCGGACAACTCATGCAAATCCTCAACAACCAACATGTTCAATAATCCACATCACACATCAACCATCACAATATGATCAATCAAACCCAAACAATTCCTCATTAACCACAATTCAAATCATGTATGATCACAAACCTAGATTCCATGATCAACCAATATCCATACAACTCAATCAAACATTCTATCACATTAGACATCATCAACAATTATTCTAACATGATCCTAACATCATAAGCATGCCCAAATCATCATATCTAATGTTCTACAAAAATAAAGTTTCCCTTTTGGGAAAGTAACACCCAAAAGCAATCTAGCATCCAATTCAATCATAATTTCATCAACTTTATACCTAATCAAGTTCATAACATTCACTCTAACATGACAATCATCACCAAATCATCAAAATTCCCAATCATCATACATAAAAGTTTCTACTTTTAGTAAGTTATGATCAACACCTCAAATTCATGAATTTTCTTGCACAATTCAATTAAACTAACATCCAAGCATTGTATCTAACATCATAACATCATCATATCATAAATTCCAAGAATAAAAAGTTTCCTCTTAAGGCAATGTATGAACTAGATGATCAATCCATGGATTTATTGTATAATTAACATAATCTAACATTCATACAACCTAACTAAATCATATTAACATCTAACAATCATCAATTTCATGTTTTCATCACCAATTTCAGACTAGGGTTCACAAGATCAATCAACATGAAAAACTAATCAAAACTAACCTTTAGGTGTGTTTAGATGATGATTAGCACTTGTATCCAACTTGTACAACTTAAATCTCAATCAAAATCGAAGCTTAGTGTGTGTGTTTGATCAAATTCGAATGAAATGGGGGGGGGGTTTGAAGGTGGTTGCGGCCGAATGAGGGTTGTGGGGGTGGATTAGGGTTCTAATTTTGTTAAGTTTATGTTTGAGTATAATTACAAAATAAACCCCTTGATTTTATTTTATAAAAACCAATCTTTTTAACACTTTTTAAATAATTTTAACTACAAATTACAAGTATTATTAATCAATAATCATAATCATAAACATTTACAATAGCTCACAAAACACATGAAATATATATAACACGTTGTCACGTTATCGCGTAGAATTCACAAAATAAATATTTACAATTTTATAAATTCATGAATCACATAATCACAACTAATAATCAACATTATAAATTAGATTATTATTGTTTATCTTAGATTATTATTATTAAGTCACCAACGTTCAACGATAACTAGTGTGTGCTCACGATACGTGTATCAAGACCTAACGGAACTAACGGAGTTTGGTAACGGAAAATTACCGGATGTCACATAATCTGTTGGAGCTGTACAAGATAGTCTATATTATCAACACAGTCAAAGTCAACAAAAGTCAACATCACGGTCAAAGTCAACAAAAGTCAAACCCGACACGTTCGAGACGAGGAACTGAGACGAGACGTTGAAGATTTAGATGACTAGGAGTTATATTGTAATAAATATATTTTGTGTGAACAAAATATATTTTATCTTGTTTTTAGTCATTTTTATGCTTAATATGTAATTTTGTGTTAATTAGCCTAAGTATAGGAAGTTAAGTGCAATTAATGAATATTAGTCTAGACTATAAATAGGTTAATTGTCATTAGTGTTGGTTAATGATTGTATGACCAATTGATTGAGGGATTTACTAGTAAACAATATTATTAGCAATCAATAGAGATCAAAGGGTTTTCATTGTGTTCATCATTATTTGATCTAATTCTTCATGATTTGATTCAAGTTTGATTATCCTGGAGTTACAATTTGGTATCAAGTATAGTAAATAAAAAAATGAAAAGAGAACTGGGAGAAAAATGAAAAGAGAACTGGGAACTTGATTCGAGATGACTGAGAAATGATTGTATATCATCTTGAAATGCTTGTTTTTGCATGACTTGCGTTTTAAAAAAGAGAAATGATAGTAACTGATGCTGTTATCTGATTTACATCTTATTTTTAATTGCAAATAATAGAAAAACAAACAGATTCTTTAATGATATGCTTGGTAGACTCAGCCTGAAGAATAAAGTAGACAGCAACATAATGATTTAAATTAAAATATATGCTTATGGATGTCTGGATTTACGCAATCATTTTGGTCTGCACAAAAACCGAGTCCCGACAAAAATTGGATTGAGAATTGATCTTTCACCCACCATGATACAAATCATATAAGCCATATCTATGAGCCATGATTGTGTATATTATGTGTCTTGTGTTTGGGCTAATCTCCTCTGCTGTACGAAAGTACTGACCTGGAGAGATAATCTCCTCTGTTGTACGATAGTATTGACCTGTATCGGCAAATGATTAAATGGTCATCTCCTTTGTTATACGTGAGTACAGACCTGGAGCTCTCACCATTTTGGTCTAAGTAGTGTCAAATCATCTAATTCATCACAGAATGCTATATTCTGTTGATAATCACTTGCACACGCCTTGCTCTATAAAGATCGTAACAAAATTCAAGAAATCCTGAGGTTGGGTGAGGGTTTTTGCCAAATGATTGTGGGGTCCTAGCATTCTAAAGTATTTAATCGAACCTTAACGAATCATCTACTGCTTGTTGAAAAAGATAGGGCATGAGTATAAGTGGACAAACATATCAGCAATCGTTATTGATCTGTTTGAGAATTTCAAAAATCATTCAAAGACTGTGATTAGATTCAGTTATAAGTGTGATCTCATTGCTTGTCGATGATTAAATTCATCTTTGTGCTAAAGTATATCTTGAGGATGTGATCTCATGATCGATTCAGTTCTCGGTTATAAAAAAATAGATAAAAAAATATATGTTATAATACATGCATATAATAAAAAATAGAAAAATATAATAAAATTTCTTTTCAAATTTTTTAGGTTTTCCACATTATGCTGTTACATTTTATTATTTTTCATGCATTTCATAGAAATTTCGCACAAACGAACACGGGTTCGCTTGTTCTTCAAACACAGATAAACACGGGTTTATTTTGTTAAAATGAAATGATCTAATTAGAAATGTCGAGATTGTGTTTGTGATTGTGTTTCATATTTTTTCTGTAAGTGATGGCCGATCATCAGTTGAGCAGTGTACCTGATTAGAGAACATGTTTCTCAAGTTTGCAGAAGATACCGAGCTAGGAATCCTCCTCCTACATCTTCTGAAGAACTCGAGATTAGATATTTGGGAAAGCTGTTCCAATATCTTCACAAAGGTTGCACTCAAAAAGGGGGAGCATATAAATAGGGGGAGCTTATGAGATGAATAATTTTTCTAATCAGATTCAGAAAGCTTCAATTTGAAGATCTTTCTAATGTTGACTTCTCGGTGCTGAATTCGTTTGAAAACGTTGATAATGATAGACTAAGGGGGAGTATTGTTGGAGCTGTACAAGATAGTCTATATTATCAACACAGTCAAAGTCAACAAAAGTCAACGTCACGGTCAAAGTCA